>OX101785.1:41638506-41658506 GCA_944452715.1 Ophion slaviceki | reverse complement strand
CAACCGATGAAAATCCTCACCATGCCAACTGTCCTTCTTGCAAAGAAAGTTGGTGCATGTGGGGAAAAGCCGAAGCCGCAAACATGCTCGACTCATATACCCATAAGCCTGCACTCGATACAACTGGCAGAAACGATCAAACCAGTGTATGAAACACTTAGTAACGACGAGTTACTGTAGAGATGTTTAGGATGCTTCATGCAAAATAATAACGAGCGTTTGAATTCTAAGATTTGGAAAATTGCTCCGACAAATTCATGGAGTGGTTTAACGATTGTTGAAATCGCCGCATATATTTCGGCTAGCACTTTTAACGACGGAACTGTCGCATTTCTCCGAATTATGAAAAACCTTGGTATTACGATTGGGCCGAACGCGATAGAGACTTGCGAACATCTGGATGAATTACGCCTTACTGCCACTGGAATTCAATATGAAAAGGCAACAAAGGAAGCAAGGATTGCCGCCAGAAACGACAAAAAACATGCTGGAGACGTTTTAGATGCCGAGGAAGGCCCCACATATAGCGCAGGATGCTACTAAATACGGTAAGATTGCATTTATTTGCTACCGCGCTTCAACATCAAAGCCGTTTTTCCACAATTCACTTTTTTGAACCTTGTGAAAGTTCTAACTCTTCAACGAAGGTACAGATCGCTTTGAATTTTTTACAATACATTCTTAGTATCATCACCTATCGTGTGAACCATAGAAACAAATTATTTTAACGACACGAAAAAATATTAAATATATAATACCGACAGAAAATTGAGTAATAAAATGTCACGTTTCGAATTTTATTATAATAATTTAAAAAAAATAATATTGTTGGTTCACACTCAAGATACATTCATTATGCAATTATAGTATGTTCATTTTTTCAGATACCCACATCGATGCCGAGAACTGTTACCATCAACGCGCGCGCAAAAAATACATTGCTTTATTATGTTATATCTCCGCCATCTGTTAAAATTTCTGATTTTTTTTCTACATATACTTAACCATGTGCATAAATTATCTGTAAAAAAATATTCTCAATATATGCGTCATTTTTTTCAACCGCGTCTGGAAAAGTAGCTACGAAAATCGGCGGAATCGAGTATTTAAGGCCTTAAAGAAATCGGATTAGAATTGGAAACTCGCACACTAAATTTCACTTCATTATAATCACAATTTGTTGATGTGCGACTGTGTTAAAGCCACGCACCTCAAATCTAATTGTTTTCCATCTTGTTTTTTAGCTTTATATTTTTTTAGCCGTTATGTCACATGTCATTCATAGCAATATAGCATTGGCCATTGTCACGCTCACGTAGTGACGAGAGAAAAAAAACAGACAGGCGGTCTCGTCGCTTGAACGGCACATCGTAGCGCGCAGGGCAACAGCTGTAGCGTTACATATAAATATACAGACAGAGTCTGGGCTTCTCTTAAGTTTATATATATAGTAGTAAGTTCTGGGGTTCCTGAGATTCGTTTTTTCTATTCGCTTCTTGAGAATTCGTTAAATCGAGTTCAGAACCTGAATCATTCCATAGATTCTCCGCTTACAATTATGTTTGGGTAAAGGGGAAAATGATGATTCCAATTATTACTAATATCTTCTGATTAAAACTCATAACTATGTTCGACCAAATATCGTTAACAACACTGCAATGATGGTAGAAATTACTGAACATGTCCAATTATATTTTTTCAGATTTCGACGCGCAGCGGATGGAAAGCACACCCCCAGAGTCTCTACGAATCTTAGAATCGTAAAATCTCATCGGTAAACGTCGTTTCACGGATTACGAGAGTGTCTACGGGGTCGTAGAAGTAACAGAAATGAACAGAAATGAACACATGACGGAAACAAGTTCAGACGTATCGAACGTGGTGGTGATGACTGTCCTACGTAGTGCTTGAATAGCCACCTCCGTCCTACCGAACTCTGCAAAGACTGATGAGGGGAATATTTTTATACGACCTGAGCGAACCGAAACAGCGTGCAATACTTGGCTATGAAGATTGCGGGCTGCCGATATTATTCACAGTGATTTTAAAGCTCAGAACCACGGAAATATACATGTGTCTATGTGTGAATTTAGCGGTGCGAAAAGTTGCGTGATTAATGCTTGTTAATAAGACGTAACAGCAAAGAACCGAGTACAGATAGGGAATAAAAAAAATATGGTCTCACCGTTTTCGTGACCCCACGATAGTGCGATAATTTTTTCGACAAAAAATCGAATCATTCGAATATTAACGCATTCAAGTCGCAATGCTTAGTTCGAGGGATTGGGCGCGGTGGTGGAGTGGAGCGCTTTTGGGTACGTTGCTCAGTTCTATGATACTCATGACGTTTGTCAATGCATGTCCGAATCGGTGCGCCTGTAAGTGGAAAGGCGGCAAGGAGTGGGTGGAGTGCGCGAACCGCAGCCTCATCGGTCTACCTCAAGGTGCCCGTGAAGAAACACAAGTTCTCGACCTATCGAGCAATTACTTGGTACGTTTGCCAGGCCAGTGTTTTCGTGTCCTCGGTCTGACTAATTTACAAAGGCTCTACCTGAGTAAGTCACACATAAATCAGATAGCACCGAAAGCCCTTGACGGTCTCTCGGGCCTCGTCGAGCTTGATCTGGCCAGTAATCTTATCAAAGATGTGCCATCGGAGACATTTGAGTCGTGTCCTGGTCTCATGAGGCTCATTCTCAATGACAATCCCATACGTGAAATACACCGCCGAGCTTTTCGGCCGCTTGGTCAACTGACAAATCTCGAATTGAGCGAGTGCCAGTTGGTCAACATCGAAAAGGGTGCATTCGAAGGCCTTGAGTCACTCGAGTGGTTGAGATTGGACGGCAATATGCTCACTCACGTACCCGGAAAGACGCTTCCGCTCGGTGGTAACCTTCACGGCCTTACGTTGCACAACAATCCGTGGTCGTGTAGCTGTCTGTTACGGCCTCTGCAGTCGTGGCTCACCGACTCCGCACCAGCAGCGCCTCAAGAGTCCGATCCTGTTTGCAAATCACCTCCCAGACTTCAGGGACGTCCCATCAAGATCATCAAGCTCAACGATCTGGCGTGTCTGCCACAAATAACTCTTAAGGACCGTGCGGACATGAACGCGGGAGCAAACGTAACTTTGAGATGTGTCGTTTACGCCGTACCTATGGCCAAGGTTACGTGGTGGTTCAACGGAGAATTGTGCAAACCTCATAATGACTCATTTGCCGCATTAACAGCCACCTACGTAAGGTAAATATCAAAATAAATTATGTGTATTGTTGTTGCATTAAATATAAAACACTATTTTACAAAAGGTACAGTGATGTCAGCTTTCGTGGGCATTTTCTATTGTGATCAAATTTTAACATATCGCCATGAAAGAAGTACAGTTCGTTCGAGGGATTCTCTTTTCTTTAAGTCATCATATTGCATTTTATCTCCCGTGAAGTAAGAAAGCGGACAGAGAAATCGTACGCTCTACTATATGGTTTGGGTCTCCCCTTATCATTCTCGACTCCGTTACGTTCTTCCCCTCGCTCTTACGACAAAGAGACACATTGAGCTGTTTTTTTATTCTTTCTTATCGCGATCGTTTCAAGGATTCCCAGGATATGTCACGCGCAACTCGTAGCTATGTAACGTAGAAGGGAAGAGAATTGCCGATATTCCGCTGGCTTAGCAGGGTTAAACTAGAAACATATACAGCGGAACCATACTAGAAAAACCTCCGTCGGTCTCTTGGTTCGAAAGGACCTTCCAACGCTATTCTACTTTCTTTCTTGTTTTCCGCGGTTTTCGAACTTTTTTTTTCAAGCCCACCTCTGCCGCCACCGAAGAATAGGAAAATAACACTTTGCTCTGGCTCCTTTTATCTACTGGATTGCTTCACATGTAACATTTTTGTAGCAAAACTGTAAACCATCCAGTAATCATTGCACGGAACATGCCGGGCTGACATATTTTCTTGTGCAAAGAGATTTTGGGAAGTTGTCGCCAATTATCCAATATTCACGATGCGGGTACTGAAATGTTCACAATATTTAAGTCAAATCGTTGTAAAAAAAAACTTAAAATGATAAAAATTCAGGGTAACGCGATATAGGAGTACACATAAGCTTCAAAGCGGTGAAAAAAGCAAGCAAATACATTTCACGAATTAGTTTTTGTTTTAATTAGAAGAATATCTCGTATTCTAATTAAATTATGAGCGAAAATTGGGAATCTTTTTTTTTATAACAAATTAAAAACTACAAAACGGGATTTGCGAACTCTTACATTAGACATACGGGCGTTTAGGAATACGCACGGGGGTCAATAAGAATACGCAAGCATCAATCGACACATAAATCACAAATAAAGTTGCCCACATTTGTATGAGCGGTGCGTTTCTAATGCCGCCAAGCTTTACACTTCAAATACCCGATCCAGACTTCACATAATGGTTCTTCGTATTCTTCATTGTAGACGTTGTATAGGGGTCATTCCATGTCAAATCGACAAATTTTTTACCTGACCCCCTTTGATTTCGCTGAAAATTTTCTATCTTTTTCTACCCCCCGAAAGTTATTTTTCAGAATTTTTTCAAATTTTTTTTCCCGACTCAAAAAAAGTTATGAATTTTTGAAAAAAACCGCTCTTTTATTTTTAAATTGCCAGAACTTTTTCAAAAATTGACCGTTTGGGAACTTTTTTTTTTCAAAATTTTTGTTTTTAAATGTAGTTTTCGAAAAAAAATATGAAAAAATTTTCAGAATCCCAGATATATGAAATATTTTAGTTTTTTTGAAAAAACCGTAATTTTCTCAAAGTCCGACCGTTTTTTTTTTTTTTATTTTGCTCTAAAAATACTTCAACTAATTCTGCAATGATCCCCGTTAATCAAAAGATGTGACGACAATCGCTTCTAATTTTTTTTCTTGATTATAAAAAAAATTTTGTTGAATTTTTGCTGATTTTATATAACTTTGTTATGAAATTTTTTTTATTTCCTCGTGAAACCTCAAAAGTTAAAAAATAAAATTTTATTGGAGAATTTCAAGTGATTACGGTCCAAGAAATTGTTATTTAAAAAAAAAAAAATAATTTTTTTCTCTCATTGACGTTATTTTTTTACTCTTATGGACGTTTTTTTTTGGTACTGAAATATGACAACTTAACGTCATTTTGGTACTGAAACATGACAAAATAACGTCAATGAGAGAAAAAAATTATTTTTTTTCTAAAAATAACAATTTCTTGGACGATAATCACTTGAAATTCTCCAATAAAATTTTATTTTTCAACTTTTGAGGTTTCACGAGGAAATAAAAAAAATTTCATAACAAAGTTATATAAAATCAGCAAAAATTCAACAAAAATTTTTTTATAATCAAGAAAAAAAATTAGAAGCGATTGTCGTCACATCTTTTGATTAACGGGGATCATTGCAGAATTAGTTGAAGTATTTTTAGAGCAAAATAAAAAAAAAAAAAAACGGTCGGACTTTGAGAAAATTACGGTTTTTTCAAAAAAACTAAAATATTTCATATATCTGGGATTCTGAAAATTTTTTCATATTTTTTTTCGAAAACTACATTTAAAAACAAAAATTTTGAAAAAAAAAAGTTCCAAAACGGTCAATTTTTGAAAAAGTTCTGGCAATTTAAAAATAAAAGAGCGGTTTTTTTAAAAAATTCATAACTTTTTTTGAGTCGGGAAAAAAAATTTGAAAAAATTCTGAAAAATAACTTTCGGGGGGTAGAAAAAGATAGAAAATTTTCAGCGAAATCAAAAGGGGTCAGGTAAAAAATTTGTCGATTTGACATGGAATGACCCATAGGTACTTGTAAAAAAAATAATTACTACTACATTGTTGTGCCCCTAATTTAGCGCATACTTCGGAACGCATAGAAACGAGCACATTCGATTTATGAAATCGAGAGGCCATTGGCCCCACTGCAAACGACAGCACTTTGGGCAGGTAAAGCACGTCCAGATATGACTTTGGTGGCACGAATCGCTGAATCGGCATCGTACGATTCGATCGTTCCAGAACGTTCGATTGCCAATAACCGAGTTAACAATTGGAGGAACGAAACGTCAGAAGTCAGTCTTCGGTCAGCAACCGATGTGCTCGGTCTCACGGCAATTAAACATAGAGTAAATCAAATGTTGCCTATTTATAATAAAGTTAAATAATTGTAAGCTCATAATTCCCGAGTTGGAGATTTACTCGTCATTAGGAAGACCCCAGCTACCAGTCCTCGATCGCTCGATTCCAGCCACCATTCTTTTTCGGGGACGTAACTCTCAGGGCACACCTGTTGGCGCAATTCAGCGGCACAACACACATACAAAATACTATACACAGGGTGTCCCTCTTATCTCTGCCCCCCGAAATAACCTGGTAATTATCGACGTTACAAAAAAATGTTCCAGACAAAAGTTGTACGCTGTGAAGGGGGCCAACAAATGCGACCAGTTTTTTTTTTATTTCGGTGGCGGCGCTGACGCACGGTGAAGATCACCACCACTTTTTTAAAAATGGAATGGAACATTTTTTTTAACCATCTTGTGAAGCACCTCAAGCCGCATACAAAACATTAGGGGTCAAAGTCGTTCAAGGTCGTTCGAGGTCTGTGTCGATGAAAATCCGATCGATACCAAATTTTTTTTCAAATTTATATTTGATTTCAATAGATGTTCAAAATGACCTCCACCAGCCTCCAAAGATGTTTGCAGTCAGACAGTCAGACACTGTTTCGATCGTAGAATGCTTTCCGGAGTGATGCTGTTACACGCATTGATCATGCGTTCTCGCATGTTCTCCGGTGTTGTGGGCATATCTTGATAAACTTGATCCTTTAACGTCCCCTATAAAGAAAAATTGAGTGGAGTTAAGGTACTAGTACCTATTAGCGTGTTCAAAGAATTGACATTTTTTTATTTCATTTTTCAACCCCTTAAAGCATCAAAAATCACTCCTTAAAATGTTATGAAAAAATTCTGAACAGAAAAAAAGTTACAGCGATATATAGCACTCCAGGTCGAAGCGCGTTGGGTAGCCCGCGCTCGGTTCCCGCGCGCGGCAGCTGTATACATCCACTCTCTACAATACTGGGGTCCTTTTGTGTACTAACGTATACAGATCTTGACCTGGCCTCTAAACGCGTTCCCAGTTCTATTCCGATTGTCTCCTGGGGGAGATTACGATATCTCCGGCGCCTTAATTTTATCATTGGATTATGTAATATGGGCGAAAAAAATACGAAAAACAAGAATAACTTTTTTCGTTTTGAGCCTTAGTTTCGGAGTTACAGCGCTTTGAAGAGTAAAACATTTATTTCCCCGATTTTTCGATCATCGATGACCCAAACAAACCAAGCCTAACCAAACCCAACCAAGCCCAAACAAACCAAGCCTAACCAAACCCAAACAAACCAAGCCTAACCAAACCCAAACAAACCAAGCCTAACCAGACCCAACCAAGCCCAAACAAACTCAAACAAACGGTGCTGAAGGTGCTTCAGACCCACCCAACGATTCCGCCCACACATCGAAGGTGCTTCAGACCCACCCAACGATTCCGCCCACACATCGAAGGTGCTTCAGACCCACCCAACGATTCCGCCCACACATCGAAGGTGCTCCAGACCCACCCAACGATTCCGCCCACACATCGAAGGTGCTTCAGACCCACCCAACGATTCCGCCCACACATCGAAGGTGCTCCAGACCCACCCAACGATTCCGCCCACACATCGAAGGTGCTTCAGACCCAGCCAACGATTCCGCCCACACATCGAAGGTGCTGCAGACCCACCCAACGATTCCGCCCACACATCGAAGGTGCTTCAGACCCAGCCAACGATTCCGCCCACACATCGAAGGTGCTCCAGACCCACCCAACGATTCCGCCCACACATCGAAGGTGCTTCAGACCCACCCAACGATTCCGCCCATACATCGAAGGTGCTTCAGACCCACCCAACGATTCCGCCCACACATCGAAGGTGCTCCAGACCCACCCAACGATTCCGCCCACACATCGAAGGTGCTTCAGACCCACCCAACGATTCCGCACACACATCGATATTCTTTATTCGGGTTGACTCTTTATCTATATATATTATAGAGAGGGGATTGTATTTGTATCTAGTAAACGAAGCTAAAATCGCGATTTTTTTATTCTTCAAAAAGTGCTTATTTTGGCCCAAATATTGATTATCCATGGTTAAATCAAGGCGCCGGAGATATCGTAATCGTGCCGTCTCCTGGAGCGTAAAAATGGGTCCTTCCACGAAGGGAAAGAAAAACACGAAAGTAAACAAAAATATCAGAAGAACATCGTACGATTTTACAAGAAATCAGTATACATCGGAGTATAATACACTATTTACAAGCACATCTGCACAGAAATTATCATCAAATACAAATTTCGACGTAAAACGTGATGATAGTTTTCATTTCTGTATACTGGAATTTTCCCTCGTTTTCTCGGCCTTATCGATTATGCTGAAAGGTAAAACTTGTGACAAAGACGTTGTGTTTACCAAGACCGGGATTCAAGGAATCGGCATCAAAATAAATATTGCTTGAGAGTGCGGTGAGAGATAAATAAACTCGTGTAGTTTCATAAGCACTGGATTCGAAATCAACCGGCGAATCGTGTTTGTGTTGAGATTACTTGGCGTCGGTCGTAATGGCCTGGAACTCTTTTGTGCGCTGATGGACTTGACATCGAATTTCAGTACGACGACTAATGTTTAAATCTCTATCGTCATTTGAAATCTTCTATCTAATGTTGAAATTGCAGAAAGTCTAAAGAAAGCTGACCAGGAGGAAAAGCAGATAAATAAAGAGAACGGTTTACCAGAGGACGAGCTAACGGTTTCGGGAGACGGCACCTGGAGTAAGCGTGGCTATAGTTCTCTCATCGGCGTTTTTACAGTGATTGGAAAATATACGAGCAAACTTTTAGATTTTTTCGTGTCCTCGAAATCGTGTAAAAGTTGCGAAATTATGGCAAAAAAATTGAATTGTGCTGACTTTGACATATGGTACGAAAGCGAGCATAGCGAAGAGTGTTCTGCTAATTTGAAGATAGCTCCGGCGGTATGAAAGTTCAAGGCATGATAAAGATTTTTGAAAATTGTATGAAACTCCATTTGGCGAAGTATGCGTACTACATAGGTCACGGAGACTCGAAAACTTTCACAAATTTGTTGCAAGCTAAAATGTAGAGATTTTATAATAAAAAAAACTCGAGTGCGTTTTGTATGATGGAAAGCGAATGTTCCGTCATTTGAAAGACGTTAAAAAATTGCTGACTGAGATAAAAAAATTCAAAAAACTTGAAGAAAAGAAAAAACAAGAAGCAGAAAAACAAATGGCTCAAAAAGAAGAGAAGACACCAGTCAAACAACCGCGGAAAAGAAGAAAAGTCAGTGAAGTCGCACCACCACCACCGCCAGCAAAAACAACCGACTTAACTGGAAAAATGATGAAATAAATGTCGATTAATTACAGTTTGGCCATCCAGCGGAATCCAGATTCTAAGGAACACACGAGAAAAGACATTTTGGCCGGCTTTTATCATGTTATTTCTACGGACAATGCACCGCAGCATCAGTACTGCAATGCAGACTGGTGCAAGTACCTGCAGGCTTAAACCGATAACAAACCGTATAAGCACAAACCAGCACTAAGTAAGGAGGTCCAGGAGATGGTAAAATCAGTTTATGAAAAACTATACGACGGGGAATTGATTTTACGTTGCTTAGGAAAGAATACACAAAACAACAACGAGTGCTACAATAAGACGCTTTGGGCGATCGTTCCCAAGCATACGTTTGTAGTCAAGAAAGTCGTGGAACTGGCTGTTCACATTTCCTTGTCTATTTTTAATGAGGGACGTATGACTCTCTCAAAAATGTTGGAAATAATGGGCTGCACTATAGGTATTAGTGCCTACAACTATGTTCGGAAGAAGGACGAAGAGAGGATTGCGATGGCTGAAAAAGCTAGCAAGGCGGCAACCAAGGAAGGGCGTTTGGCAAGAAAAGAAGCCCAACAGGAATTGGAGCAGGCTGAACACGACTCAGGCGTACTTTGATGCGGTCCAGGAATTGCGGATTAATCAAATGAAGGTAATAAAATTTCACATATTCCGAGAAATATAGAAAAGAATACGTAAAAAACTTTAAACGCGTTTTTCTCAAAACGGCTTTTTTCGCATGGCGGACAGTTAATCTCCGGATTCACTGGACCGATCATCACCGGGCTTTTTTCACTTATTTATTTAGGTGTTCTGCGCAGGAATCTACCACTTTTTTTGGAAAAATGTTATCACCAAAACATTTGGCAACCCAGAACAGTTAAAAGAAGGTGGTTTTTTTGCACTTCTTTTAAGCATAGGCCATTTAAAAAAAAATTAACTTTTTTGCATATTGATCGCGGATTCCTTTGTAAAAAACCTTCCTCTTTAACGTGCTTTTTCCCGATTTTGTTTCAGACCTCCCAATCTGGAGATTATCTGTCCGCCATGGGACTACTTTTTTCGAGGACCGTACTTTGGCACCCTCTACCAATCACGGACAAAATGACCAGTCGAGGACTCGGGTTTTTCTTTATTCTCCATAAAATGCCTAGTATTAAAAAAAATATGGTGATAGCTAATAAAGAAGCTGAGATAATCTGATTTGAAAATTCGATTCTTTTGGTCTTCTAATAGGTACTAGTACCTTAAGTCCGGTGATCGAGCAGGCCAGCCTATTTGCGATCCGCGGCTAGTCTGTTTATTCCAAAATCTTCGGTCGACAACATTGCGCGCTAACCGTGCAAAATGAGCTGGACAACCGTCATGTCGGTACCAGCATTTTTGCTGATCCGACAAGGTTAGATCTTCAAGCAGTACAAGTAATATTTCTTCCAGAAAAGCATTACGTAGCGTACTTAACTCCAGTTTCATTACCGCCAATGAACTGTTGACCAATAATTCTATTTTTTCCATATGCCGCACCACACATTAACACTCTATAGTCGTTGATGGACAACTTGTTGGAGCCATCTGGGATTTTCATCCGCCCAATCGTGCATATTCTGCGTGTTCACTTGTCCATGGCTAGTGAACGTTGACTCGTCAGTAAATGATACATCATTTAATAATTGTTCATCCATCTACAATTGCTCCTGAGCCCACTGGCAGAAGTTGATGCCATTTTGAAAATCATTCATTTCGAGAGCCTGATGCAGCGACATTCGGTATGGTTGGAAACGATGACGATTGAGCATTCTCCACACACTTGATTTCGAAATCGGATATTATATTGATAGAGTCCTACGACTAAAACGAGGGTTTACAGCAACGGCACCCACGATATCAGTTTGTGCATCTTCCGTGCTTCGCGTTTTCGTACGGGTTTTCTCGGCAGGATTAACCTATCCGTCGCGCGAAATGACGTGACTACCGCATCAAACGTTCGCCGGCTTGGACACTTTCGATCTGAAAATTGCTTAGCCTACATCAAACGCGCTTTTCTGGAATTTTTTCTTGCTTCACCGTAACACAGTTTCATGTCCACTTTTTTGAATTGCCGGTGTCACATCCTGCGACGTAGTCGCTGAACTTTCCCTATAGCCCCTCTTATTCACGCGAGTCTGACGAACACATGTTTCTAGGTCCAATTTCTCCGAAAAGGCGTAAAACAAAAAATATACTCAACGGCGAGCCAGATTATCACTCGCCAACAGACCGCAACATTGTCTCGATTTTAACCCGTACGGGAACCAAGGAGAGACCAAGGGCTCCGGAAAAATCTACTCGACCCGGCCATAAAATCGAGAGCGCGACGAAATTCGAATGCACGTGCAAGGCCCGCGACGCGGCTAGTTGCTACGTTATCGCGGGGCGACTCGGCACCGAGGCCCTAGACTTCACGTAAACAAATCCAACGAGCTCAGACCTAGAGTTCTTTAACCGATATTCATCGCGTCAAACCTTTGTTCTTTTCTTGTAACGCGACCGTTGTCATACAATTCAACCTTAGAAAATCTTGTACTTCGAAACTTCTGTAACAGTTTACGCGATAATCGTAAGGATCTTCACTTTGTATTCTGTGCATTATTTTAATGTAATTTTCATTCTCGATCCGTGCAATTCACGAATATTAGAATCTGTGTCATCGAATATCTGTATCCGTTTCACTCACACACACCATCTGCGAGCGCTTCTGGCTCACCGGCGCAGGGCTCTTAGTTTTACTCAGAGTTGTGAATAATGCATTATTTTGATAGTGCATTACTGTATACATTACAAATTACAAAAGTAATGTGTAATGGATATATGTTCCATTATAAATTACAAAAGTAATGTGTAATGGATATACGTTCCATTATAAATTACAAAAGTAATGTGTAATGGACATATGTTCCATTACAAATGACAAAAGTAATGTGTAATGGATGTGTGTTCCATTACAAATAAGAAAAGTAATGTGCAATGAATGCATGTTCCGTTACAAATTACAAAAAGTAATGTGTAATGATTGCATGATCCATTACAAATTTCAAAAGGTAATGTGTAATGGACACATGTTCCATTACAAATTGAAAAAGTAATGTATGATTAATGAGTGCTTCATTACAAAATACAATTACAATAAGGTAATTCGTAGTGGAGAATATTTCATCGCAATTAGAAAAATTGCCGTGCTCACATTAGAAATTTGCACATTGCTATCTCACTATTTTATTTCGCTAATTGTTTTAAGTAAATTCGTTTTTCTTCTGCATAAAACTCGACAACACAAAAAAAGGTTTATACTAGAATGTTGCACATTGCTTTCGCTTTGTTGTTTCACACTGGCAAAGCTATTTATACGAGAACGTAGAGTTTTTCTCATTTACAAGCCAGATTTGTACCATTAAAAAAAATTAATTCTCAAAACAAAGTCATGATCTCCCATACTTTTATGTGCACTCTTTCAGAATCCGGGGTCAAAATTGAGTTTTGTGCATTAGAAAAATAAATATGGCCGTTAAAAAAAACCTCGTGTTACAATTATAACGACAGAAGCGAGAAAAAGATGGAGAGAGAAAGAGGAAAGAGTGGCTAAGATGATGTTTCATGTATCTCACGAATCCGCAGAATAGGCGGAAGAAATTATATTTAACACAATTATAAGCATTCTAATAAAATATACGTAAATAATACTATAATAATACTATAATAATAAAATATACGCTAATAATAAAAGATGTAAATAATAATATAAGTAATATTTACAAAAATGAATACACGTTACTGAAACAAAACATGTCGCTTTATATAGTTTCTGAACGATATACCTATTTTATTATTTCAGATAACTATATAGATCGTTTGAAATTTATAACTCCTTGAATGGATTGTTCGGTAGACCAAACAGTTTCGATCTATTTGATTTTGAAGTGGAGTTCTATAAGTTTGCAACGCGTAATCTGTTACACGTTGCTTTTATAATCGATATCCATTATCAATTGATAATAATAGTAATTGCTCTTTGCATTTATTCATGGTATATTACTTTTTCAATGCTCAATGAGGCACGCATTCATTACACATAATTCTTGCTTTTTTAAAGAGGAGGAAGCTTTGTGATAAAAAGAATTTTGTTTGGGATTGTTTTTCAGTTGTCAATGTTAATGCTCGAAAAATTCTTATATATCTCAAAACTTTGAAAAATCATGCGAGACAATATATCATATCAGATCAATTTCAATATGCAGTTTTTTTCATTATTTGTAACCAGCTTTTGCTTGCAACTTCGTCCATGTCTTTAATAGTATCGACTTTCTCGTGTAGATTGCTTTGTCTGTGTAAAACAGCAAGGTAAAAGTAATGTGCGAACTTCTAATTTGAACGTTTTTCGTCTGCGTTATTGAGCTTCAAGCAAAAAAAAATGAATTAGTCTTGAAAGAACTTTTAGTGAGCGAAATTAAATAATAAGACAGCAACTTTTAGCAAATGTGCAAATTTCTAATGCAAGCACGGCAATTTTGTTATTTGTAATGGAATATCCTCCACTACAAATTACTTTTTATCAATTGTAATTTGTAATCGAACATGCATCCATTACAAATTACTTTTTGAAATTTGTAATGGAACGTGCATCCATTACTCATTACTTTTTGAAATTTGTAATGGATCATGCAACCATTGCACATTACTTTTTGAAATTTGTAATGGATCATGCAACCATTACACACCACTTTTTGAAATTTGTAATGGATCATGCAACCATTACACATTACTTTTTGAAATTTGTAATGGCACATGCATTCATTGCACGTTACTTTTCTCATTTGTAATGAAACACACATCCATTACACATTACTTTTGTAATTTGTAATGGAGAACTTATCCAATACACATTATTTAAAGCAATGAGTAATGCATTATTTTAAAATTACTATTTTCACAACTCTGGTTTTACTACCGTTACCCGACACCCAAGCGACTGGGTCAACACTGAGGCGCACCAATGTAAGCGAATATACCTTCATATTTTGTTTCCGATTTGTATCCTAAAAACAGTAGGATTAACCCATACGGTTGATTCTAATAATTTACGAGTCAATCGAACACAAGTCTCACAACCATTATTTCAATAATTGGATCATCCACGAAATCCCTTAAAATCCCTCCTTCCACCAGCACGTCCCCTTTTCACCCTCATCCCGCGCTATTACGCTAGGCGTAGGCAGGAAAGAGGGATACCACACATATATATATGCCCACGTGTCCTCAGGACGTGACACCGGTACATTTTCAAATTATGAATAGCTCTTATACAAATTCGAAATCAAACTGAGCAATAACCTCGATTGACCTACATACGATACAGATTAACGAAGATTAGTAAATGATCAGAAGGTATTCGAAGTGTTGTCTATGACTACGATCTCCGACATCTCCCATTTCAAGCTAATTTTGAACACCTATTAAAATGAAATACAATTCTAAATGTCTTGTATCACTACCAAATATTCGGTAGTGATCCGAGATATTTAGATTTGTATCATCGATACTAACCTTGAATGACCTTGAACAACTTTGACCTCCTAATGTTTTTTATGCCGCTTGAGGTGCTGCACAAAATGGTTGAAAAAAGAATGTACCATTTCATTTAAAAAAGTGGAGGTGACCTTCACTGTGCCTCAGCACCACCACCGAAAAAAAATTGGTCGCATTGATGGCCCCCTTCACACCGTACAACTTTTGTCTGAAACATTTTGTTGTGACGTCGATAATTACCGAGTTATTTCGGGTGACAGAGATAAGCGGGACACCCTGTATATTTATGTATGGGGCATTCCACACTATTTCACCTAGCCCGTAACCCCTACTATTTTTTGTTTTCCTGATTTTTTTTCGATCTTTCGATTTCCTGATCGACAAAAGTGTCGATTTCGAAAGTTTTGCAAATGTTGAAACGCTGGTAACTCCTGAACTAATTGAGATATCGACAAATGTCACTATATCATTTTTTTCATTTTGAAGCATACTTTCGTTAAAAATATAAAAAAATGGTCAATTATAATTGATAGTTGACATTGATAATCATCAATGTCAACGTATTTACAGGGTGATCCAGAATAGGTGTAGCAGCGGGAAATCCCCGGTTCAGCAGGTCACTCTGAACATTTCTACTGAGCCGTTTTTTATTTTTCGACCGCGTCATCAAATCGGAAGCATTAGAAAATAGGTGTTCGATCTTCGAAAGGAACATGCGAATCCGCCATGATGGACGAAGGGCCGAAGAGTAGACAAAGGGCCGAAGAGTAGACGAAGGGCCACGTAGCCGTGGCTAACGTCTGGATCGTTCTGCGAAAACGCAGCGTTAGACAGATTCCAGCGCGCGTGATCTGATGTTTAGCGAATCATTCGCTACGTTATCTGTTGACCTATCCGGTTTGAGACTCGTGACAATCCGCACGATTTGACGTTTCACCTATCGTCTGCTATTGGTCGGCGTACTAAAAAGTGAAGCACGCCGCAATTCATGAGATTTACGATTTTTATCGTGCTTATCGATTGAGAGTGCCTGTTCTTTTCGTTTTCTTAAGGTAGTACCTCCACAGAAGAGTTGAATTAAGAAATGGTTGAAATTTGACATATATGTTATTCAATACATTATCCAAACATCTATGCAATTTGAATAAATTTGACCACCCCAAACCTGAGATATTTACACTTAAAGTTGGCTTGGTTTACACGCAACAAATGCGTTATGATTGGCAAACAGAGCATCATTAATTTTACCGTCAAAACTAAAATTAAGAAATTGATAAAAAAACGAGGATAAGCTAGAGTAAGATATCACGAATAATGTGAAAAAAAATGAGAATGATTCACCATCTAGTTTCCAAGATATAACCATGAAAAGCCCTCACAATTTTGGTGCAAAGCCTGGCAAAGTCTGGCAAAGCCTGGAAAAAAAAACAATTGGGGCAAAGCCTGGACAGTCCCGGCAAAAAGTTTACTGGCAATGGTAGATCAAAAACACAATATAAAATATATTTTACGGCAATAAATGATATCCATCGTATTATCTACTAGTACCGAGTCAATATTGCGTAGTTTTCAATTTTATTTATTACTATTTAAACCAATTATCAATCTTTTAAACATGAACATGGTATGTAAACTTTTGGTTGAGATTTTCGCAGAGGAACTACCTTAAGAAATAAAAATTAACAAAACCAGCAAATCGTCAATGATCATCAAATTTTGATATACCGAGCGATTTTTTTTGCGTTTTGAAAAAAATCAACAGCCGAATTTTTATTAAAAAACTCTCAATAATTTGGCGCTAAAT
This sequence comes from Ophion slaviceki, assembly GCA_944452715.1. Classification (NCBI taxonomy): domain Eukaryota; kingdom Metazoa; phylum Arthropoda; class Insecta; order Hymenoptera; family Ichneumonidae; genus Ophion; species Ophion slaviceki. Next base: position 41,641,671 of record OX101785.1, on the reverse strand, counting down.
TTTCGGGGAATGGATGTTTTTCGGTATTCATTTCTCATTCGGCCACTCCGCCTTGTATGATGGTCGGAGTGCAAAGTGTGTTCGAGCAGGGTTAGGGAAGATGAGGAGAAGCTTTGCATTTTCTCATTTGGGGAGATGAAATCAGTCGGTTCCGGCAAAAGAAAATCGGTAAGACGTTTTTTGAGGATTGAAACGAGATGAAATTTTTCGTACCGCCTGAGATGCAATTTTTCACGTCCCAGAAGGGATTGATTGCGGAAATTCCAAAGCGTTGCCAGTCTGTTTGTGATTTTTCTTAAAAATATTAGAATGCCAACGTAGTCTGAAATGTCAAAATTTGCGCACTTTTATAAAAGGATGTTATTTAGTGGCAATCGTCCGAGTTTGGTTACAGCGATAGACCATCCACGTCTTCAGCTTCGTCTACTGAACCAGAGATCAAATCGATGCAGTTTATGACGAGTATGACGGGGTTATGGTGAAAACTACCCGAATGTACCAATCGAGCCGTTGATTAAATCTTTTACACGTACACAAGAGAGCTATCGTAATCGCAGCTTATACCTCTGCTTACATGATCCACTCTCCCAGATCGGGAACGAGATGAAATCAACGACAAACTCGACGGGGAGGTTGTGGGAATGTGTTATGGATGCTAGAAAAATGATCAAGAGAATCGATTTCACCTCTGTTCGCTAGGAACTGAGTGGCAATCGTCCGAGTTCAGATACAGCAATACACCATCCACGTCGTCAGCATCGTTTACTGAACCAGATATGAAATCGATGCAGATTATGACGAGTATGACGCGGTTATGGTGAAAACTACACGAATGTACCAATCGAGCCGTTGATATCATCTCTTACACGTACACAAAGGAGCTATCATAATCGCAGCTTATACCTCTGCTTAGATGATCCACTCTCCCCGATCGGGAACGAGATGAAATCAATGACAAACTCGACGGGACGGTTTCTAGAATGTATTACGTAATGGGCGTTCCTTTCGAAGATCGAACGCCCATTTTCTAATGCTTCCCATTTGATGACGCGGTCGAAAAATGAAAAACGGCTCAGTAGAAATGTTTGGAGTAACCTGCTGAACCCGGGATTTCCCGCTGATATACCTATTCTGGATTACCCTGTATTTGCTTCTTAAGTGAAAACTGTTTTTTTAATCATAGCTTGTTTATATTTTTTCAAAAAATTATCTAAAATCCAGTGACCAATTCTGTGATTTTTGAGACTAGTCTCATCGTGGGCCCATTTTTTCTTCTATTTTTTTCGCATTAATGATATTTTTTTCTGACAACTTTACTCATTTTAATCCCCAATTATGCTATGAATGATTTTGTGATTTCCAATTCGCCTTCGTCAGGTTTGAAACGGTTTATTTTTTATTTGTGCTGAATTGAACGAAAAAAATTATTTTTTATTCAAAATAATTTTTTTTGCTAAATTCTGCACAATTCTGCACAAACAAACATAATTGGAGATTAAAATGATGAAATACTTCTGAAAAAAAGCATGATTAAATCCAAAATGATAGGAGGAAAATGGGCCCACAATGAGACTAGTCTCAAGAAGCATATAATGGTTTCCTTCATTTTAGAGAATTAAAAAAAAACAAAGGCAATCATCTTAAAAAAAATAGTTTTCACTTCAGAAACAAAAACATGTTGACATTGATAATTGATTATTTTTTCATATTTTTTAACGAAAGTATGCTTCAAAACGGAAAAAATATATAGTGACCTTTGTCGATATCTTGATTAGTTCAAGAGTTATCAGCGTTTACACGCTTCAAAACCTCCGAAATCTATATTTTTTGGAGAATTATAACTTCTAAAGGAGACGCGATGAAAATAAAAAAATTGGTATGGAAATTCCTTCCATGTGGAATGCCCCGTATATATAAAATATTTGCTATATGTATATATAAAAAAATATGCAAGCATATAAATGTATACTTTTTGTATACATTGTATACTTGAAAAAAAATGTTTAACCACAGTCGTATGAGAGTACGCGCGTACTCTCCTACACACCTAAATACTGCGTACTCTTAAACCACCTGCACATTTTAAACAAACATGACTGTTACGGCCATTGATTGATGAGATGAGAAATTACTTTTATTTTGAACAATAACCTTAGTAAACCGGCGTACGATATTAATTGTTATATTTGAAGACAGTAAATTGTGTTTCGTACTCGTAATGCTTTGAAAATGTCAAAAATAAATAAGAAATTGCATTCAAAACTTCACACTACCTAGCCCGTCCGTTTTAGTTCACTCTGATCTTTTTTTTGTTTTTTTTTAAACCCTTACCCTGTTAGGCGGTCTCAACACAACAGAAGTTAGCTTCAATTAGTAAACCGTTTCGTCAGAAGTGTAACGGTGTACTCTTATACCGCCTTACCCTAAGCCCCAAGTAGTACATAAAACGAAATGTCTGTTCGCCACTACTAAATTATCACCGCTCACTCATCAATACCTGTATTGCACTTTGTATATGATTGCAGGTACATTTACCAAGATAGTGATCAGCAAAATATCACGAGCGTTCTGTACGTTCACGGTGTCGAGAAGAGCGACGAGGGAACATACACGTGCGTGGCGGAAAACACTGCTGGTTCAGTCGAGGCTAATTTATCACTAAAAGTGCATTTTCAAGAAAAAAGTACACCGGAGCCACCCTCTGATCATCCGGGAACTGGTTACGTAGCAGCGGTCGCTGCAGGTGCTCTAGTCGGTACGTTGTTGGCACTCGGGTGCGTGATCGGCAGTGTATTGTTTTGCACTAAGCGAAGAAAAGATCACAAAAAAAATTCAAAATCGTTGGTTTCCCAGAGTAAGGTCGTGACACCTATGTCAAAGGATGCTTGTGCAACTGTGCCGAGGAAAAATGTTAATAACGGCGGTAACGGTATTGGTATCAGTGTCACTGGTATTGTCGGTATCGGTGGTAGTATCGTTGGTGGTGGTGGACGTTTAAGTTTTGATCATCAGCACCACGTGATATACAATGAGCGTGATAGAATAGGAAGAACGGCGTCACTGGAGCGCCGTGTAACGATGGAGCGCTCGTATCCTGTGCCCAAGTATCTTACCGAACCGGATTTGATAAATGAGGTTACTGAGAGCAGGGTTGATGCCGCAACG
>OX101785.1:41342306-41638306 GCA_944452715.1 Ophion slaviceki | reverse complement strand
CGGTAGTCGGATCGCGCAGTCGTTTATCACTCCACAATCGACCTCATGTGATCGTAATTTTTCCTCTGAACCGAAGTAGTGCAAACACCTGCAAAAAAAAAGATTGTTTTGATTAATTCATCTAGTATATATAATTACCTATATATATATTATGGTGACTACATACCGATCACAGATATATTTTTTATGCTCCTTTTTGGTCAGTTGCGCCGTCACGCGTCTCGACAGGTTCTTGATCCATACGAAGTGTCCCACATTGCTGTCATCAGTATCTTGCATGTACAGCAAATTGATGTGCTTATCCTTCTTATTTTGAGTTACGCGTATTGGAACAATGTCCTTTTTGGTAGTGGCGGTATACACGTTGATCGATACATTGTTATGAGCTTCAAATTTCTTTATTTGATGTATCGTCACCGGGAAGTCGATATCCTGGAGATTCAGTACTGTCGAATAATGCGGGTAAGAAGATGGACGGTCACTGTTTCGTTCAGCTGGGTATAGAGCAGCGGCAACTGCCCATGCGAAACATGCGTTATCGTCGGATTTTACGTTAACCACAGCTCTCTTCATCATTATTTCCCGCGGTAATGATATGGAGCACCCGGCACGCATCGGATTATATTTATTCACATTTATCGTGAGGTTGAGTATTTTCTGCAGAGCCCAGCCACTATCACGTTCTTGAAATTCATCGAGTAATGTTAAAGTGGGCTCCATAACACGCTGTTCATACCACTCACCCAAATCGCTTGTGCTAAATAGTTCGCAGTTTCGCGTGTTGATACTTTTATTCGCATGTTTGTCACCACTCGCGAATTCACCATTAAACACTGTATTGATTTTGATGCTGTTGTGCTTGCCGATAATATTTTGCACATGTTGAAGCACTAGGACGCGGGCATCATTTAGAAAGTGTCTCGGCTCGATGTGGCTGCGATTGATGATGGACCCGGTCAATATGCGACTCTCGAAGGATGTTTCAATCTCACGCCAGATTAACTCATGATCACCGTGTCCTGCGCCCGTGTGTACGAAACGACTCCGCACACAATTCCTCAATCCTTCCAGACGCGCTATTTGAGCTATGAGTGACTGTTGATCTCCGATTAATAATCGCGGGCGCTTAATCCGGCTTTGCGTTTCCAGCCCTTCGATGAACTCAACGCATCGTTGCTCCCACGCAGCAAAATCTTCGAACAAGCGTAAAAGCACGGCTTGGTCATGCAAGATTTGCTCCATGTTGATGAGTACGAAAAAACTTCCACGATGTTAACAGACTGACTGCTTCATGCAAAGTGTGGTCAGATTTGAGTGGAGCGGATCATTAAAAAGACCTTTGGGGGAAAAAAAGTTCGGCCCTCTCTCGGGAAAAAACAGAGTTATCCGATAACGCGTAGATTGCTCGAGGAACATGAGACAAAGAACAGGAAGTCGGGATGCATCGGGTTGAAAGATTTTATGGGTCCTGCAGCTCAAGTGGTCCATCGGCGCCAGCGGCCCTTGATCCCTAAAGTTTATAGTTTTTCCGAGAAATCCTGACTTGTCGAGACCTGTCTAAAGTGTTGGCGAGACTCGTGACAGGAGTGGACACGCATGCAAACATCTTGACATTATCTTTCGGAATGGGGACCTCGACTTTTCAAGAGCTGCGCTCAAGTAGTCCATCTGCGGTCCCTTTGATCCCTCAAGATTTTTCCCGAGAAACCTGTCAGGACCTGTCTCGAGTGTCGGCGAGCTTTGAGACGCCCTTCATGTGGCGCCTAGCGTTGTCAGATTACCGAACATTTTCCGACCCATATATGGTTGTCACACACGCACGCACGCCTTTCCAAGAAACCTGTCAGAACCTGTCTCGAGTGTCGGCGAGCTTTGAGATGGGGTGGATGCAGACATCTTGACATTATCTTTCGGAATTGAAACAGCTGCATGTCATAAATAATGGGCTTTGAAAGGCCGCTCTTCACACACACACACACACACACACACACACACACACACACACACACACACACACACACACACACACACACACACACGCACGCACGCACGCACGCACGCACGCACGCACGCACGCACGCACGCACGCACGCACGCACGCACGCACGCTCGCACGCACGCACGCACGCACGCCGACCTCCCCACGACCGTAGCGCCACCTTGGCTTCCCTACACGCACGCACGCACGCACATACGCCGACCTCCCCACGACCGTACCGCCACCTTGGCTTGCCTACACGCACGCACGCACGCACGCACGCACACACGCCGACCTCCCCACGCCCGTAGCGCCACCTTGGCTTCCCTACACGCACGCACGCACGCCGACCTCCCCACGACCGTAGCGCCACCTTGGCTTCTCTACACGCACGCATGCACGCACGCACATACACACAAAACACTCATCGACCCCCCCCCCCAGTCGCTGCACGGACCACATGACCCCCCCTCCACATAGGCCTCTCTGTGACGTCACGCCCGGCAACCTCCCGTCGACAGTGGCGCCACCTCGGCTTCCCCACTCTTGACACACCACCTCCCCTTGAGTTAGAACCGGCCTAGTACATCTACTCCGATTTTTTCGCAACGTGGCACATAAACGTAAATAGGCAAAAAAAAACAAAATCGGCATTTATCAGCATTCTCGAGAAAAATGAAAGGATAAATAAAAACTAAAAATTCAATGATTTAATACTTTCCTTGATTTTTTCCCCGTCAAACTATAAATTACATTACGAATAAACTTCGCTGTGATCGAAAAATAAAATTTTAGAGCTAACTTAGCGTTGTTTTTTAATTGATAATTTTTTACGTTACGCTTATGCTAAAAACATTATACCTGAGGGGTCTTCTCACTCGAGACGCTAAAAAGTCGATTTTCATATTTTTTGGATAGATTTACATTAAAGATATTGACATAAAAGTTGTAACACTTAATAAATACACATTCGAAATACATTTTAAAAAATATATTTATTTACGTCACTATTTATAGACGAAAATGGTAATTAAAAAAAAGTCCTAACAAAAAAGTAGGTTTGCGCTGTTGATGACATCTCGGAGATGGTTCATCCGAAACAAAAAAATCAAACGGTTTTAGATTCAGTATGTTAATGGCTATAGGGCATGTCATAAGATTTGTGAGATATGCAAAAGCAACATAATGGTGGACATTTTACGAAAAATAAAACAAAAACGTGTTATTTCCCCGTTTTTGGCCAAAAAATAGTAAATATCAAAATCTGAAAAAATCCTTCATATGCGCTATAGCTTTAGATGTAAAGAATATGTGGTTAAAATTTCATAAGGATCGGTTCAGTAGTTTCGAAGATTTAATCAAGAAGCCGTCGGAAAACGTTGTTTCGAGAAAAAACGCTGTTAAAGTTTGTTTGGGTTACATAAATACATAACGAATTTTTTTGAAATTTATTTCGAAAGTGTATTTATTAAGTGTAACAACTTATCTATCAATATGGGTCATTCCATGTCAAATCGACAAATTTTTTACCTGACCCCCTTTGATTTCGCTGAAAATTTTCTATCTTTTTCTACCCCCCGAAAGTTATTTTTCAGAATTTTTTCAAATTTTTTTTCCCCGACTCAAAAAAAGTTATGAATTTTTGAAAAAAAACCGCTCTTTTATTTTTAAATTGCCAGAACTTTTTCAAAAATTGACCGTTTGGGAACTTTTTTTTTCAAAATTTTTGTTTTTAAATGTAGTTTTCGAAAAAAAATATGAAAAAATTTTCAGAATCCCAGATATATGAAATATTTTAGTTTTTTTGAAAAAACCGTAATTTTCTCAAAGTCCGACCGTTTTTTTTTTTTTGCTCTAAAAATACTTCAACTAATTCTGCAATGATCCCCGTTAATCAAAAGATGTGACGACAATCGCTTCTAATTTTTTTTCGTGATTATAAAAAAATTTTTGTTGAATTTTTGCTGATTTTATATAACTTTGTTATGAAATTTTTTTTATTTCCTCGTGAAACCTCAAAAGTTGAAAAATAAAATTTTATTGGAGAATTTCAAGTGATTATCGTCCAAGAAATTGTTATTTAAAAAAAAAATAATTTTTTTCTCTCATTGACGTTATTTTGTCATGTTTCAGTACCAAAATGACGTTAAGTTGTCATATTTCAGTACCAAAAAAAAAACGTCCATAAGAGTAAAAAAATAACGTCAATGAGAGAAAAAACTTATTTTTTTTTTTAAATAACAATTTCTTGGACGATAATCACTTGAAATTCTCCCATAAAATTTTATTTTTTAACTTTTGAGGTTTCACGAGGAAATAAAAAAAATTTCATAACAAAGTTATATAAAATCAGCAAAAATTCAACAAAATTTTTTTTATAATCAAGAAAAAAAATTAGAAGCGGTTGTCGTCACATCTTTTGATTAACGGGGATCATTGCAGAATTAGTTGAAGTATTTTTAGAGCAAAAAAAAAAAACGGTCGGACTTTGAGAAAATTACGGTTTTTTCAAAAAAACTAAAATATTTCATATATCTGGGATTCTGAAAATTTTTTCATATTTTTTTTCGAAAACTACATTTAAAAACAAAAATTTTGAAAAAAAAAAGTTCCCAAACGGTCAATTTTTGAAAAAGTTCTGGCAATTTAAAAATAAAAGAGCGGTTTTTTTCAAAAATTCATAACTTTTTTTGAGTCGGGAAAAAAAATTTGAAAAAATTCTGAAAAATAACTTTCGGGGGGTAGAAAAAGATAGAAAATTTTCAGCGAAATCAAAGGGGGTCAGGTAAAAAATTTGTCGATTTGACATGGAATGACCCATATATATTGTATAAACCTATGAAAAAAATAATGGAAACAGCCTTTATTAGCGTTTGAAGTGAGAAGACCCCTTAATCAAATAATCACCGTCAAACGAATTCCAAAAGATTATAATGGAAAAACGTCGAAGTTACATATGCGAATGCATTTTTTTGTACCCACCAATGCTGAACAATTGATCAAACTTCGTTTTTCTATTTTTGATTTGAGGTGATCAATCGGTAAAAAGATCGGTCAGTAAAATTCCGGCTGCACGTTTTATTCGGAGAGGCTTTATATTTCGAGGTACATTTAAGGTACACGTTGTGCTCCTTTCGTCAGAGAATGAGGTGCAACGCTTATTTTCCTCGAAATATCAGGGATGTTCAAGAAAAACGTGTATCTGCTTTTTGGTTATTTCCCAACAAATATTTGATTACATTAAATGAACATTTTCATCGATGTCTTTGTTACCTACAAATGATTCCGCATCCATCCATCCATCCATCCATCCGTCCATCCATCCATCCATCCATCCATCCATCCGTCCGTCCGTCCGTCCGTCCGTCCGTCCGTCGGTCCGTCCATCCATCCATCCATCCATCCATCCATCCGTCCATCCATCCATTCATCCATCCATCCATCCATCCATCCATCCATCCATAGATGTACCTTAGTACAGAGAGTGGGGGAGCAAACGCAACGATACGACGATGTGTACGATACGACAATTGGGAACTAGTCAGTAGGAAGTGGGATCAGTAAGAGGGAACACCCCATACCCTGTATCACCCTCGCTTACAAAATACAAATAAAAACGGTTTACCCTAATCAACGTGTACCGCTTTTTGTGTGAGAACCCAATACCACACACCGACATCACAAACTGGCGACGACGATGGGATAAACCAAAACCCAACAAAACCAAAAAGTGTGTAGTGCGTGTGTGGCAAGGGAACATAACTAAATGGATGGTAACTGGGACGCGCTGAATGATCGAATTCGCTCAGGGTCAAAAAGCTGGATATACGTTTTAACAAAACCGGAAGAAATTGAGACTCTTGAACATTACGGTGTTCAATTTTCGGCGAATGATACGGTGAACGAGTTACATAAGAAACTGTCCGGGTACGTTACGCGCGTGTGTGGAGAGGCCGTCGAGGCTTGTGAACCTGAGCCAGCTACCGTACGCCAAGCATCGAAAATGGCCACGAATTTTGGAGAATTACCTCACTACGAGAAAGGTAAAAATTGGACTGCGTACGCACAGCAATTAAAGTGCTATATCATGCTCCGAGACGTGCCGCCCGCGAAACAAGTGGCCTTGTTAATCACAAAACTTAGCACGCCAGTTTTTGAGACCTTGTGTTTGCTGTGCGCACCCGATTCACCGTTAGACGAAAAATTTGGATTCGCGAATCTGGTGAGAAAATTGGAGAAGCATTACTATCCGGAGGCAAAATATACGGCCAGGTTGGAATTCAAAGAGCGCGTACAGAAACCGGAAGAACCGATCCAGGAATATATTGCCGCCCTGCAAACACTGGCAGAAAAATGTGCATTCCCAGACATGGAGGATCGAATAAAAGAACAATTGCGGGAAGGACTCTACTCCGAGAAAATGTGTTTCGAAATCATGAAGATCACCGATAAATCGCTCCAGGAGATTTCAACGATTGGCCGGGCAACAGAATTAGCAGAACGTCGAATCCGAGACCGAGCATAAAAAAAAACGTCAGCAACGGGAGACGGATCGGAGCAGGCGTCCGCAACGAGCAATTCGAAGAGTCTTGAGATATTCAATGTACAATAAGAACCGAGACGAAATAGCTCGAAATATGTACCACACCGCGGCCAAGGCGAAGGCCGAACATCGAAATACCAAAAAAAAAGTGGACAACAGAGAGTAAACGGTCAGGATTTAATAAGAGACACATCGCAACAGTGCCTCTGCTGTGGAAAAAGCAACCATATCAAGCAGCAGTGTACGCTTCGTATGAAATACTGTTCCGATTGTGGGAAACAAGGACACATATTCCGCATGTGTAAGAATAGAAACTATCAATCAGAAGCGAACACACAAGTAAAGTCCGTAGCAATAGAGAAAGACACAGACAGCGACAGTTTAGATGAAGAGGCATTCGAATTATTTGAAATAAATATGCTAAGAAAGGATAATGCGGAGGTCCCACCACAGACATTAACAGTTAATGTAAACGGGAAAAATATCGATTTCCAGAATGATTCAGGAGCAGGTGTCACAGCTATTCCAATGAAAATTTATAAGCAGTACCTATCGGGATACACTTTGACAGCTGCGAACCATAACCTAACGAATTACGATTCTACACAATTTTGCCCTACGGGTGTATTGTATGTAAAAGCGAGCTATACGTGCGTGGTAAAAGAAGGTACAGCAATCATAGGCAGAGACTGGCTAAATGCTTTACGGCTATGGCCTCCAAAAACCAAACCAAAGATTAACCAATTAACATCTCAAGTAATAAACCCTCCAAATAAGGTAATGGAAATGTTACGGAACAAATTTGCTAATGTTTTTTTCTCCGGGGTGGGGATTTTTCAAACACGGAACGATATCACTGAAACTGAAAGAAGGAGCAATACCAAAATGTTGCCAACCGCGGGCAATCCCTTACGCACTTAAAGATAAAGTGAAGAAAGAAATAAATCGTCTGATAGAAGGAAAACGTATATTTCCTGTCGAATTTAGCGACTGGGGAACGCCAATTGTTCTAAAAATATTTACTGAGTTGGACTTGAAAGAAGCATAGCATCAGGCTCCATTCGATGACGAGTCAAAAAAGTTAGTGGTAATTTCCACCGAATTTGGGCTTTACGCGTATAATGTTCTTCCATATGGGATAAGCACCTGTCCCAGCTCGTTTCAGTGACGAATTAGCATGATAATAATGGGGGTTGCCGGGGTAAAAATTTTGATCGACAATATAATAATAGTCGCAAAAGATATGAATCAAATGAGGGAACGAGTCAGTCAAGTTCTCCAACGTTTATCCGCGGAAAGCCTTAAGATCAAACTAAATAAATGCAAGTGGTTTCAAACCACGTTGGAAATTTTTGGGTTCAAAGTAACCGCGCAAGGCATCCAACCATTAGAGAGTCGCGTAAAAGCATTGATGGACGCACCGGCACCGGAAAATATAACGATGGTGCGATCATTCTTGGGGAAGATTACGTATTATTCGCGTTTCCTCAAAGGAATGACAGAGGTTATCAACCCAATATACGAATGCTTAAAAAAAATCAGTTTAAGTGGGATACAAAATGCGATGGGGCATTTAAAAAAATCAAGGAGCGATTAGCTTCAAATGAAGTGTTAACGCACTTCAACCCAAAACTCCCGGTGGTACTGACGTGCGACGCAAGTCCTGTGGGAGTGGAGGCGATCCTGGCTCAGATAAGCGTAGAGGGCCACGAACGGCCGGTAGCATTTGCGAGTAAAAAACTAAGCGCAACAGAATCAAAATATTCTCATTTGGACAGAGAGGGCCTAGCCATTATATCTGGAGTTAACAAATACTATGAGTATGTTTTTGGACGTGAATTCGAATTACGTACCGATAGCCAGATCTTAACACGCATTTTTGAACCAAAAACTGGAATCCCAAAAATGGCAGCCAAGCGCCTTCAGCATTGAGCATTTTTTTTAAACCATTCCAATTTAAAATAAAACATGTTTCGGGAAAAAAAATTGTGCTGACTTCCTCTCGCGAGCGCCAGTTGAGGATGTATTAGCCTTAAATAAGGTAACAGTGGATAACGCGGAAACTGGGTTTTTGCGGGAAATCCAGGAGTCGGAGTTCGCTAACCTGAATTGGAAAAAAGTAAAATATGAAACGCGAAAAGATCCGATACTGTCTCATGTGCAGCGATACGTCGTAGACGGGTGGCAGTAGGAAAAGGCCAAAGACCCCGGATGGGAACCATTCTTCCGCCGATGCAATGAGATAACAGTAGACCAAGGATATGCGCTGTGGGGCCACCGCCACATAGTACCAAGATCGTTGCAAGAACTAATATTCAAAGAATTGCATGCTAGCCAGCTCGGCATAGTAAAATTGAAACAAATTGCACGGTCATTCGTTTGGTGGCCCGAACTAGATCAAGATATCGAAAAAATCACGATGGGATGCATACTTTGTTTACAGAACAAAAAAAAACCCACCGAAAATCAATTTAACACCATGGTCATGGCCGCCGGGGGCGTGGCACAGGATCCATCTCGACTTCCTTAGACCACTGTTCGGAACAATGTTCCTATTCATCGTAGACGCTTATTCTAAGTGGCCCGAGGCGTTTATAGTAAGAAAAATAACCGCCGAGACAACGATAGCGATATTAAAAAGATTGTACATAATTTTCGGCTACCCAGTGCACATGGTCACAGATAATGGCGGAGCGTTTATCGCGAAATCGTTTATTGAATTTAATAAGGCCACAGGAGTGCGTCGAAGCTTCACGCCTCCCCATTCCCCGGCCACAAATGGGGCAGCCGAACGTTTTGTTTAGACTTTTAAGTCACATGTCAAACGTATTGTGGAAAGTGGACGTACGATAGAGTATGCGATGAATTTATTCCTGATGGATTTCCGCTCAACACCGCATAAGACAACTGGCAATTCTCCCGCGAAGCTTATGATAGGCAGAGAAATAAGAAACAGATTCTCACTACTAAGACCCCCGCCTGCGAGCGAAACAGTGGTCAAACAACAAGAAAACCACATGAAATATGCGGGGGGAAGTAGAAAAACCCATTTCGCAATAGGACAAAGAGTGATGGTACGTGATTATAGAGAGTCGAAAGAAAAATGGACTGAAGCAAAGTTAGGGAATCCCAGTCATCGTATTTATCCGCATAGTGCTTGATGTACTCGGTTAGAACGATATGACTTCGTTCCAACGCACCATTAGTCTGCGGACGGTAACCAGATGTAGTTGTATGGTTAACCTTGTAAATTTTGGAGATTTCCCGCAGTAGCCCATTCGTGAATGCGGTTCCTCGATCGGTTAGGATCGCCCGTGGGGCTCCGAATTGGTTGTACAGCCGACGCACTATTGCCTCTGCAACGGTGGTGGCCTTTAAGTCGGGAATCGGTTCAGCAAGGCAGTACTTTGATAAGTTATCCTGCATCGTCAGTATATGCCTATTCCCATGGGGTGACATAGGCAACGGACCGACGGTATCGAGGGATACCTTATCAAAGGTGTCTGCCGGGGTGTCTGTTAGGAGCATCGGTTCGCGAGTCTTTGCTCGAACCAGTTTCTGCTCCTGACAGCTTTTGCACCGACGGATATAATTCTGTACGTCATTTTTGAGGGTCGGCCAGTAAAACCGTTCTCGGATTCGCCTATAGGTCTTGGTGACGCCCTTATGGCCACCGATAAGGCTCGAGTGCATTTCTTTGATTATTGTCTCCCTCAAATCTGGGGGAGGGACCTGGGTCCTCCCATAGCAGAGCGCGACACTTATTCCCTTATTCTCGAAAAGAGAATGGATAAGTGATAGGAGCTTGTCTGGGGCAAGTTCGTCCGTGAAATCGCCATGACGGGATATGCGGAATGATTTCACATTCAATCGACTCATTTCCCGTTCAAGGGTCTACAGACCGTCCCGGACTTTATCGAGACTTGTGTCATCATAATACCGGGCTTTGATTACGACACTAAAAATTCGGTGTTGTCCATACTGCGTCACCGCAGTTTGTCCAACCGCCAAATTTTTCTCCCGTATGGATTCGGAGTCGAGCAATCCCAGATCCGATAATAATTTACCTATCGGAGTAGTCAGCTCGCCGTCAGCAGAGATGAAATGTACATAATTATCCCTCCGGTATGTGAGGTTTTCACGGTCCCCAACAATTCCCGAGTTCGTTTTACTGGGATTGGGATTCGATTGTGAATTTGATACGTCGGATTCATCCGACGCGGCATCATAATAGGGAGCGGCTAACTCTTTGCGAGGCAACAGCTGACCACGCGGAGGTAGGGCCTTCGCTAGCGAGCGACTTTGTTTTGGAGACATCGTCATATACCTCTCCTTGTCCCATTCGGGTGACAGCCTCGCAGTCGCCTCGTGGCTGGTCGGATGAAATTCGACGCGAGGCCTCAATGACGGTTGTACGCCTCGAGGAGAGAGATGGGATAAGGCGCTCGAGTGGAGTTTGCTGCCCGCCCCTTCCGAAAGCGTCGAGACTGAAATCGACGCTCCGTGCTCTTCACACTCGTCGTCTGCCTCGCTGTCTCGCTCGCTCCCGCGTGAATAACGGGGCCCTACAAAGCTAACTCTTCGCAGGAGTTCCTCTTCTGTGAGCTGTTGCCGCCGCTCGGATAATTTTTTTAGCCGGTTGCGAAGTACATGATCGTCTCTATCTATGATAGGGTCCAAGTCATTAAGTACTTCACGGGTTGTGTCATCGACTTCCTCGCCATCCGAAAGGTGTCTAGGCAAGGATATCTCAACAAGATCAGTGGATTGTTCCTGATTCTCGCAAAACTTCTCTTCGAGTTGTTTCAACGACTCGTCGAATTTCCCGAAGGTGCGTTGCAACTCTTCGCGAACGGATTGATTTACATCGGGGACGATCTCCTCCACTGATGTGCTGTCCTCCGTTTCGCTAGGAGGGCAATCGACAGAAACAATCGCGTCTTTATTAGGTCTGGCATCTACGGGTACAGGAGGTGGGCAAAGCTTCTTATCGGCCAGCTGTGCAGGCCGTTTAAGAATTCTTCGTTTCGAAGGGAGGAGAGGGGCAGGGAGCGTGCTGCGATTGAGCCGCTGTATCGGCCGCCGTTCCTCCCCCGAACTCGTCCCGGAAGACTCTACATAGTTCGGCCTTGCTCGTACCAGGTAGCTTGTCGCCAGGCAATTTAAATCTCATAGGATCTTCTTCGACGATTCCACGGACGTGAGCGCGTTCGACGTCATTCAGCCCGTCATTCAGCCCGTCATTCAGCCCGTCCAAACGCAAGGCTTCTAGCACTGCTGCAATCCGATCCGGCGGCGGCAATGATTCGTCGTCCGACGAATCACTGTCCTCGCTTGGACCAGCCTGGTAGTATTCGAAGGGCAATATTTCCTGCGGCGTGACCTCGATGTCTATGTCACGAGTTAACGTATTTATTGCGAGAACGTGACATATCCCATTCTTTTGAGATACTAGAGCATTACCGATGTATAACCCTGGTTCGGTCTCGATTCGGGGCAAATAACCCTCACAAAGGTCCGGGTTAGTGACGGTAACTGCCAAGGGTTTCCGTGTTCGAGCTTTGATGGTGAAGATCTTTTTACTCGTCGCGGGGGAGATCGTTCGCGGCGAATTGTTTGTCAAAAACGGTCGAGGACGAATAGGATCACTCGTCATTACCAGAGCGTTATGATGAAATGATAGCTCGGCTTTTTCGCGACGCATGAAGGGTCTGCCTAGCAATCCATTGCTGTCTGTCACGAAGTCTTTGACAACGTGAAAAGTGTGGGGTTGATCATTTATTGTCAATTTTACCGTTCCCATCGACCACGCCTTTTCGTTCGTTGGGCCGACATATTCCCGCGATTTCGCGGGGTCATACCTGACGTCATCACAGAGGGCATGAAGTTTGATAAAATGTAAACTTGACCCGGAGTCACAATAAAATTTCTGGACTCCATGAACGAGCTCCGGTGCAGATAGTGTGACGACCGGGGACTCTACCTCGTCCTCAGTTTCTGACGAGGAATCCCTTGTCCCGTTTCTGGAATCGGATGGGGGATATTCCCGTATTAACGTCTGTCCTGAAATTTTACTGTGCGTTTGTCGTGGGTGGTAAAGGAGGGCTGGCTCGCCGTGTCCGGACGACGAGCCCCTTTCGAGTTTAAAGGCTCGGGACTCTGGGGTCGCGGGCGACGCTGATCCGCGACGGGCGATGATGTTGAGCGTTCGCCGCGGGTATATCTTTGGGTGGTGGCGGTCCAAGGACAGCAATTGCACCCACCGGTATAGGCACAGCAGTACCGATGGTTACAGCCACCGCCTTTGCGATATTGGGTAGGGGTTCGCTGATTCCAAGGGCAGCACCCACAACCTGAACCGCGCAAGCAACAATAGCGTCGCTCGCATCCACCTCGGTCATCGGGTGACCTTGGTCGATTTGATCTAGCCGGCGAATCGTCCCGGTGCTTCAGTATTCCCGAGGGTCGAAAATGTTCCGACCTTCCGGGACTACTGAATCGGGGCGCTGGCTCTTTTTGCCGCTCCCGTCCCGACTCAGGGCGGGACGCGGGGGAAGACGAACGCGAATCCCTTGGTTTTGTCTCCGTTCTGGCGATTAACGCGAGGGCGTCGCCGACGGGGGTTCGCGGTCGTTCCCCACACTTTGGCTCGGCCGTCCCGGCTAGCGAGTCCGAGGATAGATCCTCTACCATTTCAAGCGCTTCTCGGAGAGATTTTGGTTTCGCGATGTAGAGTAGTTCATTTAGTCGCGAAGGTAACGCTTGACGGAAAGATTCAAGGGCCAGGGTCGCTATCGGATCAACATTCATTTCGGAAGTCTCTGTTCCCAATTCTTCTCTCCAAGCGGTCCGAGCAAGGCTCATTAACCTGAGAATTCGGAGATACAGGCTCCGAGGTGTTTCACCCTGTTTCAGTCTCAATCCGTAGAGTCTACCCAAGCAAGAGTTGAAATTTCGTCGGTGGGTTAAACCGTCGCGTAAAGCAGACGTTAATTCTGTAACCGTTCTGATTCTCTGACCTTGTATGCAAGCGCGCGCCTCGCCCCGTAGCCTGCTCAATACCCCCGTAACGAATTCGGCTATTTGATTGGCTGGTACAAACGCGGCTGCATTTTGGATATTTTGCAAATAGTCACCGAGGGGTATCGAGGTCCCGTCAAACTCGGGTATGGACACCAGTCTATTTGTCAGGTTGATGCCACTAAGTATTACCGATAGATCGGCCGGGGTTACGGTTTCATTAAGTGAACCGTCCAGTCCCGCCCCAGCCCCGGCGGTACTGTCCCGAGATCCGTTATTCATTTTAACTAATTTTTATACTACGAAGGAGATGGAAAATTCGATACTCAAATCACGGATTCGATAAGACAAAATGTGATGGTTTTTTTTTTTTTTTTTTTTTAACGACGTTTCCTAAATCCCACTAGTCTCTTCGTGCGCGGTGCAGGCAGACATCCCACCGCTGCCACCAATTTGTTACGTCCTGAAGGGACGATTTTATTTTATGTTTATTCGGGTTCTGAAGGTCCCCGTTCAATATTGGGATTTTGCCGCACGTCCCATACGGGCCCGGCACTCTTCGCTAGTGGGACTTGGGAAAGGAGTTTTCGGATGCGATCGGAAGTAAATTTGCGAATAATAAACAAAAGAGGTTGGGGGTAACAAAGTAAATAATCATAGGGTTTATTAATGTTTACTTACAGTAAGTCGCGTTGCACGGGGACAATTTCCCCCGCGGTCTCGTCACTCGCGCACTCCCACTCTCTAACACGGGGACAATTTCCCCGGGTTGCTCTCACTCTCTCTCACGCACACTCTTACGCTCTAACGCTCAACTTATGTGTTTTCTATTTTGTTCGGGGCTTCAATGTAGGCCCCGCAGCTTTATCACTGGCTCGATGGTTGTTTGATATTTTAGAGAATAAATTTCGGTGATTAAATATGGTTTCCTAAATTAACGATCAATGTCTCTATGCGGGTCCGCCGGGTCGCTACCCAGGTCTTACTACACCGCCGCGAGTATGTCGTTATTTAACTACGTTACTAGTAAAAACTGACGTCTCTGTGCGGGTCCGCCGGGTTGCTAGCCTGGACTTATTACACCGCCGCGAGGACTGCTGTTACTAGGAGTTTTCTCCGACTCCAGGAGCGAACCGTGGACAAATCGGAACTGTTCGACTTCACCGCCACCGAACCGAGGTAGGCTTTTTCGCCATCGGTTCGATGGGGGTTTTTGTCGACGTCCACGGAAAATATTCACCCGCTCCCGAGGTCGGACGGCAGAAACTCCAAGGCCATGGAGTGCCCGATCGGCGGATTTCGCGATCAGGCGATCCTTAATCAGCGAAACCCGACAGGGCGCATCCGGCCGCACTCGGGCGGGCTGCACCCGACACGGCGCAGAGGCGTCGTTACAAAAGTATATATATATAAAAAAAAAAGAAAAATCCTCCGTGGGACCGGACGTAACAGGGGCATTGTCTACGATCGGTGGGAGGAGGATTTTCGCGACGTCTCATTTCGTCTAATTCTTCCCGTAGTTGACGATTTATTCTCTCTAATTCGGAATTCGGTCTTCTGTCTGATCGTGAATTTTGTCTGATGTTTACCGGGTCGATAAATCTTACTTGATGTATTTCCTCGTCGATAGAGCCCTGTTCGTCATTCGGAAAATTGTCCCTTTCTTCTCTTACCTCGAACGACCTTGGGGGATTTGAATTCCTGTTATCTTGGAAATGAGAATTTTCTTCGCGTTGGTTGTCGCGAGGTGAATAGGACTGCTCGATTTGGGAGTTTCTTTGATTCACCGATCTCGAATTTTCGGTATTTGACAAAATTAGATTTTGTTGTGATTGATTCCGAGGGAATTTATTTGACTCTCCGGCGTCGACGTTTATTGACGAATTTTGCTGACGATACGGCGTGAAAGCTCCAGAAGGATTTGATATTCTATCTCGCAAA
Source organism: Ophion slaviceki (assembly GCA_944452715.1). Classification (NCBI taxonomy): domain Eukaryota; kingdom Metazoa; phylum Arthropoda; class Insecta; order Hymenoptera; family Ichneumonidae; genus Ophion; species Ophion slaviceki. Next base: position 41,622,824 of record OX101785.1, on the reverse strand, counting down.
TGTTGTTCGGTTCTTTTATTTAAATTTTGATTATTATTGGACGTTGTGTCACGTCTCTCCGCTCCTCCTTCAGACGCGAAGTTAGGGTGCGAGCAATTGTCGAATTGACCTTCGAGAGTTCTAACGCGCGTAACTAACGATTCAAAATTTGTGCTCATTGTTTTCATATGTTTTGAGATATTTTCGAGTAAAGTTTCGTATGATGTGGGTCGATTTGTTTCTCCCGGGTTTGGGGTCGCGACGCGTGATCCCCTACCCCTACCTACAGATAAACTGCCAGGTGTGATCGCAGGAGGATTTAAATTTGAATCTCTCGTCAAAGTTTTTCTGTTTGGGTCTTGAGTGTGGCTAGAATCCCCGCTCCCGTGCTACTCAATGCTTCGACAAGAACGCGGTTGGCCGAGATGTCCTCACTCGACGCGCCCCCCCCCCCTCTCTCCTTGAAGAGGGACCATATCGTCAAATGGTCTAGAAGACGATTGAACGTTTGACGAATTTTCCTGATTATCCATATTATTTTTATTATTTTTCGTTTGCGACCTGGTAGTTCTTTTGGGTGGTGAGAAGAACATCGACGTCATACTACCATTTCATTCTACGAAACGCCTTGCAAAACTCTCGAATTGTTTTAATTACGGACACGGATTCCAATAATCGGAACTACCGGGAAAACTTTATTTTGATTGAATATTTCCGATGTTTACTATCCGATAATTATTTCGTGATATATTTTCATCGATCCAAGGACGAACAGAATTTTGATCGATTTGACCAATGATAGTTGAATTTTACACGAGATTTTACATGCACGTAATTTGACAAAATCTCGCACATCAATTTCGCATCCAATAACTATAATTGACGAAATAATGTACGATTGTAAATAAATAACATAAATAATTCGCACAAATAATTGAACAAAAAAATAAATATAGCACGAATAAATATTGCAAAAGTAATTCAACAATTTAAATATTACAAAATGGATTATTTGAAGAACATTAATCCATGCACATAATAAATAAATTTGAGCAATAGAGCAGAACCTAGCCAGCAATTCAGAGAACGATTGGATTACGCATCGAATACGCTATTGATTGGTTGTCAAGCGAAATGAATACCTGTGGAATATTTGAGGAAAATATCGGCACAAGAAAGCATAGCATGAGAGAGAAGCGTAAGAAAGTATAGGCTTGGAAGAGTGTAGCGCTCGCTCGAAGGGTCTCGCTTGTTTCCTAGAATTCAGGATTTTATTTTATTCTCGATTTTCTTTTCGTCAAATATTATTCCACCATATGATTTCTCTGAAATTACAAGCTCGGACAATTCAACCTTGAATATTATATGCGTTAAATTTTGACAAAATTTTCGACCATTTGCGTCGCACAATATTGAACGCTAAATTTTATGTATTTCAGGTACTTCCTATACGAAATAAATTTTACGCACCTCTGTCGCACGAAATACGGATATCGCAATTATACGAACACAATAAATATTTCACAAAAATTTCGCACATTTATAGTTTCAGGACAAATTCTAGACAGGATTTTCGTCGTTTATAGTATTCTCGCTCTTTACCTGAATTCAAATTTCAACGGATTTGACCATTAAACACGCATTGAACGCAACTTCAATAATTTTAACGAGTTTCAATTTTATATACGCATTCGCACGATTTTAGACAAATCGCACAAATTTTAGACGAAAGACACACAATAGGACATGGGAAATACACTCAGCCTAGTTTTAATTCACTTTTCTCTTTATTCCAATTTTCTTGTAATTTTTATCTGACGATTTTCGCCTTTACTAACTACAAGAAATTTTTTCTCGAGATTTCTTTTCCAAAGATTTCAATAAATCTTTTAAAATTTTCGAAAATTGCAATAAATTTTCTTCATGAATTTAACACTTTAAATAATCAAATTGGCACTTTTCTTTGAAATTTTAGACAAATTTTCCAACGTAGCCCCACGTTGGGCGCCAAATGAGACAGGAAATATTTTCGTTAAATACTCCTTCACCTACCGCGGCCGTGATTCGTCGACTGGTAGGGCTCATGGGCTAAATTTCATAAATATATTGAAATGTTGGACGCCAGACAGTTTTATGAAACTGACAACATGAATTTACGGATTTAAACAGTAATTGATATTTTATAACCTTGAAAATTTACCCGAGCTAAGACAAAAGTCCAGGGTGGGACATTGGAGGACCAGAAGAAATTGCAGAAAATTGTAGAAGATGCTGACCGATATATAAATTTTTTTGTCTCACTTACTTATTTATTTCTCGTCAAACGGAAGACTCCCGACTTTGACGATTGGTGTACATATTATATCCTTCTCGAAGACTTTAACGGATTAACAGATATTTTGACAATTATGTATATTCCTTTTCGCTCGCGCGTACGAATTTTACGTTCTGGAGAAATACAATGGCTCCGACAATTATGTATATTCCTTTTCGCTCGCGCGTACGAATTTTACGTTCTGGAGAAATACAACGGCTCCGTCTCCTCTGGCACCGCGCACGCCCGCTCACAGACGGAGACAGACTCTCGACTTTTACAAATCAGGTCGGGCTGAATGGAGCGACAAGACCAGAAAAACCGTCAGAGACCGAGCAACCGCAAGCAAGAGTTCGTCCCTTTTATAGGCGAATTTTGCGCGGTTGACAATTCGTCGCTTAATTTCTATCGGCACAGTGCTGCCGCAATAATCGAGGATCGATCGCTCGGATATTGATCGCGATCGATCGTCGGTTCTATGTCGATTTGGACAAACCTTGCTCTTTGGCCGCGTGTCGAGATGTGACGTCGAGGAAATTTTGGTTAAATTATTTTCCTGTCACAACCTTTATCGCTCGCAGGACGAGTGACGTTCGGGTGAAACGAGCGCTTGCTGTACCGAATTGAATGAATTTTCCAGGTGCGATTCCAGATGGAGTCTGCTTGGTGTTACAGATTGTTCTTATACAGAGATTTAAGAACTTGTCCTCTTGATTGAGAGTGCTTTGACCACTGTTGTGCCGTGTCATGTTGTTGACGACAGCGGGTTTCTCCACGGGAAACATTAGGCGATATCGTACGTTGTTGATATCTTCTTTGGAGTACATCGCACAGAATGCTGATGCTGTTGGGTTGATGTATCGCCGAGTAGACTTCGTCGTCGATTTCGTGATTGCAGGTGGTGTGGCTTTGACCAGAACAGGGATGAACTTGTACCAAGTGTCTCCGAAAAGGTAATATGGGGGAAGTAACGAATTGCAGGTTGTTTGAGTTTCTCCTTTGGTAATTGATTATATGTGAGTTCGAGGAGTAAGGAGATATTTTTCGTTCCCACGAGTGACAGGAAATTAATCGTAAAATTCTTTTAACCTGATCAGATTTTCTTGTTTTGTTATACGATGAATGATGTGTATATTGTATACAATACGTCCGAGGCTTGGGCCGCTAATAAGAAATTGTTTTGGAGTATTTGGCGCTCCTTGCTACACTGTTGCGTATGCATATCGTAATATAATGATTTTCTAATGTAATATAATAACTACGTGTATGAATTTCGAATTCATGTAGGTGATTATATCTAGGTTCGCGACTGCAAATTTTTGTTGAATTGCGAAACAGTTAACTCGGCGAGTTTTGAACATAAACAAGTTCGGATGTTCTTTACTGAGGATAGTGTAACTAGAATTTTGATTTGTTTCTCCGGTTGCAAGAGCAAAGGTAATTTCGCTAGACGTTACAGAGTAAGTTGATAACGGCCATCTGAAAACCAGGTTAATTATTATGATTATTTATTAATCAGGATTGAAATCGGTTTTTGCGACACCCTTGTGTCCTCCAGGGTCATACGGCTTACCCGTTGAGTCGATGAAATAAACCGGATTCACGTTGCGAAAGTGGAACAATTCTTTGATATCGATGCAATTTGCAATTTTAAATTCTGATATTTTCCTTTCCACCGTTGGAGGGATTTCGTCTTCAGAAAGTTCTGAATTGAGAGAGCTGGAGTTTGAATTTGTTGCATTATCGGAATTAGGATCGATGGAGTTTTTGGAGCGAGGGATCGGAAATGCTTTGCGCTTATTAGAGCCCTCAGCTGATTTCGGGGCAATCCCTTCCGCGGGTCGACTAGTGCGTATAGGTCTTACTATTTCGGCCTTCGTCTCGCCGTCGCTACTCTCTGCGTAATTTATGAGTTTACGAATTCGACGCGTAAGATGTCGAGTTTTGAACTGCGCGTCTACGCGTTCGGCTGCAGGCGCGTTGGCCTTGACGGTAGCGTAGCCGTCACATGAATCGTGCACTTGTTCTATATCGCTCTTCGCTTGAGAGCGAGTGACGATGTTTATATTTTTCTCACGCAGGACGGGGTGGACATCTGCTCGAACAGTAAAGGTTGTTGAATTTTTGTTTTCGGCAATGCTATCGCTAGTCTGGTCTAATTTTCGCGCCAAATATTGCAACGCGATTTTCGAATTTTCGATTATATGCGATGTTGACTTAGAGGTGACGATAGAATTCACGTTTTGATTTCGATTTTGCTTTTCTTCGTTTTTTAATTTTTCATTTGCTTTTGGAGATTTGACTTTGATTCAAGTTTTGTTTCATTTTTAAGGCTTCTCCTTCGTTTCGGTTTTGAATTGTTTTGGATTTTTCTTTTTCGTTTTGATTTTTAAATGTTGTTGATTTTTCCTCGCTGCTATTTTTTTTTGTTTTGCTTGCTCGTCACTCTCGTCGGAGTGAAGGCAAGGTTTTGCTTCGACGTTTTTTGCCGAAGTTTTTAGATTGGCCACTTTCGGGCTCTGGATTATCGTAGTTGTCATGCAATCTACGATTGAAATAGAAGGATCACGAGGAATTTGCCTGGAATTTGAGATTGACATGCAATCTGACTTTGGATTAGAGTGATCCCGAGAAACTGGATTGGAAACGCAGATTGTCGTGCAATCTGAGTTTGTTTTGGATTTTGTTTTTTTTTCGCGTTTTTATTTCTGTCTGCTTTTGATTTTTGGCCCAGAATTTGACTGAAATTTTTATTTTGATTGATGTTGATTTTCGTTCTTTCCTCGCTACAAGACTTGTTATTTGATTCGACATTTGTCATCGAAATTTTGGAATTGGCCACTTTCGGGCTCTGAATCGGCGCAATTGTCGTGCAATTTACGCTTGGACTAGGAGGGTCACGAGGGATTGAACGAGAATTTGAAACTGTCGTACAGTCTGAACTGGGAGTATTTTCTGACAGGTCTTCGATAGCGTCGAATTCCTGCAGCTCCACAACTGGAACGATCAGTTTGACAACGTCATTTGTGGTAATATAAACCTTCAAATGAGCCTTTCCGTCGATGTTTGTCACCAGGCACCTTGACGGATTTTCAAAGGTGAGAGGTATCCCTCTTTTATTATGCTGTCTTTTACCTTCACGAAGAAGGGAGTTTCTGAACGCGCGGCGATTTCTATCACCTCGTCGAGTTCGGTTCTTTTTTCGAAAGGCCATGAATTAACCCCATACTCGAGACTTTCCGTTCGGTAATTGATATTGGACTTGGTTTCATAAAAATATGTAGACCCCAGCAGACCGGGGTAGAGAAGCGGCACATTGTCGGGTATAATGTGAAATAGCGATTCGAAGTCGAATACGCGAAGTAGCACGCTCCCTAGTCCAAAGACCGGTAATTCGGATATGCCTGTTAATTTAATGACATCTTCTTCGTTGATGTCTACCATATTTTTTGCATATGCTTTCTTTATCAAATTGGGGATGGCACCGCTATCTAACAGCATCGAAATTGCCCCTTTTTCCGGTAGTACTCCGATACACACCGAGGGCAATGTGTTGAAATTTTCCGACTTTATTGCGTAGGTCGGATAGTTACGTTCGGCTCCCCGAGAGAGACGGCGTTCGCTTGACGCGTTTGAGTGGGCGGCCCGCTCGGCGCGTCCGTCCGAGGGGCACTCGGCCCGTTTCCCGACTGATTACGAGAATTATTATAATCGCGAGCACGACAGTTTTCGATAGTGTGCCCGACCTTTTTGCAATACCGACAGGTTGGCGGATTAGAATTCGGGGGATTGTTTCGAAATTTAAAACATCGGTCCGCGGTATGTCCCTGCTTATGACAGAGTGGGCATTGAGGACCGAGCGAGCGGTGTGATTGATTGCCAGAAGAATTGAAAGATTTTTGGTTAACGTAGCAATTTTTCGCGATGTGACCGGGTTTATCGCAAATTTGACACGTGACCGATTTTTGAGCAATTTGATTTTTTCCACATTGTTCGGCTTTGTGACCTTTACTGTTGCATTTTTGGCATGTGATTGCCGCAAGTCGGCAAGCTTCGCTCGAATGATCGTCTTTTTTACAGATGCTACAGGTTTTTACCGATTTGTTCGGAACAGGTCTAATAGAGGACGAGAAAAGTTCCTTACGGGCTTCGAGGTCGCGTTCGATTTCGATCGCATGATCTATAGCGGTCGAGATATCGTCGCACCGAGGGAGACGCTGTTCTATCTCCAGTCTTAGCCCGCGTTTGAAACAGGAGAGGAAATAGCCGTCTAATGTTTTTCTGTGAGCGGCACTTTCCGTGCCGTTTTGGGATGTTGGTTGAGCGTCGAGTATTTCCCTAGCTTTATCCCTAATTGCAGTGGAAAAATCTATCACGGTTTCACCGCTTCCTTGAAAAATGTGACTGAGTTCTCCCAACAGTTGCACCTCAGTTTTGTTTGGAGCATATAGTTTCTTTAAAAATTGCAGAAGAGATTCTACTGTTTCGAACGTGGACGACCGAATGACCTTCTTAGCCTGACCCTTTAGTTTGTTTCGAATGACTCTCACAAACCGTGCTTCGGATCCGGGCGGAAGCGACGCCAATGCGTCTTCGCATCCGGCTACAAAATCTGAGAAGGAGCTACCTTTCCCGTCAAAATCCGGGACCATTTCGATAGCTTCCCTTAAAGATACGTAAGCGAGTGACTGATTTGTACCTAGCGCCATGTCTGTTGTGTTTTCGTTATCGACTTTTTGGGGTAATTCTAATTTTTTTACTGGTCGTTTCTTAGGTTCGAGACCGGGTAGCAATTGAGCGTCAGAACTCCTCAAAGAATAACCCGATGATTCACCTAAGTCGTCAGTGATATTTAAATTCAATGAACTAGCTGTTGATTCGTCCCCGGACATTGAATCAATCGGCACATTCCCTTTTTAATATCCCGGACGAGCCCCCAAAAATTAATATGTCACGTCCTGAAGGGACGTGGGCATATATTTTTTGATTCCCTCCTTTTTTGCCTACGACAAGCGCAATAGCACGGGATGAGGGTAAAAAGGGGTAGTGCTTGGAATGAGTTGAAATTAGGAAATCATGCAGTGATTTGGTATCGAGAAATAATCCGACAAATTTGTACAAACTTAACTAAAGGTTTATTACAAATAAGTGATCGGATGAAAAAGGTTACTTATACAGACAAAATGATAATGAAAATAACTATGAAGTCGGGGGAACAATCGGATTAACATAAAATCAAATTTGTTGCTTACATTGGTCGCTGTGTTCGTGAGTGTATCGGTGTGTAGGTTCGCTCGCTCGCAAGAATATCGGTTGTCGCTCGCAGATAAGGGTCTCGTTGATGGACGCCACGCTTAGCGTTCGGAAAGCGGTCACCAGCACCAGACTCTTGGGGCGCTGAGAGTGTTTATGTATATACGCGTGGTAAACAGCACTTGAACTATTTTATAGACTCGAGGCCGCGAGAGTCGTCTAAACGTTTATACGACACTTCGGTCAAAACCCGAAGATGTATAATATTCAAAGCTCTATGATATCGGTACTGCACTTCGAATTCTGTCAGAACAAGATTAAGAAGCGAAGACGATTTTGCAAGACTGAGATCTGTACGCGATGGAAACTGTTGGAAGACTTGATCCGAACGCGATGGCAATTGTTGGGAGACTTAATCTGAACGCGATGGAAACTGTTGGAAGACTTGATCTGAGCGCGATGGAAACTGTTGGGAGACTGACTTCAGGAAGGAAGTCTTTCTTGACGAGAAAATTAAGTGGGGATGAATTGTGGGAGAAAGAACTTTAAGGTTTAGCGTGATTGGTCGCGATATTCATGATTCGCAGAATCGATCTCGATCATTCCTTATATAGAATCGCACGTGTCGAAGGCAGGGGACCTTTGTCCTGTGTTTCGGAGAAAGAGCGCATGGGATATAGAGTTCGATATCTGAGACCTAAGCATTCGCATGGTTTGTATTATGTTAAACTATGGCTATGGTGACTTCTCATATCAAAAGATTATATTGGGTGCGCGAAGAGATCGAGCGTTGTTGAGTTCTCGTTTCCTGTCGGCACCATGCTAAATAATTATCGGCCGGGACTTATTTAGACTAGAGGCAAAGTCTTCTCGTCTCGTTCGAGTGGTGCCTCGTATTTCTTTGTGGAAGTTCGATATTTACACCTTGAAGAAATGCGAGGTTATAACACGAGGCGGACCGACTGAATAAAATAAACGAAAAATATGCTCGCGGAACGTACGCAAGTTCCGTTTAATGTTGTTACGCGTCTTATTCTTAGATTTATACATTTAATACGCTTATGGCGGCAAATGAGGCTATTGGGAATAACCGAGAGAAGGCACATTCGCTAGGATGTAACAAAGCGTCACAGATTTAGCATATAATGCTAACGATGCAAAAATAATTCAACTTGCGGAGCCTACCGAAAAGGATAATGCGGTTAACAAAAAATATGTTGATAACCGTATCATAAATGCTGATCAACGATTTGAACAGATGATCAATGGGAGGATTGCATCGACAACACACACGGTTGAGATAAAGATTAATCGTGCAATGTCAAACTGTATTACAAAAGCTGAAACAATTCAAAGTGCAGCGAATAAAAGAATTGATGATACGCTAAATGACATATATATAATACAGGATAAAATTGAGAAAATGGCTGAGACCTGGAAATACCAGGACGAAATGAAACAATCTCATTTGCAACAAATGTTTGATGGAATTACATTTCGTCAGGTAGAGGAAATTAAATCCGTTTGGAGGAAATTGGAAAAAATTTGATGATGACTTCAAAACATTGAAGCTCTTAATACATCATTTATGGAGATACATAAAAACTATGTAAACTCGGAGGTGCCCAGAAGTGTTCAAACAGGTATAACTAGCACATTGACAATATACGAATTGATTCGTTAGAGCAAAAAGTACATCGGGAATAATTCACTATTTTATTAGTTCAAGTATGAGTAAAGAAAAAGGCAACTGGTCAACGAGGTTCATACGCCTGCGAGAAAAAACTTTCCTCGAAGAAATGTTATAGTTCGAGGGTATGATGATCTGTGGCAAGCTGATATAGTAGACTTGCGCGCATATAGTCGCACGAACGCTGGTTATCAATACATTCTCACAGTCATCGATACATTCTCAAAGTATGCATGGGCTGAACCACTGAAGTCTAAGAGTGGTCAAGACGTGGTTAAAGCTTTCCGCAAAATAATAACGCAAATTGGTGCAAAGCGAGTAAATTGTTCTCGAAAACCGTAAAATCTTCAGACCGATGATGGTAAGGAATTTTACAACAAGGAATTTCAAAAGTTAATGCGAAAACATGCTATTAATCATTATTCAATCTATAGTGTTATGAAAGCATCAATTGTTGAACGTTGGAATAGGACATTGAAAAACAGTATGTGGAAAGCATTCACACTGAATGGTAATTATAAATGGTTGAACCTGTTACCCGTGCTCGTCAATGATTATAACAAACGAATGCATCGAACAATTGGGATGTGGCCGATTGATGTAACATCACAACATACAAAAAAATTATTATCAACTGCATATAATAAAATAAAGATCGCCGCTCCATGTCAACGATCACGTTCGCATCAGCAAATACAAAAATCTTTTCGCCAAGGGATACACATCAAATTGGACGACGGAAATTTTCCAAATTGCACGCGTTCAATGAACCAATCCAGTTACATATCGTCTACGCGATATGCATAACAACGATATAAAAGGAGGCTTCTATGAACAAGAATTGTTGTCGACGAAACAACCAGACGTTTATCTAGTGGATAAAGCGTTGCGTAAAAGAGGGAATAAAGTATACGTGCAATGGTTAGGACTTAACTCATCGCACAATTCATGGATAGATAAGAAGAATATCTTATAGATATGACAATGATCTCCATTCTGTCTCCATTCCGAAATATAACGTTAAGATGTTCGCATGTGCGAGTATGTACGCAGTGCATCCAGCCAAACATCCCTTGGACTTAACCAAAAACGAGCTCGAACAGGTTCCAAAGGTCTTGCTCCTAAAATATTGGGGTAAATATGTTGGCTTATTGTGGGATCGTTTGCCGGAACATCATCCGAACGACAGTGAAGTGGTATCATATCTTCCATGGATTGAGCATTATAATACGCGCCAGATGAAAGATCACATCGATGGCCCTCCACCTCAACGTCGAGAGTGTAAAAAATGCTGTGAAAATTATCCACGTACGGGGTTCTTCGAACGTGTTTGAACCTGTTTTTCGGGAGCGTGAAAAATGTTGAACGCGATTGCGAAAGAATGATCGGCGTATTCAATTGTGCTACGACCACACACCCGTCTGAACACACTTTCCTCCTTCGCAAAACACCTCCGAGCGACGTAGCGAGACGACCTCGCAATATTGGAAAAAATATCTTAGGTCAGCAGGACGTCTGTAAAAATTATTTCGATAACAGGACGTCGGCGGTTTGAGCGTGACAACGTGTGTGCGTGCGTGCGTGCGTGCGTGCGTGCGTGCGTGCGTGCGTGCGTGCGTGCGTGCGTGCGTGCGTGCGTGCGTGCGTGCGTGCGTGCGTGCGTGCGTGCGTGCGTGCGTGCGTGCGTGCGTGCGTGCGTGCGTGCGTGCGTGCGTGTGTGTGTGTGTGTGTGTGTGTGTGTGTGTGTGAGTGAGTGTGTGTGAATTTGTTTTTCGGGAGAGTGAAAAAATGTTGAACGCGATTGCGAGAGAGAATGAACGGCGTCTGCGGTTTGAGCGCGACAAGTTCAAACGCGTTTGCGAAACAGCAGCGGCCATATCTTTACCACCACGGCCACCACCACTTGTAATGTGTGTTTAATTAAAGAAACGTAAAATGTCAGTGTAGCGTTGTCGTTCAATTTCTCCTACCCCCACCCCTCCCACTCCTCTGCCCCCTGCTTCGTCAACTCGCGCTAAAACCTCATACCTTATCAACGACTCTCTCTCTCTCTCTCTCTCTCTCTCTCTCTCTCTCGCGCGCGCGCGCGCGCGCGCCCTTAAAAAAAACGGATCACTTATGACTCGCTAGGGTACGAAGGTTTCGAGGCGACGCTACTGCTTTGGGGGTCTCGAGCGAATAGCCTGGGCGGGGGCGGGGGGCCGGTCAACGCACGCACGCCATCTTCCACCGCCCCTCCGATGGTCACCCCACCTTCGCGAAGAATCGTCACACGACCTTGAAACGGTCACCCATCTCCCTAATGACCACGACCTTGAAACACGGTCACCCATCTCCCTAATGATCGCAACCTTGAAATACGGTCACCCATCTCCCTAATGACCACGACCTTGAAACACGGTCACCCATCTCCCTAATGATTGCACCCTTGAAATACGGTCACCCATCTCCCTAATGATCGCAGCCTTGAAATTCTATCTGATGTCAGAACCCGCATAGCCTTTCTGTTTGATGTCAGAACCCGCATAGCCTTTCTGTTTGATGTCAGAACCCGCATTGCCTTTCTGTTTGATGTCAGAACCCGCATTGTACTTTGGATTTAAGACAGAACCCGCATTGTATAGCTACTCAGCTGTAAAGTTGCAAGGTGGTAAATTACGCACACCTTGGGTTCTACCTGTACCTATAAAATTGGTGGTATATTGCCGTTATTCGTGCCAATTTTTGCTGGTTCGTTCAGGGCTATAAAAAAAATCTAACAATTTTTTTTCGATTTTTTTAATCATTTTTTTTGTCAAAAAAAAATTTTTATTGATTTTTTTTCAGTAAAAAAAATTTGCTCTCGTTGTTCAACAATCAACATTTTTTAGCACCGGAAATTCGTATCAGTGCCAAAAAAAATTGTGATTCTCAAAAGACGAATAAAAGGTGGTAGTTTAGCCTTTAATCGATTTTTGGCAAAAACCACAATTTCGATCATTCGGAACACAATGAAAAAAAATCGCAAGGGTTTAAACTTTTGAGAGCTTTTTTAGGATACTTTGAGGTCATAAAAAAACCGACATTTTTTTTATCTATTCGATATTGGCAAAATAATCCTTAGTTAAAAGAATATTCGTGAATATGCCATTTTTCACGTTTCTTTAAATTCATTTTTTCACATAAAAAAAAATCTTGATAAAAAAATGATAAAAGCATCTTATAGAGAATACTTCAAAGTTTCCAAAACCCTCTGGTTTTTTTCTGTGCGACCATTAGTCTCCGAGTAATCAGTCATCAAAGTCAAAAGTGTCATTTCTGCTTTGAACATCGATAACTCAGCGAGACAAAATCGTACAGAGCTCTCTCACCGCTCAAATTAAAGAGGAAGAATCCAGCTAGACGATTATTTTGATTCGATTATTCAAAAAAAATTACTAAAGTCCGTGCAGACTGTGAAATATGAGCAAAAATTTTGAATTTTTTTTACTTTGGTTTTTTTATGGCTACTAAAAATTGGCTGATGCAAAAAATGTTTGAGCTTAAGATCTCAAAACAGAAGATTCACGGCTTTGATTTGCTTTTTTTTTCTGTACGACCATTTTTCGAGGAGTTACAACTATTTGAAAATGACCCTAAAATTGGCGGACTTTTTCAATATCCTTTAATTCTTTTGCCTAGTGTAGATCCTCGCGTATCGGGCCGTTTGTGAGAAACTTGGGCGCGTCGGCCGGGTTGCCTGACTCGGGCACTCACTGCCGTGTCGCGCGGGTAGCAGCCGAGTAGACGCTGGTCGAATCCCATTCACCACGTTTTCGTGGCGTTTACATGCCCGATACATTGCCGGCGAGCGGACCTCTCAAATGTGAAGCAGCAATTGTAAATTTGGATAAAAATGTCGGTCCTGGAACACACTGGGTCGCCTACAAAAAGACTGGATGGAAAGTCGTGTACTTTGATAGTTTCGGCAATCTTTCACCACTATCCAAACTCATAAGATATTCTCGTGTTGGTAGCGTAAATTATAATTATACAAGATATCAAGAATATCATACGATTAAATGTGGACATTTGTGTCAAGTTTCTTTGTCGGAAATTGCAGCACAAAGACAAATATACACTATACATTTGTATACACTATAGACTGCATATAGGGGGGGAAATGACGTGCAGAATTCAGTTGTCAATTTGACAGCATCATGTATGAAAGTTTAACATTAACCATATCTGGCTCATCGTCCATACTCGAGGCGCAATACTTTCCCCCCATCGACCTCTCGCCACACAAACATTATACTCTCGGTCTCGTGGAATTGTTAACTTTCAACTCTATTCCAAATATCGACGTTAACCACGATAAACTTTGCGTGGGAGATGATGTGTTGACGATACCCACGGGCAGATATGAAATAGAAGATATTGAGACGTTTGTACAAGCAGAGCTCTCGCGTAAAAACATCAGAATCAGCATTAAACGCAATAATAACACGCTACCCAGTGAGATCGAGTGTGATCATGATGTAAATTTCGAGCCGAAAGATTCTAATGGGCATCGATCAGGCTTTACCGCACGCAATTTAACAGCCAACAAAGACACGAATCTGACCTTCCTGTAGCCATTCTCAAAGTGAACGACCTATGCGTTGAATGCAACATTACCGCTGTTGCCTATATTAAAAGACAAAAAGTACACACAAATCACGAATTTTTTCCATCTGTGCGACCGGGCTATAAGATCAATGAAGTTCCCTCCCACGTAATTGATCTGCCAATCACGAGCCGAATGATTGACACGATAAAGCTTCGCATAGTGGATCAGGACGGTGATTTGGTAAATTTCCGCGGTGAAGTAATCACCATACGCCTGCATGAAAAGTCGTGATGGGGATCGTTTTCAATAGATCTTCCAATAACAATAAACGGTCATGTATAAAAACAATCAGTTGTCGACCGATGCCCAAAGTGCTAACACATCAAAACATGCTACTCTTGAAGAATTTGGGTCTCGAAGTACGTGGCGAAAACAATCATTTAGTCTGTGCTCTGTGCATTTGTTGGGTGAAATGGAAGAAGAAATCGTAGACATTCAGACACCCGTGGTCTTTGATGAATCCATCATCCATTGTGAGATTCACGCTCATCAGCTATATGCATCTTCAATCTCCAATAACAGCGATGAAATCCGTATTGCCATCCAACATCAAAATCAAAAGAAGTCCTTAAACATATGTGGAAAATTATCCAAGCGTCGTCAACAATGCCATTTGTCAATTGTTTGAGGAAGTGCGATATGAACTGAATGCCCAAGATATCGATCATAATAAGAATGTCGGAATAACGAGTGTAATTAAGGAATATTCATCTCTCTCACCGGCCAAAAGTTCGATGCTCGAGAATACTGGATGGTTTGATGTCAAAGAGACCAAGCAGATTGTAGATGTATCGGGAAACTTTGATGTGTGTATACCGCTCAGCATGCTCCTCGGATTTCCTGAAGGTTATCGGAAAATTGTCGTAAATGCTAAGCACGAGTTGCTTCTCACAAGATCAAAGACCGACGACAATGCCATTATACAAACAGCGTCCGAAGACAACAAACTCGTATTGCATGAAATAGAATGGCTCGTACCGTATGTGACAGTCTCGGATAAGCGAAAAATTCAGTTGTTAACGTTTATCGCCAAAGACACACCAATCTCCATGAGTTTTCGAATATGGGAACTGTATGAATACCCATTGCTGCCTGCCACCTCCAAGAACGTGTGGTCTGTGAAAACCTCGAATCAGCTAGAGAAGCCACGACGGTGACGTTTATAAGGTGGCCATGTATTTTTAAGAGTCTTGCGTGGTGATTTCGCGACTGACAAAGTATGATTTTTGACGGTTCTTTAAGCTTCCTTTGAAAAAAAATATGTCGTATTTTTGTCATGAATAGTATTTGCCAGAGAAAATGGCGTATTCTGGAAAAAAATGAAAATTCCATTTTGCGTGCAGGAGAATGAAGTTTATAAAATTCCAAATACGGAACACTCCCGAAAAACTTTATTTGAGCCCCCCGTCATGGAGGAAAAAAATAGTAAACATACGATTTGAAGTTCATAGATCGGAATTTAATGAGTGGAACAAATGAGCTAAATCAGACACGGGCGCGCAATAGGAAGTGCTAATCTGCTGACGTCACAGCTGCAACTTCCGAATGTTCGGCTGTCACAGGAAGTTGGTTGAGACGCCTATGACACGCGGTCGGACAGAGGGATCTGAATGTGTTCCTATCCGTGAACTTGATTGAAAAGAATGTGAATTTCGAAAATGTTCGAGGATTCGCCAATAACTTTCGAAATAAATAATTCTAGCAATACATCTTGAAGTAATTTGGCGTGAATTTATTATTTTTCAACAAATACTACGAGGATTTTTGTTTTTTAATGTAGCACAAATTAGCTGAACCTTTTGTAGTTACATAATTTCCAATCTTAAATTCTAAACGTAAAAATAAATATCGTAAAATTCTGTAGTTACAGAACTTTAAGGTAATTTATGAAACAGTAAAAAAACAAAAATAATCGTAGTATTTGGTAAAAACTAATCATTTCATGCCAAATTACTTTAAAATGTAATGGTAGGATTATTTATACCAACAGTTGTTAGCAAATCGCATATGATTGGGAATATTAGTTGCGGAGCATGAAATCCTCGAACATTTTCGAAACTGACATTATTTTCAATGAAGTTCAACATCTATCGATTAAGCTCAATCGGTTATCTTAACCCTCAATCCGTGAAGGTATTTGAGGCACCTTAAACCCGTGAACCTGGGTCGTTTTCGCACTACCAAACCAACAATTGTCAATGAAAATCATCTGAAAAAATGCTTGTTCAATGTTCAGGCCGTACGTCTCAAGGGAAAATAGGGTTATTTTTCTTGCTTAGGTTTAATATTTTTTTAAATAAATATTAAGCAGCCTGCGAAGAAAAGGATCTTGGGCAGGACGAAAACAACCCAGGTTCGCGAAATGCGCGTTAAAATTCGCTACTCCATCAGTAAGATTGGATCGAGAAGTGTGATGATTCTGCGCGAACGACGAAAAGAGATATGTTTATTTAACAAAGATAAAATCGGCGCTCGGAATGGTTCTCGGAGCATTGGGCGGACATTTCTGATATTACCGCCCCGAATTCGTCGGCGATTTATCTTACTTCCGGTCAGATTGGGTCGAGAAGTCTGACGATGCAGTGAGAACGACCGTAGAGGCATTGTTTATTTAACAAAGATAAAATCGCAGCTCGGAGTGGTTCTCGGGGCCTCGATCGGACATTCCCGATAGTACTTCCCCGAATTCGTCTCCGAATTCGTTTTACTTCCGGTCAGATGGGGCCGACAAGAAATCCTCGAAGATTTTCGAAACTGTCATTATTTTCAATGAAGTTCAACATCTATCGATTTAGTTCAATCGGTTATCTTAACCCTCAATCCGTGAAGGTATTTGAGGCACCTTTAACCCGTGAACCTGGGTCATTTTCGCACTACCAAACCAACAATTCTCAATGAAAATCACCTGAAAAAATGTATGTTCAATCTTCAGGCCGTACTTCTCAAGGGAAAATAGGGTTATTTTTCTATCTTGCGTTAAAGTTTTTTATAATGAATATTAAGCAACCTGCGAAGAAATAGATCTTGACCAGGACGAAAACGACCCAAGTTCGCGAAAGGCGGGTTAAAATTCTCTACTCGATCAGTCAGATTGGATCGAGAAGTCTGACGATGCTGCTCGAACGACGGTAAGGGCATTGTTTATTTAAAAAAGATAAAATCGGTGCGCGGAATCGTTCTCGGGACGTGGAACGGATATTCCCGATATTACTGCTCCGACTTCGTCGCCCGTTTAATCTTCCTTCCGGTCAGGTTAGGACGTGAAGCCTGACGATGCTGCGAGAACAACGGAAGGAGCATTGCTTACTTAACAAAGATAAAATCGGTGCTCGGAACAGTTCTCGGGGCCTCGATCGAACATTCCCGATATTACTTCCCCGAATTCGTCTCCGATTTTATCTTACTTCCGGTCAGATTGGGTTAGGAAGACTAACGATTATGCGAGAACGACGGTAGGAGCATTGTGTATTTAACAAAGATAAAATCGGTGTTCGGAATGGTTCTCGGGGCCTCGAACGGACATTCCCGATATTACTGCCCCGAATTCATCTCCGACTTTACCTTACGCCCGGTCAGATTGGTTCGACAAGTCTGACGATGCTGCGAGAACGACGGTGGGAGCATTGTTAGTTTAACAAAGATAAAATCGGTGCTCGGAATGGTTCTCGGGGCCTCGATCGGACATTCCCGATATTACTGCCCCGAATTCGTGTCCAATTTTATCTTACTTCCGGTCAAATTGGGTAAGGAACTCTGACGGTGGTGCGATAACGATGGTAGGAGCATTATTTATTTAACCAAGATAAAATTGGTGCTCGGGATGGTTCTCGAAGCTTCGAACGGACGTTCCCGATAGTACTGCCCCGAATTCGTCTCCGACTTAATCTTACTTCCGGTCACATTGGGTAAGGAAGTCTGACGATGGTGCGAAAACGGCGGTAGGAGCATTGATAATTCACCAAAGATAAAATCGGTGCTCGGAATGGTTATATGGGCCTCGAACGGTTATTCCCGATAATACTGCCCCGAATTCATCTCCGATTAAATCTTACTTCCGGTCAGATTGGGTCGACAAGTCAGCCGATGCTGCGAGAACAACGGGAAGAGCATTGTTTATTTCACCAAGATAAAATTGGTGCTCGGAATGGTTTTCGAGGCCTGGAACAGACATTTCCGATATTACTGCTCCGAATTCTTCTCCGATTTTATCTTACTTCCGGTCATATTGGGTAAGGAAGTCTGACGATGGTGCGAGAACGACGGTAGGAGCATTGTTAATTCAACAAAGATAAAATCGGCGCTCGGAATGGTTCTAGGGGCCTCGAACGGACATTCCCGATAATACTGCCCCGAATTCATCTCCGATTTTATCTTACTTCCGGTCAGCTTGGGTCGACAAGTCTGACGATGTTGAGAGAACAACGGTAGGAGCATTGTTTATTTCACCAAGATAAAATTGGTGCTCGGAATGGTTTTCGAGGCCTCGAACGGACATTTCCGATATTACTGCCCCGAATTCTTCTCCAATTTCATCTTACTTCCGGTGAGATTGGGTCGACAAGTCTGATGATGCTGCGAGAACAACGGTAGGAGCATTGTTTATGTAACAAAGATGAAATCGGTGCTCGGAATGGTTCTCGGGGCCTCGATCGGACATTCCCGATAGTACTTCCCCGAATTCGTCTCCGAATTCATCTTACTTCCGCTCAGATGGAATAAGGAAGTCTGACGATGATCCGAGAACGACGGTAGGAGCTTCCACAATTCCATCTTACTTCCGGTGAGATTGGGTCGACAAGTCTGATGATGCTGCGAGAATAAAGGTAGAAGCATTGTTTATGTAACAATGATAAATTCGGTGCTCGGAATGTTTCTTGGGGCCTCGATCGGACATTCCCGATATTACTGCTCGGAATTCGTCTCCGACTGTATCTTATGTCACGTCCTTGCGTAACTGCATCCCCGCGAAATAGTTTGCGACACGTGCCAGACGAACTCTGTTAAAGATGGAAAGAGAAATCTCAATACATATTTCTACGCCAAACCAGACTGCACACTCCATATTTCCCTCTACATAAAAAATTATTGAAACAGAGAGTTCAAGATTCCAAGACCGGCCAACACATTGCGACCATGCACAAAGAGTGTATCACATAACCCAACCGAAGTTCTTGGTCGTAAAAATTTGAAACTACGCGACTTCACGGCACAAGACCCGGACGAACGAATCGGCCTAATCCTCTGCATGCACAAAAAAAAATATACGATCTTCCAAAGAAGGGGCCTCTGACTCTTGCAGTAACAAAATTAGATGACATAAGCCACGCGCTTTCCCAGGCTGGCCAACTAGCTCTTTCTCTCTCGCGTGACGCATACCGTCACGAACAAGGCCCTATTTGTCTCCTCTCGGTTTCCCCACATATTCAATAAGAAAAGCCGCGCTGTGTTCTCGGAAATGCAGCGCTGATCTCGATTATATGCGCCCTTACCCAATAATACACCGACAACTCGTTCTCGCTTCCTTCTTCCGGCCAACCACACGAATCAGGTCATGGTTTATGCCCGGACCACCAATCCAAAAAAACTGCGTCACCTAAGTTTCACTCTCCCAAAGATTTCTTCCTCCAAAAATTTATCCCACCCTGATTTCTGGGACTCCGAAAGAGTTCTCCTCGCATCAGTCTCCGATTAGAATCCAACGAGCTCAGACCTAGAGTTCACTTATCGATATCCATCGCGTCAAACCTTTGTTCTCTTTTTGTAACGCGAACGTTATCATACGATTCAAGCTTGAAACATCTTGTACTGCGAAACCTCTGTCACGTTACGCGAAAATCATAAGAACCTTGACGTCGTATTCCGCGCATTACTTTATTGTACACTCCATTTTCGATCCGTGAAACTCGCAAATATTAGAATCTGTGTCATCGAACATCTGTATCTGTCTCACTCACACACACACACACACACCATCTGCGAGCGCTTCTGGCCCTCCGGCGCAGGGCTCTTAGTTTTACGACCGCTACCTGACACCCAAGCGACTGGGTCATCACCGAGGCGCACCAATGTAAGCGAACAGACTTTTATATTTTGTTTCCAATTTGTATCCTAAAGAAATACTAGAATTAACCCATACGGTTAATTCTAATAAATTACGAGTCAATCGAACACAAGTGTCACAACCATTATTTCAATAATTGGATCATCCACGGAATCCCTTAAAAATCCCCCTTCTACCAGCACGTCCCCTTTTTAACCCTCATCCCGTGCTATTGCGCTAGGCGTAGGCAAGAAAGAGGGATACCACACATATATATATGCCCACGTCCCCTAGGACGTGACATATTAATTTTTGGGGGCTCGTCCGGGATATTTAAAAAGGGAATGTGCCTTTACAAGTCAACCTCATGGATAAGGAATCAACTTGCGAAACACTAGATTTAAATTTAACTGAGGACTTGTCGTATACGGAACCAAACGAACCAATTGACCCCGCTAGTTCAGATTATGCTCTGAGAGGATCGAACGTTCCACTATTTTCTGGTCTTGGACCTCCCAGTAGATCTTCAAAACAACCAGATTTACCCCCAAAAGGCGGAGCCATGAACCCAGAAACCCCAACGTTGAGTATAAACGACTTGATGTTGATAAAAGACGTTGTTAAGATAATCCCAGAATTCGATGGGAAAAATATTCCGTTTTCGGAATTTGTCGCCGGGTGTGAGGACGCAAAGGAAGTGGTTTCCCCTGCGGCCGAAAAATACCTGGTGAAAATGATTCGGAATAGATTGAGAAACCCCGCTCGGGACATGATTCACGCGACAAAATTTGAGAAAGTGCAGGACTTATTAGGATATCTAAAAAAAACTCTATGCACCCAACAAAACCGAAATGCAACTAGTCGGAGAACTCAGTACCATTTGTCAAAAGAAGGACGAAAACGTAGCCGAATTTTTTATGCGAATTAAAAGGAAAGGAAAAGAAATACTTGATACACAAAAACCATCAGATAATATATTAGAAAACGAGTATTTCAAGAGAAGGATGGACGATTATTTCCTCTCGTGTTTCAAGCGCGGATGAAGGGAAGAAATCGAGCAGCGACTTCCCCATTGCGATAACATCTCTGTTGCTATCGATCAAGCAGTCGAAATTGAACGCGATCTTGAAGCACGACGGGAATTACAATCAGCTAAAATCTGTAATATCTGCAAAAAGGATAACCACACGTCGGAAAATTGTCGTTTCTCAATGCTCACTTGCCAATTATGTAAAAACCAGGGCCATAGCGCCGACCAATGCAAAAAGAAACAGGACGAATGGGAGGTATTGACCTGCCAGATGTGGAAAGGTGCCGGGCACAGCGCGGACAAATGCCATTTAGGACAACGGTCCCCTACATTATCCTGTCAATTGTGTAAGACCTCAGGCCACATGGCCCCTGATTGCTCTACTCGTCATAAATCTCTTAACCCTTCAGGAGACCGTCCGCGTTTTGAAAGTGTTCCCGAGTGTCAGTATTGCCACAATCGTGGGCATGCCGCGGACAATTGCTTCAAATTAAAAAATAACAACACCTCGAGCCTCGAATGTCAATTTTGTCACAACCGCGGACATACTGCAGACAATTGTTTCAAGTTAAAAAACAGTAGCTCTCCAAGCATCGAATGCCAGTTCTGCCGCAATCGCGGCCACACGGCAGATAATTGCCCCAAGCTAAAAACAAACAGCGCTCCAGGCATTGAGTGCCAGTTTTGTCATAATCGCGGACACACCGCTGACAATTGTTTCAAACTAAAGAACAGCAAAGCTTCGAGCCCTGACCAACTTATATGCCGCTATTGCAAACGAGAAGGGCACACCATAGTAAACTGTCACACTCTCGAATATAACAATAAGTTGCGAAGTCAGCCGGGAAACGGGCTGAGCCTCACTCGGACGGACGCGCCGAGCGGCCTATCCCCGACAGAGCGTCCGGTCCACGCGATAGGTCTAACCCAGCCGAACGGCGGTATCCAACTTATACAATAGAAGCAGAAAAATTCGTCAGCCTACCCTCGGTGTGTATCGGAGCACTACCGGAAAAAGGGAAGATTTCAATGTTATTAGATAGTGGTGCCGTTCCAAATTTAATTAAAAAGGAATATACAAAAACTTTGGCGGGAATCGATGAAAACGATATCATAAGATTAAACGGAATATCTGAACTACCAGTCTTTGCATTAGGTAGTGTATGGTTCCGCGTGTTAGGTTTTGCAACGCTTTTTCACATCATACCAGACGATGTGCCACTTCCTTACCCAGGTTTGCTGGGATCCAGATACTTTTTTGAAACGAAATCCAAGATTAATTACGAGATAGAATGTTTCGAGTGTGGAAATAATTTATGGCCTTTTGAAAAACCAGATGAACGTGTTGAGGAAATCGAAATCCCCGCACGCTCGGAAACTTCCTTCTATGTGAAGGTGGTGGATAGCACGACGAAGGAGGGATATATTGCCCCTTTCAAAATCCGTGAAGGTGTCTATGCCGGCGACTGCCTGGTGACAACCGTCAACGGAAAGGCTCATTTGAAGGTTTATAATACCACTAATGACGCCGTAAAATTAATCGTGCCGGTCGTAAGACTGCAGGCTTTCGATACGGTCGAAACCTTGTCAGCAGACGAGATCGAATCATATTCTTCGAAAATTTCAAGTCCTTTCAATTCTTCTATTCCCAGCGTAGATTGCATGACGACTACGTTGTTTCAGGGTTCTTCCGTGGCCCATAAAAAACCCTCGACTAACCATGTCGAGAAAAAACCCTGCCATCGCTACAACGAAAGCGATGACCAATGAAAAACAGAACAAACCTCCAGTAGTGAGGAAAAATCTAAACCAAAAACATATAAAAAACGAAATAAGAGGTCAAGTAAAAAAGAAAATAAAATTGTCGAATCAAACAAGGGTAAAAACGTAAATTCAATTCCCACCTATGAGACAACATCGGATAAAATCAAAAATAACTCGGAGCGTTCTCAAGTAATAAAATCTCTCCTACGATTAGAGCACCTCGCGCAAGACGAACTAGAACACGTCGAAAAAATCATCGAAAAATACTCAGACAGGTTCCACATAAAGGGTGAGCCTCTCGAAGCAACACATGTTCTTCGACACAAGATCTCCACGGTCGACGACCTACCGATCAACACGAAGCAGTATAGGTTTCCCCAGGCGCTCAAAGGCGAAGTCCAACGACAAGTGGACGAGCTATTAGGAACGAGGGTAATAAACCATTCGGAGTCTCCAAGCAACAGCCCTGTTTGGATAGTACCAAAAAAACCGGTCTCCAGTGGAAACAAACGCTGGCGAATGGTAATTGATTTTCGCGCATTGAATGAAAAGACTATTGGCGATTCTTATCCATTGCCGAATATCACAGACATCCTCGATCAACTAGGGAATGCAAATTATTTCTCGGTATTTGATCTTGCTTCCGGGTTCCATCAAATCGAAATGAACCCCGAAGACAAACCAAAAACCGCGTTTTCGACCCCACACGGTCATTATGAATTTGCAAGAATGCCTTTTGGGCTTAAAAATGCCCCGGCAACATTCCAGCGCTTAATGGACATTGTGCTCAGCGGACTCCAAGGGGTATCGCTTTTCGTGTACTTAGATGATATCGTGATATACGCCAAGGATTTGGACGAACACGAGAAGAAAATTCGCGAATTAATGGAACGTCTGCGTAAAGCAAACCTCAAATTGCAACCGGACAAATGCGAATTCCTTAGGCCGGAGGTCAATTACCTCGGCCACATAATCGGAAAAGACGGCCTGAGACCAGATCCTAACAAGCTATTGGCCGTAAAAGACTTTCCAGTGCCCAAAAACATCAAAAACGTACGCCAATTCTTAGGCCTAACCGGTTACTACCGTCGATTTATCAATGATTTTTCAAAGATCGCAAAACCCCTAACTCATCTTCTAGAAGATAAAATCGATTTTGAATGGACAGACGAGACCCAGAAAGCTTTCGATATCCTGAAGGGCAAATTGTGTGAAGCCCCGATCCTCCAATACCCGGATTTTGAAAAACCATTTATCATAACAACAGATGCTTCGGGCTACGCCTTAGGCGGAGTCCTCTCACAGGGAGAAATAGGCAAGGATAAACCCATCGCCTACACATCCTGTGTACTACGTGGCGCAGCTCTTCGTTACGACACGTATGAAAAAGAAGCAATGGCGATTATTCACAGCGTGAAAGCTTTCCGTCCCTACATCTATGGTAGGAAGTTTACTCTCGTCACCGATCACAAACCTTTGGTTTGGTTTAAAACCGCCAAAGACGCAAACACACGCGTCCTAAAATGGCGACTTAAGCTCTCCGAGTAAGACTACGACGTCGATTATAAACCTGGAACGTTAAACGCAAATGCTGACGCTTTGTCGCGTAACCCAGTTGAAAAATCGGAAGAGATCAAAACCATTCCCCACTGCGATCGGAAACAAAGCGAAATGTCGGCCGACGCATGGCGGGAAGCAGTACACGAAATACTCGAAATTTCTGACAGCGATGAAAATCCCACGAGATTCACCACTGAGGTGGAAATCCACCCGATGCCGCGGTCAAATGAAATAAACGTCGTCACTCGCTCCCGAGCGAAGAACGACGAACCTTCCGTCCCAGATGGATACGATCGACAAGTGGAAGACACACTTGTCGAGAAAACATCAACAAGGGTCAACGTGCCTGCGTCCGAAGTCACAGATGCACGCACTAGGCCCCACAACCCTCCGCGTCGAACTCCTAGAGCCATAAACTACGAAGAAAGTAGTAGCGAGGAAACGGAGGCCGAAGTAATAAGACCCGCACGTGTTAGGCGACCCAGTAAGGGCATCAACCCCAAACCAGCTGAGATCCCTGACCAGCGCAAATCACCTCCTGCTATTTATTCCGGAAACTCCTCTATTCCTAATTCCGATGATCCAACAGATTCAGACTCCAGTTCGATTGACTCAAAACTTTCTGACGAAAATCCTCCAGTCGACGGAACTAGAAGGTCAGAATTTAAAATCGCTAATTGTGTCAGTACGAAAGACAGTTCCAATTTCGAAACGACAATCTAGTCTACTTTATAGACTCGACAGGGAAACCTTGTGACCCTGGAGGACAAAAACTATTAGAATCAAATAAACTTCCCATCTGGAAGGATTTGTCCTTAGGCCGAGCTTACAGCAAAAAGGTTGGAAAGAAATATCATATCGCTTTGGTCATCAAGGAAGAGCAGTCTGCATCGCTAGCTCTAATAATCGAAAGAATTAATCAGAGCATGAAAGAATTAAAATCGATTTGCGAAACACTCAACCTTCAGTCGATCAGCCTTTGCCATTGCCAACACGTTGAGCACCTAATGTGGGCAGATGTGCTGAATATCGTAAAGGACGTATTCAAAAACACCCAGGTTAGGATATTGATCTGCCTCGGAACTTTGTGCTACGTACCGTTCGAAAAACGCGATTCCATCTTTTATGAAATGCATAACTCCCCAATCGGGGGTCACAAAGGGGTTTCCAAGACTTACAATAGAATCAAACACGACTATATCTGGGAAGATTTAAAATCAGATATTCAAAGACGGGTGCAACAATGCTTGGAATGCCAGCTAAAGAAGCTGGTCAGAGTCAAGACAAAGCAGCCGATGATAATAACGGACACCCCAGGTACGGTTTTTGAGAAAATTTCAATGGATATAGTAGGTCCAATGCAACGGACGTCCAACAAAAATGAATATATCCTCACAATCCAAGACCATCTGTCGAAATATTGCGTTGCAATTCCACTCCCGAATGCACTAGCGACGACAATCGCTGACGCATTCATAAAAAGGTTCATATGCGTCTTCGGCGCACCAAAAGCACTCCTGACGGACCAAGGGAGTAACTTCCTCAGCGGTCTCATGCGGAGAGTTGCAAAAAGATTCCGAATTAAGCGATGTCGAACGACCGCATTTCATCCTCAATCAAATGGATCGCTTGAGAGATCTCACCACGCTCTAGCCGAATTCCTTAAGCAATACACGGATCAAGATAACGAATGGGACCAATGGCTCGATTTAGCCATGCTCTCTTACAATACAAGTGTCCACGAAAGTACCAAATACACATCCTTCGAGGTAGTTTTCGGTAAATTAGCGAGAATCCCGTCAAGCGAACCGCTTAGGGAATCAGATCAGTTACCTACGTATCGTGGATATTTAATCGAATTGATCACTCGTATAAATGGAATAAGAACCCTCGCGTATAAAAATCTAGTCTCGTCAAAACATCGTTCGAAAAGATATTATGACAAAAACGCAAATCCCAAAAGTTTCAAAGTCGGAGATTTTGTTTTCCTCCAAAAAGGGCCCAAACCAGGGAAACTCGGAGATCATTACACGGGACCTCATAAGGTCCTGGAAAAAATGGACAAAGGTAACGTAAAGATCCAATACCAAGGCAAGCCACGGGTCGTGCATGAAAATAGATTACGATATTCGCACATCAACGCCGAAGTAAAGCCTAAAAAGAAACCCAAACCGATCGGAGTCGACGACTCCGAATTTTAAATGAATAAGTAACCGATTAATCATTATTATTCCCTTGTTTCCAGATGATCGTTATCCATTTAATATGGTTCATTTATTTAATCAACCCTGTCGTCAGCATGGTGGGATATGACTGTGGATCGAGCTCATCGAACATTACGACCTTATCATTGCTGGAAGTCCATGATTAATAAATAATCATAATAATTACCCTGTTTTTTAGATGGCTGTAATCATCGTTTTCAGTAATATCTAACGATATCACCCTTGCACTCGCACTGAGATCAAATTTTTAGCTACGGTATCTTCAGTACAGAACCTTCGAACTTGCGTATATCCAAAACTCGCCGAACTAACTGTTTCACAATTCGACAAGGATTTCCAGTCATGAACCTAGATATAATAGCTTACGTCAATTCGAAATTCATATACGTAATCACTATATTATATTATAAAATTATTATATTACGATATGCCTACGCAACAGTGTTAAAAGGAGCGCCGAATGCTCCAAATAGTTTATTATTAGCGATCCAAGCCTCAGAGGCAAATTGTATACAATTTAGTAAAGAAGCCGAGTTACATGGCGGTACTTGCTGGCGAAAGAGTACACGTTATTCAATGTATAAGGATACAAGAAAATCTGATAAGGTTAAAAGAATTTTACGATCAATTGCCAGTCACTCGTGGGAACGAAATATATCTCCTTATTCCTCGAACGCATATATTACCAAAAAAAAACTCAAACAACCTGCAATTCCTTACTTCCCCCCCTCTAACCTCTTCGGAGACACCTGGTACAAGCTCATCTCTGTTGCGGTCGAAGCCACGCCACCTGCAATCACAAAATCGACGACGGAGTCTAGGCGGCGGTACACCAACCCAGGATCACAGCATCATGTGGGAAATATTTCACTGAAGATATCGACAACGTACAAGAAGGCATAATATTTCCCGTAGGGAAACCCGCTATCGTAATCAGTATGGCACGGGGCATCAGTGGTCGAAACACTGCCAATCAAGAGGAAAGGTTGTTAAATCCCGTGGATGACAACAATCTGACTACATCTGAAATCGCACCAAGAAAAAAAAGTTATTCGATTCGGTACAGCAAACGCTGGTTTCACCCGAACCTTACTCGTCGTGCGAGCAATCAAGGTCCTCATAGATACGGTGATCCATGCAAACAGCCGACACCCTGTGTACGGCTGGTCGATCCACCTCATCGCTGCAGTACAAGAATCGGTTACGTATCTCCTGATGCACCTGGCTAAACGATCAAGAAGGAAACGTCAACAGATGCAGTGAGTGGTCAAGAACTTCATCAACTCGTGTCGGCCCCTCCAGCTGAACCAGAGGGCCAGGTCCACCGCTGCAACACATGATCGGTACCCCGAAATCTCCGATCATCCAGAAAGCAACCGATCCTCGAAACCGCGTTCCTTCCCTTACGTTCGCACGAGGAGACTTACCATAATTCTGATCATGCTAATAATTTCTTTTTTGTTGTCATCATTCTTTTAGCCTTGCCTAGTAAGAGATAAGTCAAAATAAATAAATAAGCACCTATTCATAAGGAAAAAGAAAGCGGAGAAATAGCAAACATATGTACCTTAAAGTAAAATACAAGGTATATATATCATTATATTTAAAAAAAAACTCACACGAAAATCTATAGAAAATCACACACACACACTTTCTTGTAAGATGATAATCAAGGTTATACGGATCTCGTAAGAGTAGGATAACCATAAGTTATGCCACCATATTACACACCAATTTTCGAATAAGTTTAAGTAGCATTGTAAGTCGACCAATAACGAAGCCAATTCCTGCTGTCGTGACAGTATTTTTTTTTCCTCGATTGCAACCCCCGTTGAATCTGATCGAGCGAGACGCTCAATCCAAAAGGGGGGAGGTGTCACGTCCTTGCGTAACTGCATCCCCGCGACATAGTTTGCGACACGTGCCAGACGAACTCTGTTAAAGATGGAAAGAGAAATCTCAATACATATTTCTAAGCCAAACCAGACTGCACACTCCATATTTCCCTCTACATAAAAAATTATTGAAACAGAGAGTTCAAGATTCCAAGACCGGCCAACACATTGCGACCATGCACAAAGAGTGTATCACATAACCCAGCCGAAGGTCTTGGTCGTAAAAATTTGAAACTACGCGACTTCACGGCACGAGACCCGGACGAACGAATCGGCCTAATCCTCTGCATGCACAAAAAAAATATACGTTCTTCCAAAGAAGGGGCCTCTGACTCTTGCAGTAACAAAATTAGATGACATAAGCCACGCGCTTTCCCAGGCTGGCCAACTAGCTCTTTCTCTCTCGCGTGACGCATACCGTCACGAACAAGGCCCTATTTGTCTCCTCTCGGTTTCCCCACATATTCAATAAGAAAAGCCGCGCTGTGTTCTCGGAAATGCAGCGCTGAACTCGATTATATGCGCCCTTACCCAATAATACACCGACAACTCGTTCTCGCTTCCTTCTTCCGGCCAACCACACGAATCAGGTCATGGTTTATGCCCGGACCACCAATCCAAAAAAACTACGTCACCTAAGTTTCACTCTCCCAAAGATTTCTTCCTCCAAAAATGTATCCCACCCAGATTTCTGGGACCCCGAAAGAGTTCTCCTCGCATCAGTCTCCGATTAGAATCCAACGAGCTCAGACCTAGAGTTCACTTATCGATATCCATCGCGTCAAACCTTTGTTCTCTTTTTATAACGCGAACGTTATCATACGATTCAAGCTTGAAACATCTTGTACTGCGAAACCTCTGTCACGTTACGTGAAAATCATAAGAACCTTGACGTCGTATTCCGCGCATTACTTTATTGTACACTCCATTTTCCATCCGTGAAACTCGCAAATATTAGAATCTGTGTCGTCGAACATCTGTATCTGTCTCACTCACACACACACACACCATCTGCGAGCGCTTCTGGCCCTCCGGCGCAGGGCTCTTAGTTTTACGACCGCTACCTGACACCCAAGCGACTGGGTCATCACCGAGGCGCACCAATGTAAGCGAACAGACTTTTATATTTTGTTTCCAATTTGTATCCTAAAGAAATACTAGAATTAACCCATACGGTTAATTCTAATAAATTACGAGTCAATCGAACGGAAGTGTCACAACCATTATTTCAATAATTGGATCATCCACGGAATCCCTTAAAAATCCCCCTTCTACCAGCACGTCCCCTTTTTAACCCTCATCCCGTGCTATTGCGCTAGGCGTAGGCAAGAAAGAGGGATACCACACATATATATATATATGCCCACGTCCCCTCAGGACGTGACACTTACTTCCGGTCAGATTGGGTAAGGAAGACTGACGATGATACGAGAACGACGGTAGGAGCATTGTTTATTTAACAATGATAAGATCGGTGCTCGGAATGGTTCTCGGAGCCTCGATAGGACATTCCCGATATTACTGCCCCGAATTCATCTTCGATTTTATCTTGCTTCCGGTCAGATTGGGTAAGGCAGTCTGGCGTTGCTGCGCGAACGACGAAAAGAGAAATATTTATTTAACAAAGATAAAATCGGTGCTTGGAATGGTTCTCGGGGCCTCGATCGGACATTTGCGATATTACTGCCGTGAATTCGTCTCCGATTTCATCTTACTTCCGGTCAGATTGGGTAAGGAAGTCTGACGATGATCCGAGAACGACGGTAGGAGCATTGTTTATTTAACAATGATAAAATCGGTGCTCGGAATGTTTCTCGGGGCCTCGATCGGACATTTCCGATATTACTGTCGCGAATTCGTCTCCGATTTCATCTTACTTCCGGTCAGATTGGGTAAGGAAGTCTGACGATGATCCGAGAACGACCGCAGGAGCATTGTTTATTTAACCATGATAAAATCGGTGCTCGGACTGTTTCTCGGGGCCTCGATCGGACATTTTCGATATTACCGCCCGGAATTCGATTCTATATTACTTCCGGTCAGATTGGGTAAGGAAGTCTGACGATGATACGAGAACGAGGGTAGGAGCATTGTTTATTTAACAATGATAAAATCCGTGCTCGGAATGTTTCGCGGGGACCTCGATAGGACAGTCCCGATATTACTACCCCGAATTCGTCTCCGATTTTTTCTCACTTCCGGTCCGATTGGGTAAGGCCGTTGCTGCGCGAACGACGAAAAGAGAAATGTTTATTTAACAAAGATAAAATCGGTGCTCGGAATGGTTCTCGGAGCCTCAATCGAACATTCCTGATATTACCAACCCGAATGCGTCTGCGATTTTATCTGACTTCCGGTCAGATTGGGTAAGGAAGTCTGACGATGGTGCGAGAACGACGGTCGGAGCGTTGTTTATTTAACAAAGATAAAACCAGTGCTCGGAATGGTTCTCGGGGCCCCGATCAGACATTCCCGATATTACTATCCCGAATTTGTCTCCGATTGTATCTTATTTCCGGTCAGATGGGGTCGACAAGTCTGACAATGCTGCGAGAACGACGGTGGGAGCATTGTTAATTTAACAAAAATAAAATCGGTGCTCGGACTGGTTCTCGGGGCCTTGATCGGTCATACCTGATATTACTACCCCGAATTCGGCTCCAATTTTATCTTACTTCCGGTCAGATTGGGTAAGGAAGTCTGACGGTGGTGCGATAACGACGGTAGGAGCATTGTCTGTTTAACAAAGATAAAATCGGTCCTCGGAATGGTTCTCCGAGCTTTGATCGCACATTCCTGATATTACCGCCCCAAATTCGTCTCCGATTTTAACTTACTTCCGGTCAGATTAGTTCGAGAAGTCTTAAATGCAGCGAGAACGACGGTAGGAGCTTTGTTTATCTAACAAAGATAAACTCGGTGTTCGGAATGATTCTCGGGGCTTCGATCGGACTTCCCGATATTACTGCCCCGAATTTGTCTTCGATTTTATCTCACTTACGGTTGGATTGGGTAAGGAAGTCTGACGATGCTGCGCGAACGACGGTAGCGTCACGTCCGGAAGGGACGTGGGCATATATGTTTTGATTCTCTCCTTTTTTGCCTACGACAAGCGCAATAGCACGGGATGAGGGTAAAAAGGGGAGTGCTTGGAATGACTTTAAAATTAGGAAGTCATGCAGTGATTGGTATTTAGAAATAATCCGACGAATTTGTACAAATTTAATTAAAGGTTTATTACAAATAAGTGATCGGAATGAATAAAGTTGCATATACACAAAAATTGACAATGAACATGACTATGAAGCCGGGGGAACATTCGGATTAACATAAAATGAAATTTGTCGCGTACATTGGTCGCTGTATTTGTGAGTGTATCAGTGTGTAGGTACGCTCGCTCGCAAGGATATCGGTTGACGCTCGCAGATAAAGGCTTCGTTGGAGGACGCCACGCTTAGCGTTCGGAAAGTAGTCACCAGCACCAGACTTTTGGGGCGCTGAGAGTATTTATGTATATACGCGTAGTAAACCGCACTTGAAATACTTTATGGGCTCGAGCCCGAGAGAGTCGACTAAACGATTATACGATACTTCGGTCAAAACCCGAAGATGTATAACATTCGAAACTCTATGATACCGAGAATGCACTTCGAATTCTGGCAGAACAAGATTAAGAAGTGAAGTTAATTTGATGGAATATTTTGCGAGACTGAGATCTGTATTTGATGAAGATTGTCGAGAGACTTGATCTGAACGCGATGGAAATTGTTGGAAGACTGACTTCAGGGAGAAAGTCTTTCTTGATGTGAAAATTAGGAGGCGTTCGATAGTGGGAAAAGGAACTTTAAGGCTTAGCGTGATTAGACATGATATTCATGATTCGTAGAATCGATCTCGATCATTCCTTATCTAGAATTGCACGTATCGAAGGCAGGGGACCTTTGTCCCGTGTTTCGGCGAAAAAGCGCTTGGGATATAGAGTTCGATATCTGAGACCTAAGCATGCGCATGGTTTGTGTTATGTCGATTTATGACGATGGTGACTTCTCATATCGAGAGGTTTATATAGCGGACTACGCTGCGATATCGGATGTCTTATTTTTTAGTGAGAGTTATAAATTCGCCGGAGCCGTCTCGGCTATGTTATGATGAAATAATCTAGGGTCGAGGCTTCTCTTGGTGACTATGCGGATAGGCCGGCGTAGGATTTTTGAAGTCTGTTGATCGAGCTGATGGTTGATTTTTCGTTCGAACGCTCTTCTTGGAATATCCGTCTGAGATCGTGTTCTTGTTGACAGCCGATGGGATAGGAAAAGTCGATGACTGGGGCGGTGCTGCTATCGTATATATATCGCTGTAGGTTGAATATGCGTGCGAAACGTACGCACGTTCCGTTTTCCGCGGCTGCGCGTCTTATTCTTAGATTTATACATGTATAATAGCTTATAACGGCAAATGAGGATATTGGGAATATCCGAGAGAAGGCACATTCGCTAGGATGTAACACCTCCCCAGTTTAAGATTGAGCGTCCCGCTCAATTATTATAAATGTTCCGAAGGTTATCTCAATATTGTCATCAGCCTCTTCTCGAACGGTTGTGGTATCGGTAGATACAATCTTTGCATCCGAGTATTATGCAGACTAATAGAAAAGGAAAGTATCTGTGTATCATTATTGTATATATGATCTTTGTTTGAGAATATTTTTGGTTATTGTATATATAGATCTTTGTATGACAATATTTTTGGTTATTGTATATCTAGATCTTTGTATCAGGAAGTTTTTCTTTGTTCTCCGTTTTTTTATATACATTTTTTTTTGCGCTAAAAAGTATGTGTACGAGTTTTCTCCTTTCTGGTTTTCCTCATACATAGATGCTTATTTACTTATTTTACCCTATCTCTTATTTGACAAGGCTAAAAGAACGATGACAACAAAGAAAATTATTAGCATGATCAGAATTATCGTAAGTCTCCTCGTGCGCATTTAAGAGAAGGAACGAGGTTTGGAGGCTTGCTTGTTTTCTGGATGATCGGAGGGGACAGAGTACAGATCATGTGTGGCAGTGTTGATATTGGCCTTCTGGTTCAGCTGGAGGGGCCAACATGAGTTGACGAAGTTCTTGACCAGTCACTGCATCCGTTGACGTTTTCTTCTTGGGTTGTTCAGTCAGGTGCATCAGGAGGTACGTAACCGAGTCCTTTACTGCACCGACGAGATAACTTGACCAGCTGTCGACATGGTGTAGGCTGTGTGCATGGATCGTCGTATCTACGAGGACCGTGATCGCTCGCACGCCGAGTGACGTTCGGGTGAAACCAGCGCTTACGATTTGAATGAATGTTCCCAGGTGTGATTCCAGATGGAGTCCGCTTGGTGTTATAGATTCTTCTTATACAGGAGATTTAAGAACTTGATTGAGAGTATTTTGACCACTGTTGTGCCGTGTCATGTTGTTTACGACAGTGGGTTTCTCTACGGGAAACATTACGCGATATCGTACGTTGTCGATATCGTCTTTGGAGTACATTGCACAGGATGCTGATGCTGTTGGGTTGATGTATCGCCAAGTAGACTTCGTCGTCGATTTCGTGATTGCAGGTGGTGTAGACTTGACCAGAACAGGGATGAACGTGTACCAAGTGTCTCCGAAGAGGTAAAAGGTGGGAAATAAGAAATTGCAGGTGGTTTGAGTTTTTTTTTGTAATATATGCGTTCGAGGAATAAGGACATATATTTCGTTCCCACGAGTGACAGGAAATTAATCGTAAAATTCTTTTAACCTGATCAGATTTTCTTGTTTTGTTATACGATGAATAATGTGTACTCTTTCGCCAGCAAGTGCGGCTATATATAGCTGAGTTGTAACTCAGCTCTTTCCTTATATTGTATACAATACGTCCGAGGCTTGGACCGCTAATAACAAATTGTTTTGGAGCATTTGGCCCTTTTTGCTACAGTGTTGCGTATGCATATTGTAACATAATGATTTTCTAATGTAATATAATAACTAGGTGTATGAATTTCGATTTCATGTAGGTGATTATATCTTGGTTCGCGACTGCAATTTTTTGTCGAATTGTGAAACAGTTAGTTCGGCAAGTTTTAAATATACACAAGTTCGAATGTTCTTTACTGAGGATACTGTAACTACAGATTTTGATCTAGTTCTCTGATTGCAAGTGCAAAGTTGATATCGTTAGACGACAATGATTGATAACAGCCATCTGAAAAACTGAATAATTATTATTATTACTTATTTAATTAGGATTAAAATCGGGTTCATCGACTCGAGTCGACTTGGGTTTCCTATTGGGTTTGACTTCAACGTTAATATGGGATTACCGCAATCGATTTTCGTGGCCTACTTGCGTTTTGTTCTTGTGTTGAATTTTTACGTTCCCTTTGCAATTTTTTCAAAGACCTTATGCGGTCCAGTGTATTGATCTCCGAGTTTACCGGGTTTCGGACCCTTTTGTAGGTAGACGAAGTCTCCTACTTTCAAATTTTTTGGATTCGCGTTTCTGTCATAATACTTTTTTGAACGATTTTTGGACGAGACCAAATTTTCGTAAGCGATGTTTCGGATTCCGTTTAAACGAGTGATCAATTCAATTAAATAACCGCGATATGTTGGTAGCTGATCTGATTCCCGAAGCGGTTCGCTTGATCGGACTCTTGCAACTTTGCCGAAGACTACCTCATAGGGAGTGTACTTCGTGCTTTCGTGAACGCTAGTATTGTACGAGAGCATTGCCAATTGTAGCCATTGATCCCACTCGTTATCCTTATCTGTGTATTGCTTAAAAAATTCGGCCAATACATGGTGAGATCTTTCGAGGGCACCATTGGACTGCGGGTGGAATGCCGTTGTCCTACATCGCTTAATTCGGAAACGTTTCGCGACCCTTCTCATGAGACCGCTCAAAAATTGCTTCCTTGGTCTGTTAATAGCGCTTTTGGCGCACCGAAAACGCAAATGAATATTTTTATGAATGGATCAGCCACCGTAGTCGCCAGTGCATTCGGAAGCGGAATTGCAACACAATATTTTGAGAGGTGGTCTTGGATCGTGAGAATATACTCGTTTTGATTTGACGTACGTTGCATAGGACCAACAATATCCATTGATATTTTCTCAAAAACGGTTCCAGGAGTGTCCGTTATTATCAACGTTTGTTTGGTTTTGACTCGGACCAATTTCTTCAATTGACATTCTAAGCATTGCTGCACTCTTCTTTGAATGTCTGACTTTAAATCTTCCCAGAAATATTCGCGCTTGATTCCATTGTACGTTTTTGAAACACCCTTGTGTCCTCAGATTGGGGACTTATGAATTTCATAAAAAATCGAATCTCGTTTTTCGATTGGCACGTAGCGTAGAGTTCCCAGACAAATGATTATCTTTACTCGACTATTCTTAAAGGATTCTTTTATGATGTTCATAAGGTCGTTCCATACTATTTGTTCGACATGATTCGTTTGGCAAATACTCCATGATTCAAGTTTGAGGATTTCGCAAAGATCTCGTAATTCCTTTACGCTTTCTCTAATGTTCTCTGATACGAACGATAATGATCCTGAATACTCGCCTTTGACAACGAGGGCGATGTGATATTTTTTTCCAATCTTTTTGCTGTAAACTTGGCCAACCGTCAAATCTTTCCAGAGGGGAAACTTCTTTAATTCTAACAACTTTTGTGCTCCAGAGTCACATGGTTTGCCAGCTGAATCGACGAAATAGACTATTTGATCGTTTGGAAAATGGAACAATTCCTTAGTCGTAATGCAATTAGCGATTTGAAATTCTGATATTTTTCTTTCCTCCGTCGGAGGGATCTCGTCTTTAGAAAGTTCTGAATTGAGAGAGCTGAAATCTGAATTTGTCGAATTATCGGAATTGGAATCGGTGGAGGTTTTGGAGTGAGAGATAGGAGGTGCTTTGCGCTGGTTCGGACCATTGAATGTTTTTGAGCCGACGGCCTTCTTAGGTCGGGTGACGCGTGTGGGTCTTATTACATCGGCCTCCGTCTCGTCGGCCTTGCCTCTTCCAGATCTCCCGTGTTCAGCGGGTAGGTCATTGAAGCGTGCGGGAACCGTTTAAAATGGGCAACCGCTCTCTGACACACTGCCGTGATCCGAAGAAGCCGAGTGAGCGAGGAGTACCGTTGTAGAAGGTCCCAAGTTGGAGGACTACGCTCGGAGGTGGTGGTGAAGGCGAGACCTGATCGTTGTTCGAGGTCGCCATCCGGTGGAGGTTCGGCTGAAGAGACTGGCCATGAAGATGGTGGTCGCGCGAGCCACTCAGGCCCGTGCCACCAAAGAGGGTGCTTGGAGAGTTGTCGGGGAGTCTGTCCTCGTGACGCACAGTCGGCCGGGTTCTCTCTTCCCGAAATGAACCGCCATGTTGCGTTGGAACAGAAACTTTGGATCGAAGTGACCCGATTTCGGATGAAGTCTTTCCATCGGGCCGGGTTTGAAGTAATCCATGTCAACGCAACTGAAGAGTCCGTCCAGAGAGAGACTGGAACATGCGTTAAGTCTAGGGTTCTCTGAACGTGAGAAGTCAGCCTTGAAAGTAGTAGTGCCGCCGATAACTCGAGCCGCGGAATTGTGAGTCGTTTGAGGGGGGCTACCTTCGTCTTCGAGCAGACGAGGGTGACCGTTGTGACCCCGTCGACTGACGTTGTTCGGAGATAGATCACGGCGGACATGGCGAGTTGGGAGGCGTCCGAGAATCCATGTACCTCGACAGTCGAAGAAGGCGAAAGGTGAAGCCACCGCGGAAGATGAATGAGCGACAAGTCGCGCAGACTCTCTCGGAAGCGTAGCCATTTTTCCTGAAGTCGAATTGGGAGCCTGTCGTCCCAGTGAAGTTTTGCCAGCCACAGCTCTTGGAGGAAGACCTTCGCGATGATAATGACTGGCGAGATGAAACGAAAGGGATCAAACAAGGATGCCGTTTCCGATAGAACGGTCCTTTTCGTGATGTCCCGGTTGAAGGAGAGCTGAAGAAGGAATCTGAAAGTGTCCGCGTTTGGATTCCATACGAGACCCAGAAGTTTGACGTTGGGATCTTCCGATTGAATCACAACCGCATGCGATTGGGACTCCGAGGTGACATTCCGAAGGGCTTCCGTTGAGTTAGCTGACCATTTTTGAAGTGGAAAGCATCCGCGCTGACAGATTCCCTGAAGTTGTTGTGCCGTTGTCTGAAGTTCGTGAATCGTGTCCGCACCGGCGAAGATATCATCAACGTATCGGCCGTTCGTCAAAGGTGAAATCGCCAGTGGGAAATCGTGCCCCTCATCCTCGACCAATTGAAGCATGACCTGGATGGCGAGAAAGGGAGCACAAGTAAGGCCGTACGTGACTGTAGTCAGTTGAGATGGGACGACTCGATCCTCCTGGTCCACCCATAGGATTTGCTGGAAGTCCCAGTCGTCCGGATGGACTGCGATCTGCCGGAACATTTTCGCAACATCGGTGGCGAAAATGAACCGATGGCGTCTGATCCAGAGCAGAACGTCCGAAGTATCTTGCTGAAGTTTGGCCCCGGTGTGAAGGATGTCGTTGATCGACACACCGTTCAATGTTTTGAAGGAACCGTTGAAGACGACACGAAGTTTCGTAGTGGCGCTA
Organism: Ophion slaviceki; assembly: GCA_944452715.1. Classification (NCBI taxonomy): domain Eukaryota; kingdom Metazoa; phylum Arthropoda; class Insecta; order Hymenoptera; family Ichneumonidae; genus Ophion; species Ophion slaviceki. The sequence goes on along the minus strand of OX101785.1, from coordinate 41,584,801 downwards.
TGGGCCCGAAAGACACCGTGATGTGAGAGAAAAAACCGTGGTCTCGAAGACGCCGCCGTTGGGGCACGAGCCATGTGAGACAGGTTCTCGTATTCTCGGAGAAAGGTGCTGTAGAGACCGTGATACGACTCATTTGTCGAGAGTCGCCGTAGAAGTTGGAGAACCAGCGTTTTGCACCAGTGTACGAATCTCCCAGTAACGAAGGAGGCCTTTTGAAGGGGAGCCGTACTATATATCGGCCCGTAGCGTCTCTCGTATGAGTGTCCTTGAAATGTTGTTCGCAAGCGGATTCGTCCGGGTCGGTTGTAGGGGCCGAGTCCGGAGGAATTTCCTCTTGCTCCCAAAACTTCGATGGTAAAGAAGTGACCTCATCTTCGATGGAGACATGCTGAATACGAACCGACTTTGAGGTGGAGCCGTTGACAGAACCGAGTACGATCCATCCGAAAAGCGTGTGCTGAGCGATGGGATCGATTGCACGACCCTTAACGACATCTGACTCAACCAGAAGACCGTACGCGTCAGCTCCGATGATGACGTCGATTGGTCCCGGTTTCAGAAAGTTCGGGTCTGCCAGAGGAAGTCCTTGAAGATGGTCCCATTGCCCTGAAGTAGCGAACGAGGGAAGCGTTAAAGTTAATACGTTGAGAATAAAACGCCGTCACTGTGAAATTTGAGGTTGAATCATGGATTGAGGAGACTGTGACGGTGGTAGCTCCCCGTGTCCGTCCCGCTGGCTGGCCTCCGATTCCGTGGATGTTGATGGACGCGGCCATCCTTTGTGTTCGAAGGAGTTGGACCATGCGTTCGGAAATGAACGAAAGTTCCGCGCCCGGGTCGATGAGGAGTCTCGCCCGCTGCGAGATTCCCGATGAGGAGGTCAAAATAGCTTGGCTCGTAGCTAGCAGGACTGACGGTCGAATGGCCAGAGCGTTTGAAGAGTCCTTGGAAAAGTGCGGAGGAGTATCTGAGTTGTCGAAGAAGTCTGAAGCGATCGAAGAGAAGAGGTGACCGGGTGGGGTCGCAATTCATCTCGAGAAGCGCGACATGTTCACTTTGGAAGCGGTCCCAATTGGTTTCCAACAAAGACAGACGCGTGGTGGCAAGCGTCTTGTTGGTATTTTGAGGGGTCGCATTCCTCGTCTTTTCAGCCAGGCTCGAGATGCACTGAAAACTGCTGACGCGGCCGGCAATGCGACGTTCCATCTTGGCGGTGTTGCTCGTCATTGTCGAGGAGTCACCGTCTGATACACGAAATCGCTCTAAATTAGCGTGACGCGTCCAAACCGAAAATCACGAAAACTCGCGAAACGAAAAAATGGCGCGATGCGTCGACGATCGTAGCACACGCGATTGAAAATGGCGCGAAGCGTCCAATGCCGAAAAACACGAAAACTCGCGAAAGAAGAATGACGCGAAACGTCGACGATCGTAGCACACGCGATTGAAAATGGCGCGAAGCGTCCAATGTGGGAAAACCTGAAAGGCTTGAGAAAAAGTCCGAACGAGTAGCGCGAAGCGTCCAAAACCGAAAATCACGAAAACTCGCGAAACGAAAAAATGGCGCGAAACGTCAACGATCGTAGCACACGCGATTGAAATGGCGCGAAGCGTCCAAGCCGAAAAACACGAAAAACTCGCGAAAGAAAAGGATGACGCGAAACGTCGACGATCTTAGCACGCGCGATTGATGGCGAGAAGCGTCCACAACGAAATCACGAAAACTCGTGAAACGAAAAGATGGCGCGATGCGTCGACGATCGAAGCACAGGCGAGAAATGGCGCGAAGCGTCCAAGCCGAAAAACAACGAAAACTCGCGAAAATGTAGCACGAAGCGTCCAAAACCACAATTCGCGAAATCCGAACGATATTTTGCGAGGCGTCCAAAATCGATGAGAACTCGCGAAAATCGTAGCACGCGAGAAAATGCGCGAAGCGTCCGAAATGAAAATCACGTTTTTTCGCGAAAGACGAAAAGATGGCGCGAGACTTCGGCAATCGTAGCACACGCGATTGAAAACGAGAAGCGTCCACAAGAATCACGAAAAGTCGTAAAAATGTCCGACGGAGGTGCTCGAGGCGTCCGCGATCGACGAACTCGCGAAATCGTAGCACGCGAAAAAAATGCGCGAAGCGTCCGAAACGAAAAACACGAGAAAACTCGCGGCAGGCGAAAAGGCGTCGCGATGCGTCGACGATCGTAGCACACGCGAGAAATGGCGCGAAGCGTCCAAGCCGAAAAACGAAAAACTCGAGAAAGAAAAGATGGCACGATGCGTCGACGATCGTAGCACACGCGATTGAAAACGAGAAGCGTCCACAAGAATCACGAAAAGTCGTGAAAATGTCCGACGGAGATGCTCGAGGCGTCCGCGATCGACGAACTCGCGAAATCGTAGCACGCGAGAAAAATGCGCGAAGCGTCCGAAATGAAAGTCACGAGAACTCGCGAAAATCGTAGCACGCGAGAAAATGCGCGAAGCGTCCGAAATGAAAGTCACGAGAACTCGCGAAAATGGTAGCACGCGAGAAAATGCGCGAAGCGTCCGAAATGAAAGTCACGAGAACTCACGAAAATGGTAGCACGCGAGAGAATGCGCGAAGCGTCCGAAATGAAAGTCACGAGAACTCGCGAAAATGTAGCACGAAGCGTCCAAAACCACAATTCGCGGAATCCGAACGATAGATTCGAGGCAACCAAAATCGACGAGAACTCGTGAGATCGTAGTACGAAGCGTCCGAAAAAACGAGGCGAAACTTTTGTGAAACGGTCTCTTGCACGAGAGCGCACGATGTCACGAGAACGTGGTCGAAAGAAGAGACGAGATCGGTCGGTTGACCGACACGTGAGCTTCCGTTAGACCAGCCACAGGCCGAAGAGCCCATGCGCGCGTGTATAGAGTCCGATGCCGGCTCGCCCGAAAGCGAGAGAGCGCGATGTATCGGGCGCGGTGCGCGTGCGAGAGAGAGAGAGAGCGAGGCGTCGCTCGAGCTCGTCTTGCGAGGAGGATGGCGGGAATTTGCGGCCGTCGTGTAGCCCTTGATCGCGATGAAAATTACCCGTTTTTCTCGCGCACCGGATAGAAAGACTGATGGATTTCCTTTGCCTTTTTCACGCGAATATCTCACTTTTTCCCACTTTGTTCACTTGAATCCGGCTCGAAGGACCATGTTTAGTTTTGGGGGTTTTCGGATTCTGGTTGGAAGTGAACGGGTGGGAAAATTGGTTGAATATTCGTGAACTTAGGAACGCGCCGGAAAATGAAGAGACGAAATGCACTCGCGTTAATATAGAGAATATAGGTTTATTTTACTATTTCTATTTAAACTATTTTAAATTTAACGGAGTAAAATTGATGCGGAAGAGTACCGAGGTGACCGTTGCCGTGACTAATTAACGCGGGCGTAAATCGCGTTAATGCCGTTTAACCGAAGGGTACCGAGGAGACTATTTGTCGCGGGAGTTAACGCGGGCGTAAATCGCGTTAATGCCGTATCGCGACAGAGAAGGGGAGGAGACCGAAGTCGAACCGATCACCGAAGAGACTTGAAGACGAATGGGGAGAAAAGAAGGGAAAATGATCTAATATAACGTTAAAAATGAGGGGGAAAGCTCCTTGCGCCCGAACACTGCAAGGGTCAAGCGCGCGACCGACTGAGAGACGGCGACCTCTTGCGGGGTCTCTCGGAATCACGGAATCGTGGTTGGAGTTTCCGAAACACTCTTCGTCAGTCCATTTGAAGTCAACCTCGTCCTCTAAGAGGCGAGTTAGGGGTTTCGCGATTTTGGAGAAGTATTTGATAAACCTACGATAATAACCGGTTAGGCCCAAAAATTAGCGAATATTTTTGACATTTTTGGGTACAGGGAAATCTTTGACGGCTGAGAGTTTGCTCGGGTCTGGTTTAAGTCCGACTTTACCGATTGTGTGACCTAGGTACCTGACCTGGTTGGAGAAATTCGCATTTATCTGGTTGTAGTTGGAGATTGGCTTTGCGCAATCGTTCCATCAGTTCGTGAATCTTTTTACCGTGCTCCTCTAGGTCCGTGGCATACACTACGATATCGTCGAGATAAACAAAGAGGGATACTCCTTGGAGTCCACTCAATACGATATCCATTAAGCGCTGGAAGGTTGCCGGGGCATTTTCAAGCCCGAATGGCATTTTTGAAAATTCGTAGTGCCCATGTGGGGTAGAGAAAGCGGTTTTCGATTCATTTTCATGATTCATTTCGATCTGGTGGAAACCGGATGCTAAATCGAACACTGAAAAATAATTCGAGCGTCCCAACTGATCCAGAATATCTGTGATGTTGGGTAGCGGATATGAGTCACCGATTCTTTTTTCGTTCAAAGCACGAAAGTCAATTACCATTCGCCAACGTTTGTTACCGTTGGAGTCTGGTTTTTTCGGGACTATCCAGACGGGACTGTTGTTTGGAGATTCCGAGTGGCTTATGACTCTTGTTTCGAGTAGCTCGTCCACTTGACGCTGGACCTCGCCCTTGAGCGCTGGGAGGAACCAATACGGTTTAGTATTTATGGGCAGGTCGTCGACCGTTGGGCTGTTATGTCGAAGCACATGTGTGGCTTCTAGAGGTTTGCCCTTTATATGGAATCTCTCTGAATATTGTTGGATTATTTTTTCGACATGTTCTAATTCGGTTTTTGCAAAATGGTCGAGTCGCAAGAGAATTTTATTATTTTTGAGCGCTCTGAATTATTTTTCTTTATACGCGATGTTGATTCAGAGGCAGGAACCTAGATCACGTTTTGACTCGATTTTTTACTTTTATTTCGATTTATTTAATTGTTTAACCGTTCGTTACGATTGACCTCGATTTTTGAATTTTCGATCGATTTCATTTTCGTGTTTTTCGCGATTTTATTTTTGTCTGCCTTTTATTCTTGGCTCGGAAATTTACTGAAATTTTTATTTTGATTGATGTTAATTTTCGTTCTTTCCTCGCTATAAGACTTGTTATTTGATTCGACATTTGTCATCGAAATTTTGGAATTGGCCACTTTCGGGCTCTGGATTGGCGCAATCATCATGCAATTTACGCTTGAATTAGGAGGGTCACGAGGAATTGAACGAGAACTTGAAACTGTCGTACAGTCTAAAGTGGGAGAATTTTCTGACAGCGTCATTTGTGGTATTGTAAACCTTCAAATGAGCCTTTCCATCGATATTTGTCACCAGGCAATCGCCGGCGTATACAACTTGACGGATTTTCAAAGGCAAGAGGTATCCCTCTTTTATTATGCTGTCTTTTACCTTCACAAAGAAGGGAGTTCCCGAACGCGCCGGGATTTCTATCACCTCGTCGGTTTCGGTTCTTTTTTCGAAAGGCCATGATTCATCCCCACACTCAAGACATTCCGTTCGGTAATTGATATTCGACTTGGTTTCATAAAAATATATAGACCCCAGCAGACTGGGGTAGGGAAGCGGCACATTGTCGTGTATAATGTGAAATAGCGATTCGAAGTCGAAAACGCGAAGTGGCACGCTCCCTAGTCCAAAGACCGGTAAGTCGGATGTGCCGGTTAATTTAATGACATCTTCTTCGTTGATGTCTACCATATTTTTTGTATTTGCCTTTTTTATAAAATTGGGGATGGCACCGCTGTCTAATAGCATCGAAATTGCCCCTTTTTCCGGTAATATTCTGATACACACCCAGGGCAATGTGTTTAAATTTTCCTACTTTATTGCGTAGTTCAGATAGTTTCGTTCGGCTCCTCGAGAGAGACGGCGTTCGCTTGACGCGTTTAAGTGGGCGGGCCGCTCGGTGCGTCTGTCCGAGGGGCACTCGGCCCGTTTCCCGACTGATTACGAAAATTATTATAATCGCGAGCACGACAGTTTTCGATAGTGTGCCCGATCTTTTTGCAATACCGACAGGATAGCGGATTAGAATTCGGGGGATTGTTTCGAAATTTAAAACATCGGTCCGCAGTATGACCCTGCTTATGACAGAGTGGGCATTGAGGACCGGGCGAGCGGTGTGATTGATTGCCAGAAAAAATCGAAGATTTTTGGTTAACGTAGCAGTTTTTCGCGATGTGACCGGGTTTATCGCAGATTTGACATGTGACCGATTTTTGAGCGATTTGATTATTTCCACATTGATCGGCTTTGTGACCTTTACCGTTGCATTTTTGGCATGTGATTGCCGCAAATCGGCAAGCTTCGCTCAAATGATCATCCTATTTACAGATGTTTCAGGTTTTTACCGATTCTTTCGAAACGGATCTAATAGAGGACGAGAGAAGTTCCTTACGGGCTTCGAGGTCGCGTTCGATTTCGATCGCATGATCTATAGCAGTCGAGATATCGTCGCACCGAGGGAGACGCTGTTTTATATCCAGTCTTAGCCCGCGTTTGAAACACGAGAGGAAATAGCCGTCTAAGGTTTTTCTGTGAGCGGCACTTTCCGTGCCGTTTTGGGATGCTGTTTGAAGGTCGAGTATTTCCCTAGCTTTATCCCTAATTGCAGTGGAAAAATCTATCACGGTTTCACCGCTTCCTTGAAAAATGTGACTGAGTTCTCCCAACAGTTGCACCTCAGTTTCGTTCGGAGCATATAGTTTCTTTAAGAATTGCAGAAGAGATTCTACTGTTTCGAACGTGGACGACCAGATGACCTTCTTAGCCTGACCCTTTAGTTTGTTTCGATTTACTCTCACAAACCGTGCTTCGGATCCGGGCGGAAACGACGCCAATGCGTCTTCGCATCCGGCTACAAAATCTGAGAAGGAGCTACCTTTCCCGTCAAAATCCGGGACCATTTCGATAGCTTCCCTTAAAGATACGTAAGCGAGTGACTGATTTGTACCTAGCGCCATGTCTGTTGCGTTTTCGTTATCGACGTTTTGGGGTAATTCTAATGTTTTTACTGGTCGTTTCTGAGGTCCGAGACCGGGTAGCAATTGAGCGTCAGAACTCCTCAAAGAATAACCTAATGGTTCACCTAAGTCGTCAGTGATATTTAAATTCAATGAACTAGCTGTGGATTCGTCCCCGGACATTGAATTAATCGGCACATTCCCTTTTTAATATCCCGGACGAGCCCCCAAATATTAATATGTCACGTCCGGAAGGGACGTCGGCATGTATTTTTAGATTCCCCCCTTTTTTGCCTGCGACAATCGCAATAGCACGGGATGAGGGTAAAAGGGGGCAGTGCTTGGAATTAGTTAAACATTAGGAAGTCATGCAGTGATTGGTATTTAGAAATAATTCGACGAATTTGTAGAAACTTAACTAAAGGTTTATTACTGAATGGGATTCGACCAGCGCCTACGTGGCCGCTACCTGCGCGACGCGGCAGTGAGCGCCCGAGTCAGGCGACCCGGCCGACGCGCCCAAGTTTCTCACAAGCGGCACGATACGCGAGGATCTATTTATAGCGGCGACGCGGCTCACTCGTCAACTGAACTGTCCGGACCAGATCCGCTCTAGATCACTGCCTTACAAGCAGGTCCATGCACGAGAGCAGACGCTCACCTTTGCCTAGCGGCGGTAAAGCTATCTCGGGGAGCACTCGCTTGCCTACCCACTCCGGACAACCTACGCTGCCGTGGAAGACGCTGGACATCTCCACGCCGCACTCACCGCTGCCTGCCACGCCACTACTCGGCACCAGCGTAGCCTCGACCACCCAGGGCACTCAGACCAGCCCATCGGGTGGAATCAGCAGAGCCTGCCAGACCAGCGACCAGTCGGGCAGCGAGTGGGAGCCCTCTGAGCCAGTCGTTAGCCGCTCGCTAACGGCCACAGCCAGCCAGGCTGTCCTGCAGCCAACAGCTCCACCCGAGGTGCCAACGCCGCCGACAACGCCGGAGAGAGCATCTACCACCATCAATACGGGGAACTCCTATATCCCGCCTCTGCCTAGCCCAGGGCAACGGACGTCAACGAAGCACAGCCTAGTCTGGCGTCCTAAAATAAACTCAAACTGCATTTTGTAACATAGTCAATTAAATGTAAGGGAAAGAGAAAATTAAACGAAAATAACGAAACACGTCTCCACCGTCATTTAAGCGACATCGTGCCTAGCGAACGACGCAACCCTCAGCCACGAAACTCTCCACGAGCGCAATTCGAAACAATTACAAACAAGTGATCGGAATGAATGAAGTTGCTTCTACAGAAAAATTGACAATGAAAATGACTATGAAGCCAGGGGAACAATCGAATTGACATAAAATGAAATTTGTCGCCTACATTGGTCGCTGTGTTTGTGAGTGTAACAGTGTGTAGGTACGCTCGCTCGCAAGGATATCGGTTGACGCTCGCAGATCAGGGCCTCGTTGGAGGATGCCACGCTTAGCGTTCGAAAAGCGGTCACCATCACCAGAATTTTGGGGCGCTGAGAGTATTTATGTATATACGCATAGTAAACCGCACTTGAAATACTTTATGGACTCGAGGCCGCGAGAGTCGACTAAACGATTATACGATACTTCGGTAAAAACCCGAAGATGTATAATATTCGAAACTCTATGATACCGGCAATACACTTCGAATTCTGTCAGAACAAGATTAAGATGTGAAGTTAATTTGATTGAAGATTTTGCGAGACAGATCTGTAGTTGATGAAGATTGTCGGGAGACTTGATCTAAACGCGGTGGAAATTGTTGGGAGACTGACTTCAGGAAGGAAGCCGTTCTTGATATGAAAATTATGAGGGGTTCGATAGTGGGAGAAGGATCTTTGAGGTTTAGCGTGATTAGTCGCGATATTCATGAGCCGCAGAATCGATCTCGATCATTCCTTATATAGAATTGCACGTATCGAAGACAGGGGACCTTTGTCCCGTGTTTCGGCGAAAAAGCGCATGGGATATAGAGTTCGATATCTGAGACCTAAGCATTCGCATGGTTTGTGTTATGTCGATTTATGACGATGGTGACTTCTCATATCGAGAGGTTTATATAGCGGACTACGCTGCGAGACCGGATGTCTTTTTTTAGTGATAGTTATAAATTCGCCGGAGCCGTCTAGGCTATGTTATGATGAAATAATCTAGGGTCGAGGCTTCTGTTGGTGACCATGCGGATAGGCCGGCGTAGGATTTTTGGAGTCTGTTGATCGAGCTGATGGTTGATTTTTCGTTCGACAGCTCTTCTTGGAATTTGCGCCTGAGATCGTGTTCTTGTTGACAACCGATGGGATAGGAAAAGTCGATGACTGTGGCGGTGCTGCTATTGTGTGTATACCGCTGTAGGATGAATATGTGTGTGAAACGTACGCACGTTTCTTTTGATGCTGCGACGCATCTTATTCTTAGATTTATACACGTATAATAGCTTATAACGGCAAATGAGGATATTGGGAATAACCGGAAGAAGGCACATTCGCTAGGATGTAACAGTAGGAGCATTGTCTATTTAACAAAGATAAAATCAGTGCTCGGAATGGTTCTCCGAGCCTCGATCGGACATTCCTGATATTCCCGCCCCAAATTCGTCTCCGATTTTGTCTTACTTCCGGTCAGATTGGTTCGAGAAGTCTGACAATGCAGCAAGAACGACGGTAGGAGCATTGTTTATCTAACAAAGATAAAATCGGTGCTCGGAATGATTCTCGGGGCCTCGATCGGACATCGCTGATATTACCGCCCCGAATTGGCCTCCGATTTTATCTAACTTCCGGTCAGACCGGGTCGGAAAGTCTGACCATGCTGCGAGAACAACGGTAGGAGCATTCTAATTTAGGAAAGATAAAATCGGTGCGCGGAATGGTTCTCGGGGCCTCCATTGGACATTCCCGATATTACTGCCCCGAATATATCTCCGATTTTATCCTACTTCCGGTCTGATTGGGCCGACAAGTCTGACCATGCTGCGAGAACAACGGTAGGAGCATTCTAATTTAACAAAGATAAAATCGGTGCTCGGAATGGTTCTCGGGGCCTCGATCGGACATTCCCGATATTACTGCCCGGAATATATCTACGATTTTATGCTACTTCCGGTCTGATTGGGCCGACAAGTCTGACGATGCTGCGAGAACGACGGTAGGAGCATTGTTTGTTTAACAAAGATAAAATTGGTGCTCGGAATGGTTCTCGGGGCCTCGATCGGACATTCCCGATAGTACTGCCCCGAATTCGTCAGTAGAGGGGCTATGCCGATTCTAACTGAAGTGGCGGCATCTCAGGGCGGGGCGGGGGGGAAGGGGGTCCAGGGGGGCGGTGTCCAGGGGGGAGGCGTGTCCACGGGGGAGGGGGTACATGGGGGGTGTCCATGCAGGGAGTGGGGGTCGAGAGTGCCGGGTGTCCAGGGGGCGGCAGCGCGGGGACGCCAAGTGCGGGGGTACGGCGGAGGGGGGTCGCCGGGCGCGTGTGACGTCACAGAGGGGCCTCTGTGGAGGGGGGTCATGTGGTCCGTGGAGCGACTGGCGGGAGGGGGAAGCCGCCGTCGATGAGTGTTGTGTGTGTGAAGGGCGGCCTTTCATAGCCCAATATTTATGACATGCAGCTGGTTCCATTCCGGAAGACAATGTCTATTGCATCCGCCACGTCTCCAAGCTCGCCGACTCTCGAGACACGTCCTGTCAGGTCCCTCGGAAAAACTATAATCTTTAAGGATCAAAGGCTGTGACCGTAGATGGACCACTTGACCGCAGCTGCACTCTTGAAAAGTCTCATCGAGGTCTCCATTACGAAATATAACCTCAAGATGTTCGCATGTGCGAGTATGTACGCAGTGCATCCGGCCAAGCACCCCCTGGACTTGACCAAAAACGAGCTCAAACAGGTTCCAAAGGTCTTGCTCCTAAAATATTGGGGTAAATATGTTGGCTTATTGTGGGATCGTTTGCCAGAACATCATCGGAATGACAGTAAAGTGATATCATATCTTCCATGCACGGAGCATTATAATACGCCACAGATGAAAGATCACATCGATGGTCCCCCACCTCAACGTCGGGAGTGTAAAAAATGCTGTAAAAATTCTCCACGTACGGAATTCTTCGAACGTGTTTGAACCTCTTTTTTGGGACCGTGAAAAAATGTCGGGGGAAAATTCTCCACGGTTCTTCGAACGTGTTGTAACCTGTTTTTCACGATTGGAAAAGAGGAGAGAGGTTTGAAAAATTGAGTGGGAAGCTTACGAGGGAGCTTATAATTTTGTGGACCAAGCTCAGACTGCACTATTGCACTGCACTATCAACATCTCTCCAAATAAAGAACTTTGAAAGTGCGCGGAAAATGAATCTCTCGAGTATCAACAAAGTCGGCAGGATGGCGGAATTCCTCCCAAGGAAGAAGCTGTCAGAACTCCCCGTTAAGTTAGAACGACTAATCTCCGACATAAGGGCCGTACGAACCAAATTTGGGAAACGCTACATCGCAGACATCGCGGATGAGTTCTGTCTTCTTACCGGCGCAACTTGTGAAGGCCTTCGACCAAGATCCGACAATGTTCGAGAGTATGCTGCAAGTGGCACACGATGGTCAACTTTGCATGCAGTATATTGGTGGAAAATACAACAGTGTCGAGTTCCGTCATCTCTGAACATGGTGGACGGGGAAAAAAAATTCCTTGGAACACCATCGTCGAACGGATGTCCGCATCATCGAGAGTATGCTGCAACTGGTCAACTCAGTGGTGGGAAGTACAACAGCGTCGAGTTCCATCGTCTCCAAGCGTGAAGACGAAATTGGGCACCACCGTTCGCATGGTTTTTTTCAAAGGGCTGACTATGTAAAAATGTATATGTTTGATCGAATTGTAAATGATGGATGTTTTCGCCGTAGAATGAAGAATACAAATGATATTTTCATCGAAATATTTTTTTATCTTTAAAAAAATCCCTCGCTCACGATTTGTATACAATCAACCAGCTTTTCACCGATTTTACATTCTCATGGGCGGAGTTCGTGTTGAAGGGATGATGGGGGCATTTGGAGTTTGTGATTTTCGGCAGCTTCTGCAGCGATGGACAGTCCAGAGTCTCCAAGTCGATGACGTTTGTTGCGGGATCCGTGAATCTTGATAGCCATGCGCATTTCTCAAATCCTTCCGCATAGATGATAGGAGCTCCATGCAAGATTTCTCGAATTGTCTTTCTAGCTGCTTCGTGTGGTACGCCATTGTGATCCCATCGTATTCCATGGAAATTGCGTTCCAGCCACTTGTTTGTCATTTTGTACTTGGCCGGTAAAGAGTCCCATGCAAATGGTGCATCGAAGGCGAGCGTCAGCGGTTCAGCATTCTTCTCGTGAAGTGTGACGATGGACATCTCCTTCAGGATAAATTCGTTGACGGGTCTCTTGAAGCCCTGCACATCGACGATAAGCTCCATGTTGACTGAAGTGGACGCGAATCATTGTTATGATTTTATACCAATTTTCAACGATACGATCTTTTAAAAATACTATCATGGAGGATCATGCAAAGCGCCAACGATTGTAAACTAAACATCAATAGTCATTGATAGTCCAAGTATCGCATCTGGAAGGATTAAAGTATTCCATGTACAGGCATTTTATATGCATGGGTGCAGGACACAGCGGTGATGGGTTAATGTGGCGAGAAATCGACTTGAACGCGTCATAGTATATACTTTGACCCCTGCTCGATGAATTTCGACAACGTGGAAGTGGGTGGGCTTTACAAAAAGTACGTAATCTTACAATAAATGTAAATAAGTATGAATCAATACGCATTGAATATCATTGCCACGGGAGATAATAATTATGAGGGCTGCGATTGATGTGCAATCAAGAGATAATACACGTTTCGCATGGGTGACAGTCACAGGTTTATACCCAGCTGAACGAAACAGTGACGACGGATCTTCTTACATGCATTATTCGACGGTATTGAATCTATCGAATATTGGATGCCTAATGACTATAGGTCAAATTAAATGAAAAAAATTGTGCTTCAAAACAATTCATCCATCAATATGTATATCACCAAAGAAGACATTGCTCCGATACGCGTGGCTCGACAAAAGGAGACGAAAAGCATATCAATTTTCTCCAAGATACCGAGGATAACAATGTATGACATTTCACATAGATCAAGAACCTGTCATCAGCCTCGTGAGCGCAGGACTAAACAGAGATAGCTATTAAAAAATATATATATGCCATTGGTGTGTGAAGTTAACATAATTACTATATCGTTATATGAGCTAGACGAATCAAACCAATCCATTATTTCGCAGATGTCTCATTACTTTAGATCAAAGGATAAACTGCAATCACATCATATCGATTGTGGAGCTCTAAAGCACTGCCCCGTCCGACTAACAAATAATACCAATAATTGGTTCCAAATCATCAACTCCAGTCGGAAAGCACGACATCCATTCATTAAAAAAGGCCTATTTGGAGTGTTTTTGACTAATGATAGAAAGAAGATGAGAGTGTGCAAAGACGGATGAGAAGAACGAAGCAGAGGATATGTATCAATATCATGAAGTATTTAGTATTGATAACCACATGTGCTTTTCATATGACAAATCGCTATCAAAGTATCAATCACATCACAGCGCTGATTCCATAGCATGGTTTGTGGCAGAACTGGAAAAACTAGTGCTGTGCTTGTTTCTTGAACGTCTTCAAAACCCTCGTGAATGTCTTTGAAAGTCTCTAAAACATCGTCGAACCCCTCATCAATGTCTTCAAACGTATTATGAATATCGTCAAAGATCTCTTGAATGTCTTCGAAAGTCTCTGAAGGTCTTCGCACCTCTAATGAATGTCTTCAAGCGTCTTATGAACGTTTTCGAAAGTCTCTTGATTGTCTCACAAACATCTTCAAACGTCTCATGGACGTCGTAGAAAGTCTCTTGAAACTCTTTGAACCCCTCATGCATGTCTTCAATCGCCTTATGAATGTTTTTAAACGTCTCTTGAATGTCTTCATACGTCTTATATATGTCTTCGGACAAACCCCTCGTGAATGTCTTTGAAAGTCTCTCTTAAGCGTCGTCAAAAGTCTCTTGAACGAATTCGAACGTTTTTTGAACGTCTTCAAACCCCTCGTAAATGTCTTTGAAAGTCTCTTAAATGTCTTCGAACCCCTCATCGATATCTTCAAACATATTATGAATATCGTCACAGACCTCTTGAACGTCTTCGAACCTCTCATGAATGTCTTCAAACGTCTTATGAACGTTTTCAAAAGTCTCTTGAAACTCTTTGAACCCTTCATGCATGTCTTCAACGTGTTATGAATGTTTTCGAACGTCACTTGAATGTCTTCGAACGTCTTATGAATATCTTCGGAAGGCTCTGGAACGTGTCACGAACGACTGTCGAAAATCTTCGAATGCCTCGCAAACTTCCAACAAACGGCGCACGAACATCTCTCGAACGTACACCGATGAATGTCTTCGATCATCATTGGGCGATTATATTAATTTATTTTCAATCGAATTCCATACAAAAAAATGAGTTTCACATTCGAAAGTAATGTTGTATTCAGATGCACAATCTGATATCAGATGATGCTGGCATAGCTAAGTATGGGGGGAGGAGAGTAAAAAGTACATAATTTTACATTTCTTTTATTTGCACGAATCTTTATGATTCAGCCACCAATTAAAGATTTGAAATACATTTTGTAAGGCACAATTGTTTGTATGTTTTTAACATCGTAGAGTAGAACTTGCATCTAATTTATTTGAGACATCCATATTGTCAAAGTCTATATTCAACGGCTGAATGAATAGCTTATTTTTCATATTTAGTATATCAGCGAGCCATATACGATTAGACACATGTCGTATTCCATTGAACCTTCAAATGCAGCTGTTATTAAACCTTCCGTCACGCTGTATGGAACGTTTCCATAGGACCACATTAGACCATGACGATTGCGAATCAACCATGATGCTTCGTATCTCTCGGAATTTTGATGATCTATACAATTTTACGGATAATGTCGGTCAATGGACAATATTCAACAACGCGATCATGTAAGATTAAAACACTATGCAGTTGTATTCGGTGGTGAATCTTCTTTGCATTCGAACTATATTCACACATCTACGACAGCATTTTTTACAGGCTCGTTCTGATGCGATCAATCATTATCCGCGAGAGGGCCGTTACATTAAGACTTGACGATGGTTATTAAAGAACGATCAGTATTGCAGTCGTAATGGTATTTACGAAATCGAGAGTACATATTGAACAAAATGGCGAAACTTTTTTGAAATCGAAATGCGAGGCCTCCTGAGAAAAGAATGCTGAATTGAGATAAAGTTTAGCACTTGTGAGTTTGCAGTCGGTGAATAATATAATGTCCTTTGCTATAGATTATCTTATTTACCAGTCTGCGCCGCACCATTACATATTTTGGTTTCTCTAGTTGGGAGGCAGCTTTTACGGGCCATGAATGCTTCGTTGTGCTTTGAAGCGGTGGACATTCTTATAGATCCCTAGAGTGAAAACTCATAGTCAAGTATGGCCCACTTTCCAATGTTCGAAGTAATGATAATTTATTGAACTCATCTAATATTATGTGGGGCACACGCCATTGCATCTTGAGTAATTCAACTTCTATCTCTATTGGTTGATGATGACTGAATACACAATTATTGCCATATCAAGAACGTATTAAAATTAACTCATGATGAGCATCAATTTTCCTTGAAAATGTATTTTATGCACAGCACTAGTTTTTCCATTTCTGCCACAAACGATGCTATGGAATCAGCGCTGTGATGTGATTAATACTATGATAGCGATTTGTCATATGAAAAGCACATGTGGTTATCAATACTAAATACTTCATGATATTGATACATATCCTCTGCTACGTTCTTCTCACCAGTCTTTGCACACTCTCATCTTATCTCTATCATTAGTCAAAAACACTCCAAATAGGCATTTTCAATGAATGGATGTCGTGCTTTCCGACTGAAGTTGATGATTTGGAACCACTAATTAGTATTATTTGTTAGTCGGACGGGGCAGTGCTTTAGTGCTCCACAATCGATCTCGTGGGATTGCAGTTTATCCTTTGATCTAAAGTAATGCAGACATCTGCGAAATAATGGATTGGTTTGATTGGTCTAGCACATATAACGATTTAGTAATTATGTTAACTTCACACACCGATGGCATATATATTTTTTTAATGGCTGTCTCTGATTAGTCCTGCGCTCACGAGGCTAGACAGGTTCTTGATCTATGTGAAATGTCATACATTGTTATACTCGGTATCTTGGAGCAAATTGATATGCTTTTCTTCTCCTTATGTTGAGCCACGCGTATCGGAGCAATGTCTTCTTTGGTGGTATACATATTGATGGATGAATTGTTTTGAAGCACAATTTTTTGTTTTTAATTTCACCTATAGTCACTGAGCATCCAATATTCGATAGATTCAATACCGTTGAATAATGCATGTAAGAAGATTGGTCGTCACTGTTTTGTTCAGCTGGGTACGAAGCTGTGACTGTCACCCATGCGAAACGTGTATTATCTCTTGATTGCACATCAATCGCAGCCCTCATAATTGTTATCTCCCGTGGCAATGATATTCAACGCATATTGATTCATACTTATTTATATTTATTGTAAGATTACGTACTTTTTGTAAAGCTCACCTACTTCCACGTTGTCGAAATTCATCGAGCATGGGTTAAAGTATAGATTATCACGCGTTCAAGTCGATTTCTCGCCACATTGACCCATCACCGCTGTGTCCTGCACCCATGCATATAAAATGCCTGTACATGGAATACTTCAATCCTCCCAGATGCGATACTTGGACTATCAATGACTATTGATGTTTAGTTGATAATCGTTGGCGCTTTGCATGATCCTCCATGATCGTATTTTTAAACGATCATATCGTTGAAAATTGGTATAAAATCTCGCCGATGATTCGCGTCCACTTCAGTCAACATGGAGCTTATCGACGATGTGCAGGGCTTCAAGAGACCCGTCAACGAATTTGTCCTGAAGGAGATGTCTTCACGACAAGAATGCTGAACCGCTGACGCTCGCCTTCGATGCACCATTTGCATGGGACTCTTTACCGGCCAAGTACAAAATGACAAACAAGTGGCTGGGACGAAATTTCCATGGAATACGATGGGATCACAATGGCGTACCATACGAAGCAGCTAGAAAGACAATTCGAGAACTCTTGCATGGAGCTCCTATCATCTATGCGGAAGGATTTGAGAAATGCGCATGGCTATCAAGATTCACGGATCCCGCAACAAACGTCATCGACTTCGAGACTCTGGACTGTCCATCGCTGCAGAAGCTGCCGAAAATCACAAACTCCAAATGCCCCCATCATCCCTTCAACATGAACTGCGCCCATGAGAATGTAAAATCGGTGAAAAGCTAGTTGATTGTATACAAATCGTGAGCGAGAGATTTTTTTAAAGAATAAAACACATTGTGATGAAATTGTCATTTGTATTCGTCATTCTACGGCGAAAATATCAATTCGATCAAACATATACATTTTAACATAGTCAGCACTTTGAAAAAAACCATGCGAACGGTGATACCCAATTTTGTCTCCACGCTTGGAGATGATGGAACTCGACGCTGGTGTAGTTCCTATCACTGAGTTGACCAGATGCAGCATACTCTCGATGATGCGGACAGCCGTTCGATGATGGTGTTCCAACGAATTGTTTTTCCCCGTCCACCATGTTCAGAGATGACGGAACTCGACACTGTTGTATTTTCCACCAATATACTGCATGCAAAGTTGACCATCGTATACCACTTGCAGCATACTCTCGAACATTGTCGGATCTTGGTCGAAGGCCTTCACAAGTCGCGCCGGTAAGAAGACAGAGAACTCATCCGCGATCTCTCGATGTAGCGTTTCCCAAATTTGGTTTGTACGGCCCTTATGTCGGAGTTTAGTCGTTCCAACTTAACGGGGAGTTCTGACAGCTCCTTCGTTGGGAGGAATTTCGGCATCCTGCCGTCTTTGTTGATACTCGAGAGATCCATTTTCCGCGCACTTTCAAAGTTCTTTATTTGGAGAGATGTTGATAGTGCAGTGGAATAGTGCAGTCTGAGCTTGGTCCACAAAATTATAAGCTTCATCGTAAGCTTCCCACTCAATTTTTCAAACCTCTCCCCTCTTTTCCAATCCTGAAAAACAGGTTCGAACACATTCGAAGAACCGTGGAGAAATTTCCCCCGACATTTTTTCACGCTCCCGAAAACCAGGTTCAAACACGTTCGAAGAATTCCGTACGTGGAGAATTTTCACAGCATTTTTTACACTCCCGACGTTGAGGTGGGGGACCATCGATGTGATCTTTCATCTGTGGCGTATTATAATACTCCGTGCATGAAAGATATGATATCACTTCACTGTCATTCCGATGATGTTCTGGCAAACGATTCCACAATAAGCCAACATATTGACCCCAATATTTTAGGAGCAAGACCTTTGGAACCTGTTCGAGCTCGATTTTGGTCAAGTCCAGGGGGTGCTTGGCTGGATGCACTGCGTACATACTCGCACATGCGAACATCTTGAGGTTATATTTCGGAATGGAGACCTCGATGAGTCTTTTCAAGAGTGCAGCTGCGGTCAAGTGGTCCATCCACGGTGACAGCCTTTGATCCCTAAAGATTATAGATTTTTCCGAGGGCGAGCTTGGAGGCGTGGCGGATGCAATAGACATTGTCTTTCGGTATGGAACCAGCTGCATGTCATAAATATTGGGCTTTGAAAGGCCGCCCTTCACACACACAACACTCATCGACCGCGGCTTCCCCCTCCCGCCAGTCGCTCCACGGACCACATAGCCCCCTTCTGCAGAGGCCATTCTGTCGCGTCACACGCGCCCGGCGACCCCGCTCCGTCGTACCATCGCACTTGGCTTCCCTGCGCTGACCCCGCCCTGGACACCGCGCCCTGTGGTCCCCCCTCTCTGCATGGACACCCGCCATGTAATCCCCCCCCCACCATGGACCCCCCCTCTCTGCATGGACACCCCCATATACCCCCCCCCGCGCCATGGACACCCCACCCCGCTGCACACCGCCCCCTCGACGACCGCCCCCCCCTGGACCCCCTCGCCGACCCCTTGAGATGCCGCCACTTGAGTTAGAATCGGCATAGCCCCTCTACTTTCGTCTCCGATTTTATCTTACTTCCGATCAAATTCTATAAGGAAGTCTGACAATGATGCGAGAACGACGGTAGGAGCGATGTTTTTTAACAACGATAAAATCGGTGCTCGTAATGATTCCTGGGTTTTCGATCGGACATTCCTGATATTACCGCCCCAAATTCGTCTCCGATTTCGTCTTACTTCCGGTCAGATTAGGTCGAGAAGTCTGCCGATGCAGCGAGAACGACGCTAGGAGCATTGTTTATTTAACAAAGATAAAATCGGTGCACGGAATGATTCCTGGGGACTCGATCGGATATTCCCGATATTACTGCCCCGAATGCGTCTCCGATTTTATCTTACTTTCGTTCAAATTGGTTAAGGAAGTCTGACGATACTGCACGAACGACGAAAGAAGCAATGTTTACTCAAAAAAGATAAAATCGGTGCCTGGAATGGTTCTCGGAGCCTCGAGTGGACATTCCCGAAACTACTGCCTCGAATTCGTCTCCGATTTTATCTCACTTCCGGTCAGATTGGGTAAGAAAGTTTAACGATGATGCGAGAACGGCGGTAGGAGCTTTGTTTTTTAACAACGATAAAATCGGTGCTCGGAATGGTTCCAGGGGCCTCGATCGGACATTCCCGATATTACTGCCCCGAATTCGTGTCCGATTTTATCTTTCTTCCAGTATGATGGGGTCGACAAGTCTGACGATGCTGCGAGAACTACGGTAGGAGCATTGTTTATTTGACGAGGATAAAATCGGTGCTCGGAATGGCCCCGAATTTGTCTCCGATTTTATGTTACTTCCTGTTAGAATGGCTAAGGAAGTCTGACGATGGTGCGATAACGTCGGTAGGGGCATTGTTTATTTAACCAAAATAAAAGTGGTGCTCGGAATGATACTCGCGGCCTTGATCGGACATTCCCGATATGACTGCCCCGACTTCATCTCCGATTTTACCTTACATCCGGTTGAATTGGGTATGGAAGTCTGACGATGATGCGAGAACGACGGTGGGAGCATTCTTTATTCAACAAAGATAGAATCGGTGCTGGGAATGGTTCTCGGAGCCTCGATCGGACATTCCCGATATAACTCCCCCGAATTCGTCTCCGATTTTATCTTATTTCCAGTGAGGTGAGGTCGACAAGTCTGACGATGCTGCGAGAACGACAGTAGGAGCATTGTTTATTCGACAAAGATATAATCGGTACTCTGAATGGTTATAACAGGCTTGATCGGACATTCTCATTATAACTGCCCCGAATTCGTTTCTCCGAAGATTTCTCGACCCAATCTGACCGGAAGTAAGCTACAATCGGAGATAAATTCGGGGCAGTTTTATCGGGAATGTCGGTTCGACGCTTCGAAAATCATTCCGAGCACCGATTTCATCTTTGTTAAATAAATAATCTTCCTACCGTTGTTCTTGCAGCCCCGTCAGGTTTCTCGATCCAATCTGACCGATTAAGTAGAGGATTTTAACCCGAATTTCGCGAACCTGGCTCGTTTTCGTCCTGCCCAAAATCATTTTCCTCGCAGGTTGCTTAATATTTATTTAAAAAATATATTAAACATAAGGAAGAATAAACCCTAGTTTCCCTTGAGAAGTACAGCCTAAAGATTAAATATGCATTTTTTCGATGTTTTTTATTTACATTTGTTGGTTCGTTAGCGCAAAAACGAAAAAGACCCACGTTTACGGATTTAAGGTGCTTCAAATACCTTCACGGATTGAGGGATAAGATAACCGATTGCGCTTAATCGATAGATTGTTAACCTTTTCGGAAATAATATCAATTTCGAAAATGTTCGAGCATTTCATGGTCCGCAAATAATATTTTCTATCATATGCGATTCGCTAACAACTTTTGGCATAAATAATCCTTGCATTCCCTTTTAAAGTAATTTGGCGTGAAATCATTAGTTTTTACCAAATACTACGAACATTTTTGTTTTTTTGCTGTTTCATAAATTATCCTAAATTTCTGAAAATCCAGAATTTTACGATATTCATTTTTATATTTAGAATTATGTCGAATATTCTTACATTTAGAATTTAAGATTTAAAAATTATGTAACTACAGAATGTTCCGATAATTTATGCAACATTACAATAAAAATACTTGTATATTTGTTAAAAAAATAATAATTTCACGCCAAATTACTTTATAATATTTTGGTAGAATTATTTATTCTGAATGTTATTCGCGAATCCTCGAACATTTTCGATATTGACATTCTTTGCAATAAAGTTCTCGGATGGGGACACATTCAGATCCCTCTGTCCGACCGCGTATCATAGGAGTCTCAACCAACTTCCTGTGACAGCCGAACATTCGGAAGTTGCAGCTGTGACGTCGGCAGACTAGCACTTCCTATAGCGCGCCCGTGTCTGGTTTAGCTAATTTGTTCCACTGATTGAATTCCGACCTATCAACTTTAAATCGTATGTTTATTAATTTTTTTTCTCCATGAAGGGGGACTCAAATAAAGTTTATCGTGAGTGTTCCGCATTCGGAATTTTCTAAACTTTATCCTCCTGCACGCAAAGCGGAATTTTCACTTTTTTTCTAGCATACGCTATTTTCTCTGGCTAATACTATTCATGACAAAAATGCGTTCTGTTTTTTTTTTAAGGGAGCTTGAAAAACCAAAAATATCTAATTTTTTCAGTCGCAACATCGCCGCGCAGACCCTTAAAAACACATGGCCACCTTATTAAAGTCACCCATGTCATCCTCCCGCTGAGGACGGAACGGAAAAAAGAGAAACAACACAATGCGAGCCATTTTGATCATTGTAATCTGAGCGATGTCAAACTATACCTCAACTCACAATGTTATTCATATGGAAATTTAAATTTGAACATTGATCAAAATCAATATGCTCTTCTGTTCGAGATGTATGCAAACTTTCAACCGACCTATTACAACAAAGAGGTTGAACCATAGCTGAGCAGGATTGAATTTTTAGAAAAAGCCCCCTTCGTTGTCATTGACTGCTCAAAACAAAACGCTTCGCTCAAGAACGGCCCTGTTGACGTGCGCCTTGAGTTCGAATTGAAAAATAATATTCCGCCATAAACTTCGCCATACTGCATGATTCCGCCATAAACTTCGGCATACTGCATGATGATTGCATTATCGAGTACAATCCGATCAGTGGTGGGGTTAAAAAATTGGTATAAAATCATTCCGATGATTCGCGTCCTCTTCAGTCAACATGGAGCTTATCGTCGATGTACAGGGCTTCAAGAGACCCGTCAACGGCTTTGTCCTAAAGGAGATATCCATCGTCAAACTCCACTACAAGAATGCTGAACCGCTGACGCTCGCCTTCGACGCACCTTTTGCATGGGACTCGTTACCGGCGAAGTGCAAAATGACAAACAAGTGGTTGGAACGTAATTTCCATGGAATACGATCGGAACGCGGCATACCTTACGAAGCAGCTAGAAAGACCATTCGAGAACTCTTGCTTGGAGCTCCTACCATTCATGCGAAGGGATACGAGAAATGTGCATCGCTATCAAGATTTACGGATCCCACATCAAAGGTCATCGACTTGGAGACTCTGGACTGTCCATCGCTGCAGAAACTGCCGAAAATCGCAAACTGCAAATATTGCCATCATCCTTTTAACGAGAAATACACTTGTGCCCATTCAAATGTAGAATCGGTGAAAAGCTGGATGGCTGTATACTAAGGGTTGTGTGAGCGAGGAATTTTCAAAATGAATAAAAAAAACCTTTCGATGAAAATTTCTTCATTTATTCCGCGGCGAAAACATCCATCATTTACCATTCGATTAAACATATACATTTTTACGCAGTCGACGCTTTGAAAAAACCGAGACGCCTGCGACCAGCCGTTCGAAGACAGTGCCCAATTTTGTCTCCATCCACGGAGACGATCGAGCTCGACGCTGTTTTATTTTCCACCACTGAGGTGACCAGTTGCAGCATGCTCTCGATGATGCGGACAGCTGTTCGACGATGGTGTTCGCACGCACGCACGCACGCTCGCACGCACGCACACACGCACACACACACACACTCACACACACGCACGCACGCACGCACGCACGCACACACACACACATGGAGGTTGGCCATAGAGGTTGGCGACTTGGCCTCCATGGCGCACAATGTTCCAAGTGGAGAAAAGGAAGAGGAAGGTGGAAACCAAAAGGAGATTATGAAGCTGGAGGAGAGGCACGGAAAGACGCTGGAGAGCCCAGCCTCTTTTATTCAGCAGAAGAAAAACCTCCACAAAGAGATCCAGGGGTGGGTTCCTATGCTTACCAGTACTTGCAAAGGTATACAGGACCTGGTAACATGGATTGCGAAGCCACAGGCGGCAACGTTGACGGAAGGTACTCAAACCACGCTGACCATAAGCCAAGCGAAATCGACTCTCCCTAAGAAGAAGAGGAACGATGAAGGCATGGACGTGGACGGTACCTCGACGCGAGTGAGCAAGGCGAAGAGGAGAAAGCGGGTTACACCGACGTTGACCGAGGGAAAGGAGCCGAAGAAAAAGACGCAGCTGGAGGAGCCATTGGCTGGTCAATCCGACGATAAGGGAGGCGAGAGATCAGAGCAGAAGTGGCAGACTGCGGGAAAGAAGAAAAGATCGCACAAGATATCCCAGAAGCAGCCCCAGAAGAAGCCGCAGAAACCTCGCGAGCGGCCGACTCTGCCCAACGCTCTCGTCATCCACAAAAAAAGTGACTTGAGCTATGTGGAGATCTTAAGTCGTATAAAGAAGGATGCAGGTGAATGCGTACAAAAGGTACACAGAACGAACGTGGGAGATCTGCTGATCGTTCTGAATAAGGAGAGCTCAGTCAAAGCACCAGAATTGCGAAACCCATTCGAAACTGTTCATGGCGAATCAGCAACGGTTCAGGGTAAAGTCCAGGAGGTTGATCTAGAAATCAAGGACCTCGAAGAGGACTCGACGAAGGAGGAGATATCGGCAGCCCTGCAGAGAGTCTTGGATCCGGACTGTCCAGCCACGGAACACTCTTAAGTGTCTGCGTGAAGCACATGGCAGGTCTCAGACCGCGGTAATACGACTCATAGTGCTCACGCCCGGAAACTTTTGGATACAGGAACCATCCGAGGCGGCTAGTGTAATTGGAGAATCCGAGAGGTGGTGAGACCATTAAAGTGTTTCAAGGTGGTGCTGGAAATTTTGACACTTATCACGGAAATGCAAGAGCAGCGGCGACCGGGCTGAAGACTGCATCAAATGCGGTAATACTGGCCACAAAGTTGCCGAATGCACAGCAAGCGTAAAGTGTATCATATGTGCGGAAGCGGGAGATGGGGCACCCACAGCCCACATCGCAGGTAGCAGCCGATGTTCAGCGTATACGCAGGCTCTCCAGGCACTCCAAAAACGATGTAAATGAGAGTACTCCAGCTCAACCTCAACCATTGTGAAGCCGCACAGGACCTGCTCATGCAGACTGTGCGCGAGCTGAAGCCTAACTTAGCGATACTCCCAGGGTTGACACGCAACCCTGGGAGTCTGACACAAGTGGTAAGGCCGCAATTTGGTCCTGCGGAAAGCTTCCATTTCAGGATCTTGCGAGTCGGATGGAAACTAGTTTCGTGAGAATAAAAGCCAAAGAAGTTCATTTCTACAGTTGTTACGCACCGCCTAGCCTGACGACTGATGAGTTTGAGAATTTTCTCGACAACTTAGTCGCAGACGCTAAACAACGCATCCCGGTCGCCATAGCCGGAGATTACAACACGTGGGCTGTGGAATACGGTAGAAAAGTGATGAACAGGAAGGGCCAAGCCCTGCTTGAGGCTATGTCCTTATTGGATGGAGTACTACGTAATGCAGGTACAAAGCCCACTTTTGTTGAAGGTGAAGCCTCCTCTATAGTGGACCTCACTTTTGTGAGTAGTAGCCTGGCGACAGGAAACCAGTGCCACTGGGTAGTCAGTGATATCTACACTCGCAGTGATCATCAAGCGGTTCTCTCCGAGATTCGCGGCGACTTCAACAGAACAGCGAAGGCACCGAAGGCACACGAGAAGGGCTGGAAAGCGAAAATGTTTGACGCGGACTTGTTCCGTGAAACTTTTGACACCAGCCCTCTCGCAGCGGAAAGTGCAACCGAGAAGGTCAAGGTGATCATGCAGAAGGTCACCGATGCATGCGATGCCACAATGCCACGGAAACGTGATGTCAACTTCCGACAGGCGGCACACTGGTGGAGCGAACAAATTGCCGGCCTCCGAAAGGAGTGTCATCGAACTCGCCGCCTAGCGCAACGAGCTCGAGGCAATCGCTCGTTCCCCGATTTGGAAGAACAGCACAGGAAGGCGCGCTTGAAGCTTAATAAAAAGGCTATTGTCACATCTGGAAGGGATGAGAGCATAATATTTTCGTTTCCCTCTTTGTTGCTTACGCCTAGCACAATAGCACGGAGTGAGGGTAAAAAGGGGTAGTGCGTGGGAAAGAATAGAATTAAGGAATTGACGCGATATTTCGGTATTGAGAAATAATTCGACAAGCTCATATAAATTCAACCGACGTTTTATTGCAAATGGATAGTCGGATTTGAATGTGAATTAATAATAACAGAACAGTAAAGGAATAATACAGAAAAATAACAGAATGATGAGGTTCGCTTACATTTGTCGGTGTGCGTAGCTGTGATTGTGTTCGCTCGTTAAGACATCGGTAGACGCTCTTCTGAATATGGCCATTTGCTCGTGGCCAGATGCGCTCGCTGGTACAATTGCTGGTAAGGTGCTCGCAGGATTTTACGCTGGTCATGTATATACTCGACGTCTTTACTACGACGGGCACTACGCGTAGATATAAATATGAACGGCGTTCAAGGTCGATGAATTGAGATGGATATTCACGGACCGATGATAGAAATTATACAAGTGTGAAATAAAACTTTTGTGACTCGAAAAATAAATACTGTTCGTATTAAAGTTAATTGGACATATTCGTAGGCTTCTGAATTACGACTTGACATGAGGAGTGATTCAGTTAACGGAAATATTGGGTGCCGGAGGACTGGGAGTGAGACTCGATAGAAGAACTTTCTTGACTTGAAATTTAGTAGGGGTTCAATAGTGGGAGACAGAACCTTAGGGAGAGTGCGGTTTTGGTCATCCAGTTCTGCAGGGATTGGACCATCGGTCGTGAAGATATCGGTTGATTAGCGTGATTGGTCGCGGTATGGTGTGCGAATACTTTACAGATTCGTTAGTCACGTGCGTGGCCTTATTCCAGGGCATCGGTTCAGACTAATATGCGTATGAAGAGAAGGAGACCTTTGTCCCGTATTTCGGCGAAAAAGCGCATGGGATATAGAGTTCGATATCTGAGACCTAAGCATTCGCATGGTTTGTGTTATGTCGATTTATGGCGATGGTGACTTCGCATATCAAGAGGTTTATATATCGGACTACGCTGCGAAACCGGGTGTCTTATCTTTTAGTCAAAGTTTAAATTCGCCGGAGCCGTCTAGGCTATGTTATGATGAAATAATCTAGGGTCGAGGCTTCTCTTGGTCGCCATGCGGATGGGCCGGCGTATGATTTTTTGGAGTCTGTTGATCGAGGTGATGGTTGATTTTTGGTTCGACAGCTCTTCTTGGAATATGCGCCTGAGATCATGTTCTTGACGACAGTCAATGGGATAGGAAAAGTCGATGACTGACTGTGCTGGTATCGTGCATGTATCGCTGTGGGTCGAATATGCGTGCGAAACGTACGCACGTTCCTTTTTACGCTGTTACGCGTCTTATTCTTAGATTTATACATGTATAATAATAAGCTTATAACGGCAAAATGAGGATATTGGGAATAACCGAGAGAAGGCACATTCGCTAGGATATAACACTTCCCCGGTTTAAGATTGAGCATCCCGCTCAATTATTTTGAATGTTCTGAAGGGTATCTCAATATCGTCATCAGCCTATTCTTGAACGGTCGCGGTGTCGGTAGGTACAATCTTTGGATTAGTGTCTTATGTAGACTATAGATGAAGGAAAGAATGTGTCTTATTATTGTATATATAGATCTTTGTATGATAATATTTTTTATTATTGTATATCTAGATCTTTGTGCAAGGAAGTTTTTCTTTCGTCTTTGTTTTTTTTCGATAATTATACATATATTTAAATTCTTTATTTTGCGCTGAAATGTATGTGTACGAGTTTTCTCCTTTTTTATTTTCCTCGTGCATAGATGCTTATTTGCTTATTTTACCGTATCTCTTACTTGACATGGTTAAAAGAACGATGATAAAAAATATAATTATTAGCACGTTCAGAATTAACGTACGTCTCCTCGTGCGAACTTAAGGGAACGAACGCGGTTTGGAGGATTGGTTGCTTTCTTGGTGATCACAGATTTCAGGGTACATATCATGTGGTCCAGCGTTGGTCTTAGCCCTCTGGTTCAGCTGGCGGGGCCGACACGAGTTGATGAAATTCTTGACCACTCTCTGCATGCGTTGACGTTTTTTCTTGAGTTGTTTAGCCAAGTGCATCAGGGGGTACGGACCGAGTCCCATACTATACCAATGAGGTAGATCGACCTGCCGTACACAGGGTGTCGGCTGTTTGCATGGATCACCGTATGTACGAGGACGTTGATCGCTCGCACGACGAGTGATGTTCGGGTGAAACCAGCGCTTGCTGTACCGAATTGAATGAATTTTCCAGGTGCAATTCCAGATGGAGTCTGCTTGGCGCTATAGATTGTTGTTATCTAGGAGATTTAACAACTTCTCCCCGTGATTGACAGTGTTTTGATTACTGATGTCCCGTGTCATATTGTTTACGACAGCGGGTTTCTCTACGGGAAACACTATGCGTTGTCGTTCGTTGTCGATATCTTCTGTGGAATAGATCGCCCATGATGCTGGTGATGCTGGGTTGGTGTATCTTCGAGTAGACTTCGTCGTCGATTTCGTGACTACAGATGTGGCTTCGACAAGAACAGACATGAACTTGTACCAGATGTTTCCAAGGTTGTTTGAGTTTCTCTTTTGGTAATTGGTTATATGTGAGTTCGAGGAGAGAGGAGATATTTTTCGTTTCCACGAGTGACAGGAAATTGATCGTAAAATTCTTTTAACCTGATCAAATTTTCTTGTATTCTTATACATTGAATAATGTGTACTCTTTTGCCAGAAAGTACCGTTATACAAATCGGCTTTTTTATTAAATTGTATACAATTCGTCCGAGATTTGGACCGCTAATAATAAACTGTTTTGGAGCATTTGACGTTCTTTGCTACACTGTTGCGTATGCATATCGTAATATAATGATTTTCTAAGGTAATATAATAATTGCGTGTATGCATTTCGAATTCGTGGAGGCGATTATATTTAGGTTCGCGAGTGGCAATTTTTGTTGAATTGTGAAACAGTTAGTTCGGCGATTTTTGGATATATACAAGTTTGAATGTCCTGTACTGAAGATACTGTAACTAAAAATTTGATCTGTTTTTCTGATTGCAAGTGCAAACGTGATATCGTTAGATGTTACTGAAAAAGTTGATTACGGCCATCTGAAAAACAGGATAATTATTATGATTATTTATTAATCTGGATTGAAATCAGTTTTTGAGACACCCTTGTGTCCTCCAGGGTCATACGGCTTACCCGTTGAGTCGGTGAAATAAACCAGATTATCGTTGCGAAATTGGAACAATTCTTTGGTATTGATGCAATTTGCAGTTTTGAATTCTGACATTTTTCTTTCCTCCGCTGGAGGATTTTCGTCTTCGGAGGGTTGTGAATCGAGAGAGTTGGAATCTGAATTTGTCGAATTATCGGAAGTAGGATCGTTGGAGTTTTTGGAGCGAGGGATCGGAAATGCTTTGCGCTTGTCAGGGCCCTCAGCTGATTTCGGGGCAATGCCCTTTGCGGGTCGACCAGTGCGTATGGGTCTTACTATCTCGACCTTCGTCTCGCCGTCGCTACTCTCTGCGTAATTTATGAGTTGTCGAATTCGACGTGCAAGGTGTCGAGTTTTGGACTCCGCGTCTCCGCGTTCGGCTGCAGGTGCGTTGGCCTTGATGGTAGCGTAGTCGCCACATGCATCGTGCACTTGTTTTATATCATTCTTCGCTTGAGAGCGAGGGACGATGTTTAAATTTTTCTCACGCAGGACGGGGTGGACATCTGCGTGAACATTAAAGGTCGTTGGATTTTTGTTTTCGACATTGCCATCGCTAGTCTGGTCTAACTTGCGCGCCAAATATTGTAACGCGATTTTCGAATTTTCGATTATATGCGATGTTGACTTAGAGGTGACGATAGAATTTACGTTTTGATGTCGATTTCGCTTTTCTTCGTTTTTTAATTTTATATTTGCTTTTAAGATTGGACTTTGATTCAAGTTTTGTTCCGTTTTTAGGCCTTCTTCCTCGTTTTGGTTTCGAATTGTTTTTAATTGTTCTTTTTCGTTTCGATTTTGTTTTATTTTGGGTTTTCCTTTTTCGTTTGAATTTTGAATTGTTATGGATTTTTCTATTTCGTTTTGATTTCGTTTTATTTTGGGTTTTTTCTCTTTCGTTTTGATTTTGAATCGTATTTGATTTTTCTTGTTCGATTTGGGTTTTATTCGTTTTTGATTTAACTTTCCTTTTTCGTATCGATTTGGATTTGGTTTTGTTTTAATTTTTTCTTTTTCGTTTGTTTTTGTTTTCAATTTTTCCTCGCCACCGGATTTTTTATTTGGTGTCCCCTGCTCGTCGCTCTCGTCAGAGTGAAGGCAAGGTTTTGCTTCGACGTCTTTTGCCGAAGTTATTAGATTGGCCATTTTTGGGCTCTGGATTAGTGTAGTTGTCAGGCAATCTACGATTGGAATAGAAGGATCACGAGGAATTTGCCTGGAATTTGAGATTGACATGCAATCTGATTGTGGATTAGAATGATCCCGAGAAATTTGGTTAACATCACGAGGAACTGGATTAGAAACGCAGATTGTCGTGCACTCTAAGTTTGTTTTGCTTTTTGTTTTGTTTTTATTTTCGCTCTCGCGGGAGCGTTGACATAGTTTTATTTCGACGTTTTTGTCGATTAAAAAAAAAATTTATTGGCCACTACTGGGCGCTGGGTCGGCGTAGTTGTCGTGCAAACTACGTGCGACTTAGGATTAGAATATTGAGGAACTGGATTCGAGTCGCAGATAGTCGAGCTATCTGATTTTGGTTTTTGATTGGTTTGGTTTTCCCCGATGTCGAATTCCTGTAGTTTTATGACCGGCACGATCGGTCGTACGGCGTCATTTGTGGGATTGGAATCCGTCAAATGGGCCTTCCCGTTGATGTTTGTCACCAGGCAGTCGCCGGCGTAAACATCCTTACGGACTTTAAAAGGCGAGATATATCCTTCCTTTAACGTGCGGTTTTCGACTCTCATGTGGAAAGAGGTTTCGAACGCTCGGGGATTTCTACTACCTCGTGGGATACGTTTGTTCGTTCGAACGGACATGCCTTGCGAAGGACATTCATCGGCTGTGTGCCCTAAGTTTTTACACAATTGACAGGTGTTGGCGCGGGAATTCTGATCGGTGTAACACCTGTCTGCGGTGTGACCGAGTTTCTTGCAAATTTGGCAAATGACCGAGCGTTGCTCGTTTGGTTTTTGTCTGCACTCGTTGGCACTGTGGCCTTGACCTTTGCAAATTTGGCATGAAAGAATTGCGAATCGGGAAGTTTCGGTTGGATGATTATCCTTTTTGCAAATATTACAGATCTTGACTGACTTGATCGGAACGGGTTTAATGGAGGGCGAGTGCAACTGTTTTCGCGACGCGATTTCACGTTCAATTTGTATAGCGTGGTCAATCGGGACATCGATGTTGGCACACGGAGGGAGTCGTTGTTCAATTTGCCCATTTGATCCACGTTTAACACGTTGACTGCCGTGTCACCCGAATACGGGTGCCACGTCACGCGTATTCGGGTGACACGGCAGTCAACGTGTTAAAGCACGTCAGGAAGTAGTCATCTACTGTTATTCTGAATAAGGGGTCGTCTGCCCCATTATTTGATAGGTTTCCCGCCTCGATTGCCTTATTCCCTTGCCTTATTCCTGATTTTTGCGGAAAAATCTATGACACTGTCGTTGGCCGTTTGAAAGATGTTATCGAGTCCTCCCAATAATTGCATTACGGATTCATTTGGTGTATATCTTTTTTTAGGCATTTGTTCAGTGCTTCTATCGTTTTGAATTTGGTCCCGTGGATTGCCTCTCTAGCTTCATTTTTCGATTTGTTTCTAATTAATTTGGCTAAATATTTTTCGGCTTCGGGAGGGAGCATATCTTTTGCATCCTCGCACCCAGTTATGAAGTCTGATAAAGGGATATTTTCTCCGTCGAATTCAGGGACGCAGATTGTGGCTTCTCTTAGGGCTATTGACTGGTTTGTTCCTAACGTCGTCATTGTTTTTGTGGGTTTGTTTTAGATTTTTGAGAATTTTTGTAATTTTTTGATCACTCGTTTAGGAGATTCTAAACCAGGTAACAAATCCGATATATAAATTTTTGAATCACTTATGGACGTTGGGTTAATTAGCACATTCCCTTTTTAATACACCGGACGAGCCGCCAAAAATTAATGTCACATCCGGAAGAGATGAGAGCATAATATTTTCGTTTCCCTCTTTGTTGCCTACGCCTAAAACAAAAGCACGGGATGAGGGTAAAAAGGGCTAGTACGTGGGAAAGAATATAATTAAGGAATTGACGCGATATTTCTGTATTGAGGAATAATTCGACAAGCTCATATAAATTGAACCGACCTTTTATTACAAATGGATAGTCGGATTTGAATGTGAATTAATAATAACAGAACAGTAAAGGAATAATACAGAAAAATAACAGAATGATGAGGTTCGCTTACATTTGTCGGTGTGCGTAGCTGTGATTGTGTTCGCTCGTTAAGATATCGGTAGACGCTCTTATGAATATGGCCATTTGCTCGTGGCCAGATGCGTTCGCTAGTACAATTGCTGGTGAGGCGCTCGCAGGATTTTACGCTGGTCATGTGTATACTTGACGTGTTTACTACGACGGGCACCACGCGTAGATATAAATATGAACAGCGCGCAAGGTCGATAAATTGAGATGGATATTCACGGACCGATGATAGAAATTATACAAGTGTACAATGAAACTTTTGTATCTCGAAAAATGAAGACTGTTCGTATGAAAATTAATTGGAGATATTCGGAATTCGATTCTGAATTAAGACGTGATTAAGGAGTGATTCGATTGACGGAAATATTGGTGGCCGGAAGGCTGAAAGTGATACTCGATAGATGCACTTGATTTGATGGTAGTTGACGGAAGACTGACTTCAGAAAGGAAGTCTTTTTTATATGAAAATTAGAAGGGGTTTATTAGTGGAAGACGGAACTTTAGGGAGAGTGCGGTTTCGGTCATCTAGTTTTGCAGGGATTGGACCATTGGTCGTGAAGATATCGGTTGATTAGCGTGATTGGTCGTGGTATGGTTTGCGAATACTTTTCAGATTCGTTAGTCACGTGCGTGGCCTTATTCCAGGGCATCTGTTCTGACTAATATGCATATGAAGCGAAGGAG
The DNA here is from genome assembly GCA_944452715.1 of Ophion slaviceki. Classification (NCBI taxonomy): domain Eukaryota; kingdom Metazoa; phylum Arthropoda; class Insecta; order Hymenoptera; family Ichneumonidae; genus Ophion; species Ophion slaviceki. The sequence continues at coordinate 41,552,094 of OX101785.1, read as the reverse complement.
ACCTTTGTCCCGAGTTTCGGCGAAAAAGCGCATGGGATATAGCGTTCGATATCTGAGACCTAAGCATTCGCATGGTTTGTGTTATGTCGTTTTATGGCGATGGTGATTTCTCATATCCAGAAGTTTATATATCGGACTACGCTGCGAGACCGGATGTCTTATTGTTGCAGCAGAGTTATAAATTCGCCGGAGCCGTCTAGGCGATGATATGATGAAATAATCTAGGGTCGAGGCTTCTCTTGGTCACCATGCGAATGGGCCGGAGTATGATTTTTCGAGTCTGTCGATCGAGCTGATGTTTGGTTTTTGGTTCGACAGCTCTTCTTGGAATATGCGCCTGAGATCGTCTTCTTATTGACAGCCAATGAGGTAGGAAAAGTCGATGACTGACTGTGCTGGTATCGTGCATACATCGCTGTGGGTTGAATAAGCGTGCAACACGTACGCACATTCCTTTTTACGCTGTTACGCGTCTTATTCTTAGATTTATCCATGTATAAGTTTATAACGGCAAATTAGGATATTGGGAATAACGGAGAGAAGGCACATTTGCTAGGATGTAACACTATCAAGCAGAGTAAAGCTGAAAGCTGGGGCGAACTGCTAAGCGAGGTGGAAGATGCTCCCTGGGACAGGTCGTACAAAGTGGTAATGTCTCGGCTGAAAAGCCAGACAATGCCATCGCCTGTGCACGCAGCCCTGCTAGAAAAGATTGTTACACATCTGTTCCCTGAGCAACCCGAGCAGCACTGCCAACTCGAGGAGGACATCGATGAGGACATCCCACCCATTACTGAAGAAGAGCTTCTTACGGCGATTGCCAGGGTGGGCAACAATCAAGCCCCCAGCATGGATGAGATACGGAACATCGCACTCGAGGCAGCGATCAAGTGCCATGGTATACCTGAAAACATTAGGTGTACCATGGTACCTACGGAGAATTGTGGCGAGTTACCTATGTAATAGGTGGCTCATGTACGACACAGAGGATGGACCGAAGACGTATAGGGTGACTGGAGCAGTTCCTCAGGGCTCTTTACTTGGACCGCTTCTGTGGATCATCGTGTACAATGATCTGCTGCTATTACAATTGCCGAAAGGAGTGTCCATCGTAGCGTTCGCAGATGACGCGGCGCTGATTGTCATCGCCAAATTCCTGGAGCAAATCACCGAACTCTTCGGCGAATCTTTCGCCAAGATAAAGGAATGGATGTCTTCTTCTGGACTGCAGCTTGCAGCCCACAAAACAGAAGTACTCCTCGTATCCAACAGGAAGGTGATGGAAACGGTGACGCTCAGGGTTGGAAACGCCGAAATTACATCCCAACCGTTCATTCGGTTTCTGGGTGTGATTCTCGACGCGAGGCTGAACTTTAAAGAGCAAACCGAGCAGATTATCAGAAAGGCCTCTGTAGTGATTACTACACTGGCGCGGCTCATGCGTAATGTCGGTGGCCCCAGACAGAAGAGGAGGAAACTGCTGTCATTAGTGACAACCTCAGTTCTCACCTATGGCATACCCAAATGAGCCGATGCACTGAAAATCCAGGAATACCGCAAGATGGCTGCATCAACTTATCGCGTCAGCGCCTTGAGGGTAGCCTGTGCATTTCGCACTGCCTTCGGGGACGCTATCAACCTTATCGCAGGAATGGTGCCCATTGAGTTGCTCGCCGAGGAGCGTAGATCGATGTACCAGCAGAAGGGAGCTAGAAACCCTAGTTATGCAAGTACAGAAGCGAGAGCAACCAGTTTCAACCAGTCACAGATGATGTGGGATGCTTTTACCAAGGGAAGGTGGACACATCGACTAATCCCAAAGGTGGAGATATGGGTGAACCGTCTACACGGGGAGCTCAACTATTATCTCACTCAAGTGATCTCAGGACACGGCTGTTTCCGGGCTTATCTCTATAAGTTTAATTATGAAGATTCCCCGGACTGCCCAGCATGTCTAGCAGTCGAGGAGAACGCTGAACATGCATTGTTCCAATGCCCACATTTTAGTGCCTCCCGCGCGATAGTCGAGGATCAGCTGGAGACACACATCACCCCGGACAATCTGGTTGAGTTGATGCTGAAGTCAGCAGACGCATGGACAGCGGTATCGGCTTATGCTGCCACAGTAATAAAGGAGTTGCGACGTGCAGAACGTACGAGGCAGAAGACGACGCCGGAAGACCAGGCAGTCATAGATTATATCAGCGACACGAACCCCTAAACCACCCATACCATCTCGAGTGGAACGGGGGATATAAGGTCGTCTGACAACACTGCAGGAAGAGCTACGGCTAAGGCCTCTCCCGCGATGTAATACCTAGCGGTCGTCCCGCGGGAGAATTTGTAAGGCCACAGAGGAACGGGGGTTTTTAGTCGGTGCAAGCCCGACAAACGGCAATTATTTGCTACGGTGCGGAGGCATTATCCCGCTAAACCTCTTAAAAAAAACACACACACACACACTCCCGACTCGACTTCCGGAAGCTCAACCGGCAGACGGATAGAGTCCACTTTCCGCTGCCAAATATGGACGATCACCTCACCCTCATTCGCAACGACAAGCTGTACGTCACATTGGACCTAGCCAACGGTTATCTCCAAATACCGCTGACGGAGAATGCATGTCAGAAAACGGCGATTATCCCTCCGGATGAGACTGCGGAGTTCTCTCGGATGATTTTCGGCCTAATGAATGGGCCAGCATATTTTTCATGGGCGATGCACCGAGCGTTTGGTCCGTTGCGTGACAACGTAGTACTGTTTTGATTGGATGACATCCTCATTTCAGGTTGAGACTGGGAGGACGTCAGTGACCGGCTGGTGAAGACCCTGCGAGCATTGTGAAAGGCTTGCCTAACGGTCAATCTGGGAGAATGTCAGTTTCTAAGTTCGAGATCGGCGTCCATGAGATAGAACCAGCTCCGCCGAAGGCGCGCGCCATCGATGAATATCCGGTGCCGAGATCGACAACCGAGCTGCGACGTTTCCTCGGCGTGGCGAGTTTTTTTCGCAAATTCGTGCTACACTTTGTGAAGATGGCTACGCAACTGCATGCCTTGTTAAGGACCAACGCGCATTTCGCCTGGGACGAGAGGACACATCAAGAACGCGTTGACCTCCAGACCAGCACTGCGTCCATTCTACCCAACGAAAGAGACGCAGTTGCATACGGATGCGAGTGCTGAAGGCCTGGGCGCCCTGCTGCTGCAGTAAAACGTAGAGGGCCGTGGCAGCTAGTGTATATAATCAGCAGGAGGACCAGCGAAATGGAGCACAATTACCATTCCAGTAAATTGGAGTTCCGCGCAATCGTGTGGACAGTGGGCCGTTTAAGGTCGTTATTACTAAATATTAAATTCAAAATGATCACAGATTGCCAGGCATTCGGAGTACCAGGTGCATCTGAGTACGGCCAGGACGACCAACCCTCAACTAATTCGCTGCGTTAGCGCGTTGGCTGAGTACGACTTCGAGATACAGCACCGATCGGGCGAGCGGATGGCGCACGCGGACGCGCTGAGCTGAGCCCCGGTCCTCGAGGCGCCAAGGGACGATGCGGTTTCCTTGACTCCGGGCGTATTCGTGGTGGCGTCCTAGGCGGACGAAGTGGCGCAGTAACAGCATGCTGATCCCGACATGCGGAGTCGGAAACTCATATTGGAGAAGTGCGAGAGAAGCCGAAGTCTGGACAAGAAGGGGAAGGTGCGCGGGTACGAGCTAGTGAATGGGCTCCTCTACAAGCGAAGAGGAGAGGGCGTCGCCTTCGTCACGCCGAGGGCCATGCGGAAGGCGTTGCGTGCTCAACCCCGGGGTTGACAGGTCCTGCGCGATTTTGACAAAGGTCTTCCATTTCCCAGCCATGAAGCGATACGTACCCCACAGGGGGCATCCTGCCGGGGAGTTCCATCCGATACCGCCAGGCAATCGGCCGTTCGCAGTCATTCATGTGGACCACATGACTTCAAAATCCGGACAGAAATACATTCTAGTCATCGTCGACAACCTCACGAAATATATCATATTATAGGCCGATCGAGACAAGACGACGCGTGGATTCGTCCACTCCCTCGCGGCCCTCGTGGATAACTTCGCAGCGCCGGGGCGCATTATCAACGATCGGGGAACGTGCTTCACCACGAAGAAGTTCGCCGAGTTCTGCGAGAAGCACGGGATCCACCACGTTGTGACGTCACCGCGCCACCCGCAGCCCAACAGGCAGGTGGAGCGAATGAACAGCACGCTCGCGGCATCCCTGACTGCCAGCCTGCAGGACAGCGAGGGCAGGGATTGGGATCGCCGCCTAGCTACGGTTCAAAGGCACTTGAATGACCTGCCGAACGCGACGACGAGAAAAAGTCCCTTCGAACTGCTCTATGAATACACGCTGCGCCGTGAGGACGGCCTACTCCGGACTCTGGTGGAGCCAGCAGAACGATACACACCGCTAGCGGAGCTCCGAGATGTGGCCCGAGACGTCATCAAGCGACGACAACAAGGGATAAAGCGACACCACGACCGCGGTCGAATTAAGGCTTTAGGCCACTCTAGAGGCCGAAAAAATAGGCTTTTTGGGAAATTTTTATTAGAAAAAGTACAAAATAAATCGAGACTACAAAGAAGGGTGTTTATCATACATATCAGTGACTGTATACATTAATTTTTTAAAGCGACTAATTTGAAAGTGGCGGCTGTGCAGCATTTTTGCGATGACGTCTCCGTTTTTTAGCGTCCACGGCCGGACAAACAGCTCCTGTAATTTTGAATTATAATCAGCCAATGTTTTTTTTCGATTGTATATAATAACTGCTATAGAAGTCCGTAGGATTTTTGCGATGGATTGATTTTTGGCCGAATGGCAAACTTCTAAAATGGAAAGTGAAAAATTTGCCTTAAAAATCGTCAGATAATTATTAATGCAATATAAAAAACTATGCAGAAACATCCTACGTTCTTCCATAGACAATGATTTTTTAAAGATATGTTCAACATTTCAAGTGAATCGGTTGAAAAATGTCTGAGTTATGTTTCCGGCCAACTTATAAAATGCAGTTTTGAGATAAACGCGTTTGAAGTTTTGAGTAGTAGAAAATTATGAATAATTTTGCAATACCTTTAATCTGCGATGCCAGCACCATACAATTGGCCTTCCAGATTATCGTCCTACTCTTGCATTTCTTTTCTGCTTGATCTTGAAGTAATGCTTGCCTTTATTACCCGTTCAGACAGCGATCTCTCTGCAAGCTTTATGCGCTGTTTGTCGATCTCCAGGCACATTTTGCAGCTGTTCGGGCCGATTTCCAAGTCCATCGCCTCCATTATGTGCAAAATTGAAGAAAACCAGTTATTGTACACACAAACCGCAATATCCGTAGCTACATCCAAGACTGTTTTACCACTCGAAATGGATTTCGGGGCCAATCGCCACACAGTTGAGTCGAAGCTTTCGTTACTGTTTTGTGTGTAACCGCCGATGCATCGAGTTAGAAGATCTTCGCTGGTCAGCTCTTCATAGACTGGTTTGATAGCTTCATAGACTTCAATTGGAAGAGCTGGCTTATGTTTGTACTCAGCTAAAGTATTTGTATCTTTAGCCAGTTGCCATGAGCACCATGAATCCTCTCCAATAGGACATTTGTCATGCCGCCGTTTGGCATCAGTAGATAATTTATGATCCAGTGTAGCCCATATACTGCTTTGCATGTTCTCAACTGAATCACTGTTTCTACGAATCGCTAATCCATAATTGGCTCGTCTATAAGTTTTCCAGTCAATTTGCCCCTTCCACCGAAACCTTTCGTCTTCTTTTTCAAATTACGTACTCGAGTGCCCATTCGCTGTGGCACGTGATCTACACACTCTTTCTTGAGTACTGTAAAATCATTATACGGCTTAGCATCTATGAGGATGCCTTTCAAATCTTAGAATCACCATCACCAATATAGTGAGTGTATTTGACCTGGTGCAAAGTTTCAGAGCGCCGAAACATCTCAACAACTGTATCGACTTCCATTTTTCCTGCCGATCCATCGTAATTCGCAGCGCATTCTTCTGCATGATTTTCTGCCCACTCCACATATTTTCCGGTACCTTTTTTTAGCCCAATACTCAAACGCTTTACAGTATTTTGATTTCACTACACAATCAACGATTTTTTCACAGTTATTGCCAACAAGAGCCACTAACCCATACAAAGACGTAAATCCACGGTTCTTCCACGAACCATCGCCTGATACTACAACTCCATTTTCTCAATTTTCAATAGAAATGGTTTTCTCTTATTTAGCAACTCTCATCATGTTGTTATTGCAAAGTAGATTGGTTGCAGTGGACATCCTTTTGACAACCTTATCGTAGAATGAGGGGATGGTAGACCGAGGTAATTCCATAAATGCACAGAATTTTCTTATTCCGTGCCAACCAACTCCAAGCAATCGCATGGCAATTATGATTCTACAATTGATTTCATAGCCTTTGTCAACAATTGGACATCTCGATATCTCAGTCTTTCCACAATTATCACAGGACACTACTACTTTGAATCCCAAACCGCGCTCGCCACTTTCAGTGAATTTCACTTTCGATTGTCATACTTTACAAACGACAAGGAAATAGCCGAAAATACTGCAATAAAGTTTATAATACGATAAGCAAACGCTGGATTCACTTCGATATCATACAGGTATTCCGATTGCTTCATTTTTTTACCGATGTACTGGCATTCAAGTCATCTGGTCCTTCTAACTCATGGCGATTCGATGGTCTTCTTCGAGATGTTTTTGGTCTCTTACTGTTGCCAGATGCCGTTTTTTCCTCCTTTCTTCCCAGTGTACACCACTTTGTCACTCATTGTAAAAACAAATCAATAATTACACAGGGAAAAAGAAATGAAAGTTCACAGAAGTATCGAGAAAAACGAGTGTTTATCGACTACCTTCCATCTCAAATGCTTGGCTGTGCTTAACTGACTGAAACAGACGTTCGACAAGTCTAAACTTGTCTAGACTAGTCGGGAAACAAATGATTTCAATAACATCTGCCGTATACCTGCTCTGGTCCCCTAATCTTTTGGGACATTATTTTTCAGGTCATAGGGGACCATTAAAAATGTAGGCTAACCCCTTAACAATCCAGAGTTCGCCATGAGGGACATAGTCTACATGAGCGTAGTGACAGGCGAGAGTCGGAAGCTCCAGTACCGCTACCGAGGGCCTCTCACCATCACCCAGAGACCGCTCGCGGATACCTACCGCGTATCCGATCTCTGGCCCTGTGAGGGGCGACGCTATGCCACCACTGCGCACGCGTCACAGGTGAGGGGATGGGAGCCTCGCCGACATGACAGCGACATCGGCGAGGAATACGACAGCGACATCGACATCAGCGAGTAGAACGGTGCGTCAAGCGAAGGCAAGGATGCTGGCGACGAAAAGGACGAGCTCCCAATGGATGCGCGGGGGGGGGGGGGGGGGGGGGGGCAAAACAGCGGCCGCAGCGCGTGAAGAGTGTCCCGCGCCACCTCGGAGTCTACATCACGAAACCTACGCTCGAGGATGAGCTTTGATCAGGATGTCCAAGTGTTATAACACTGCGACGTTGCCGATGCCGATACCGAAGAAGCGGTTGAGGACGGTTAGGGAAGGAGGAGAAGGTACAAGAGGAGGCGGAGGAAAGAGGAGCGCGCTTGTACTCCGAAATCTCTGCGAGCGAAACCTTAAAGAACCGAAACCTGAACAAATAAAGTAAAACTACCATTTGCCGGTAGGGAGTTGCGATCGTCGCGAATCGGTACGTGCGTGCGAGCAGTTCACAACGAGAAGCGAAAAGATCAGGCACGGTCCGAACCGTTTTCTCACGGGCCACGTGCGAAAGACCCCGTGTAGTCCAGTCAAAAGTGGCCAAAGTCGAACATTTTTGGGACCGCTTAGCGAAACATGTATTCCTATGTTAATCGACCCGGGGAATCCGAATGTTTAGAAATTGTAACTATTAACGGTGAAGAAAAGGGTTAAAAACAAAAAAATATGCATTATTTCGAGAACGAAGATGAAATCGCAAAAAAGTTTCGAACAAAAGTTGTAGAATGGAAGATTTTACCTTGTAGGTGTATACGATTCTTTTCTCTATCTCCTAATCTCTATCTCCTAATTACAGTTCAGCCGTAAATTTAGAAAAACCAATCCACACTTTGTTGAATTTGTTAATTATACAGGGTGATTCAGTTCAGGTCGTGCATCCGGCAACTACCGATGCTGGACGATGTTCGGAACGAAGCTACTTAGCCGAATTTTTTAATTCGCAATAGCTTTTAAATGGAAAGCAATAGAATTCTGGAATTCTAGGCCAATCAGAATCGCCATTACGTACGCGTTGGGCGACGCCTCAGTGTCGGGTTATCAAGGCACCGATTCTAAACATTTGAAAAAGTGGCAGAGTTCAGACGGAATTTCGTATCGCGAACGCGAAAGTTCTTTTGTTCGAACCGAAGTTTGCTGTCCTTATCTATCAAATGATGAAGCAACGAGTGATCGGCGTTTGTCACATGTGCAATGAATTATGCTGTAACGTCCAGTTCTTTTATTAAAACAATATTTTTATCCAAACATACGTAGATTTTAGGTTCTCGGATAATTCGAATGGGATAAATAAGTCATATGATGTAACGCTCGGTCCCGGCGATATATTTGATGAACTGCGACCGCCGATTAAAATTTCGTGAACAATTTAAAAAAAAAACGCATCTAGAAATGTAGAGTGCGCATTGCTCAGCTTTAAATGTTTCAGAGAGTTGAAAATAATTACTTGACAAAATAGGAGGGAAAGGTTTTGCTGATCGCAACGCAAATTAAAAATGCAGAAAAAATACACAGAAAAAAGTTGGCTACTAACGGATAATGGGAAAAAAGGAATTGAAAAAGACTCGGAAGTTAAATGGAATACCCTCTGCAATCATAGATCATTGCGCAAAACATTGGCTTCATTTCGTTACGTAGCCGAGTGCAATGGTAGCTGTTCGGAAGCGCTCTTTTGAGCTTTGAGCCGACCACTGTAAATATGATTCCCATAAACAGACGTGAAACATTATTTGAACGAATGGTCTTGCATATTGGGTTCGTCTCGACACTGGAAAAAAATTATTGTATGCGTATTTATCAAACTTAAAGAAAAATTAAAGTCGGATCTCATGGAAATCTCCGTTTGGATCAATATTTTTTACAGTTGGGAATAAATACAAGTGCGAATGCAAGTGGTCTCGTTGTGGAACAATCTCTACAATCAGAAAACATTCAGCAAGACATTGGTTTCATTTCTTTTCATAGTCCACTGCAGCAGTAGTAGTTCTGAAATGATATTCTCGATATCGAGGGAGGTAAAATTTTAGAATCATGCATAGGAAACGAATCCAAACAATGAGAACCTTTTGAGGTTGATGATGCGTCTCGAGCCGATAAAAAAACGGTTGAAACAGGCGTATTAATCAACGTTAAATCTCATGTGAATTTCTCGTCGAATCGATGACTTTCAAATCAGGAAACGGATCCGAGTCTGCATGCAAGTGGTTCTGTTGTGGAATAATCCCTACAAACTGAGAACGTCGCGGCGAGCATCGGATTCGTTCACGTTCATAGTCCACGGCAGCAGTAGCAGTCCTCAACGGCTATTTTCGTGGCGAGAGTGAAACATTTAAAAAAATCACCCACTGGGAACGAGTCCGAAAAGTCTCAAGGTTATTTCGATAATGAAACACAAAACAGAAATTGAATGGACCGTTTTACATGTTGGATTCGTCTCGATTCGATCAAAAACAAACGGTCGAAACAGGCGTATTTATCAACGTCGAATCTCATGTGAATTTTCGTCCGAATCGACGACTTTTAACTCGGGAAACGAATCCGAGTCTGCATGCACGTGTTTCTGTTGTCGAATAATCACGACAAACTGAGAACGCCGCGCCGAGAATCGGATTCGTTCACGATCATAGTCCACAGCAGTAGTAGTCCGCATCCGCTATTTTCGTGCCGAGGGTGAAACATTTTTAAAAATCATCTTCTGGGAACGAATCCAAACAGTGTCAAGGTTATTTCGATAATGAAACACAAAACAGAATTTGAATGGACCGTTTTACATATTGGATGTGTCTCGAATCGATAAAAAAACAAACGGTTGAAACAGGCGAATTTATCAACGTCGAATCTCATGGGAATTTTCGTTCGAACTGATGACTTTTAAATCGGGAAACGAATCCGAGTCTGCATGCGAGGGTTTCTGTTGTGGAATAATCCCTACAAACTGTGAACGCCGCGCCGAGCATCGGATTCGTTCACTTTCCTAGTCCACAGCAGCAGTAGTAGTCCTCAACGGCTTTGATCGTGCCGAGGGTGAAACATTTTAAAAAATAACCCACTGGTAACGATTCCGAAAAGTCTCAAGGTTATTTCGATAATGAAACACAAAATAGATTCGTCTCGATCCGATAAAAAACATACAGTTGAAACAGGCGTATTTATCAACGTCGAATCTCGTTGGAATTTTCGTTCGAACCGACGACTTTTAGATCGGGAAACGAATCCAAGTCTGCATGCATGTGTTTTTGTTGTGGAATAATCCCTACAAACTGGGAACGCCGCGCCAAGCATCGGATTCGTTCACGTTCATAGTCCACAGCAGCAGTAGTAGTCCTCAACGGCTATTTTCGTGCCGAGGGTGATACATTTTAGAAAATATTCACTGGGAACGATTCCGAGCAGTCTCAAGGTCATTTCGATAATTAAACACAAAACAGAATTTGAATGGACCGTTCTACATATTGGATTTGTCTCGATTCGATAAAAAAAAACGGTTGGAACAGGCGTATTTATCAACGTCGAATCTCATGTGAATTTTCGTTCGAATCGATGACTTTTAAATCGGGAAACGAATCCGAGTCTGCATGCAAGTGTTTCTGTTGTGGAATAATTCGTACAAACTGTGAAAGCCGCGCCGAGCATCGGGTTCGTTCACGTTCATAGTCCACAGCAGCAGTAGTAGTCCTCAACGGCTATTTTCATGCCGAGGGTGATACATTGTTAAAAATTACCCACTGGGAACGATTCCGAACAGTCTCAAGGTTATTTCGATAATTAAACAAAACAGAATTTGAATAGACCGTTTTCATTTTGGATCCATCTCGGTCCGATAAAAAAAAGCGGTTGAAACATGCGTATTTATCAACGTCGAATCTCATGTGAATTTCTGTTCGAATCGACGACTTTTAAATCGGGAAACGAATCCGAGTATGCATGCAAGTGTTTTTGTTGTGAAATAATCCCTACAAACTGAGAACGCCGCGTCGAGCATCGGATTCGTTCACGTTCATAGTCCACAGCAGCAGTAGTAGTCCTCAACGGCGATTTTCGTGCCGAGGGTGTTACATTTTAAAAAATCACCTTCTGGAAACGAATCCGAACAGTCTCAAGGTTATTTCGATAATGAAACACAAAACAGAATTTGAATGGATCGGTTTTCATATTGGATTCGTCTCGATCCGATAAAAAAAACCGGTTGAAACAGGCGTATTTATCAACGTCGAATCTCATGTGAATTTCTGTTCGAATCGACGACTTTTAAATCGGGAAACGAATCCGAGTCTGCATGCATGTGTTTCTGTTGTGGAATAATCCCTACATACTGGGAACGCCGCGCCAGGCATCGGATTCGTTCACGTTCATAGTCCACAGCAGCAGTAGTAGTCCTCAACGGCTATTTTCATGCCGAGTGTGATACATTTTAAAAAATTACCCACTGGGAACGATTCCGAACAGTCTCAAGGTTATTTCGATAATGAAACAAAACAGAATTTGAATAAACCGTTTTCATTTTGGATTCATCTCGGTCCGATAAAAAAGCGGTTGTAACAGGCGTATTTATCAACGTCAAATCTCATGTGAATTTCTGTTCGAATCGACGACTTTTAAATCGGGAAACGAATCCGAGTATGCATGCAAGTGTTTTTGTTGTGGAATAATCCATACAAACTGAGAACGCCGCATCGAGCATCGGATTCGTTCACGTTCATAGTCGACAGCAGCGGTAGTAGTCCTCAACGGCTAGTTTCGTGCCGAGGGTGTTACATTTTTAAAAATGACCTTCTGGAAACGAATCCGAACAGTCTCAAGGTTATTTCGATAATGAAACACAATACAGAATTTGAATGGATCGGTTTTCATATTGGATTCGTCTCGGTCCGATAAAAAAAGCGGTTGAAATATTTATCGGCGTATTTATCAACGTCGAATATCATGTGAATTTCTGTTCGAATCGACGATTTTTAAATCGGGAAGCGAATCCGAGTATGCATGCAAGTGTTTTTGTTGAGGAATAATCCCTACAAACTGACAATGCCGCGTCGAGCATCGGATTCGTTCACGTTCATAGTCCACGGCAGCAGTAGTAGTCCTCAACGGCTATTTTCGTGCCGAGGGTGATACATTTATAAAAATTACCCACTGGGAACGATTCCGAACAGTCTCAAGGTTATTTCGATAATTGAACACAAAACAGAATCTGAATGGACCGTTTTACTATTGAATTTGTCTCGATTCGATAAAAAACAAACGGTTGAAACAGGCGTATTTATCAACGCCGAATCTCATGTGAATTTATTTTCGAATCGACGACTTTTAAATCGGGAAACGAATCCGAGTCTGCATGCAAGTGTTTCTGTTAAGGAATAATCCCTACAAACTGAGAATGCCGCGCCGAGCATCGGATTCGTTCACGTTCATAGTCCACAGCAGCAGTAGTAGTCCTCAACGGCTTTTTTCGTGCCGAGGGTGAAACATTTTTTAAAATCACTTTCTGTGGACGAATTCGAACAGTCTCAAGGTTATTTCCATAATGAATCAAAACAGAATTTGAATAAACCGGTTTCATTTTGGATTCATCTCGGTCAGAGAAAAAAAAGCGGTTGTAACAGGCGTATTTATCAACGTCAAATCTCATATGAATTTCTGTTCGAATCGACAACTTTTAAATCAGGAAACGAATCCGAGTATGCATGCAAGTGTTTTTGTTGTGGAATAATCTATACAAACTGAGAACGCCGCGTCGAGCATCGGATTCGTTCACGTTCATAGTCGACAGCAGCGGTAGTAGTCCTCATCGGCTAGTTTCGTGCCGAGGGTGTTACATTTGAAGAAATCACCTTCTGGAAACGAATCCGAACAGTCTCAAGGTTATTTCGATAATGAAACACAAAACAGAATTTGAAATGATCGGTTTTCATATTGGATTCGTCTCGGTCCGATAAAAAAAGCGGTTGAAATATTTATCGGCGTATTTATCAACGTCGAATATCATGTGAATTTCAGTTCGAATCGACGACTTTTAAATCGGGAAGCGAATCCGAGTATGCATGCAAGTGTTTTTGTTGAGGTTCCCTACAAACTGACAATGCCGCGTCGAGCATCGGATTCGTTCACGATCATAGTCCACGGCAGCAGTAGTAGTCCTCAACGGCTATGAACGTGAACGAATCCGATGCTCGGCGCGGCATTCTCAGTTTGTAGGGATTATTCCATAACAAAAACACTTGCATGCATACTCGAATTCGTTTCCCGATTTAAAAGTCATCGATTCGAAAGAAAATTCACATGAGATTCGGCGTTGATAAATACGCCTGTTTCAACCGTTTGTTTTTTATCGAATCGAGAAAAATTCAATAGTAAAACGGTCCATTCAGATTCTGTTTGGTGTTCAATTATCGAAATAACCTTGAGACTGTTCGGAATAGTTCCCAGTGGGTAATTTTTAAAAATGTATCACCCTCGGCACGAAAATAGCCGTTGAGGACTACTACAGCTGCTGTGGACTATAAACGTGAACGAATCCGATGCTTGGCGCGGCGTTCCCAGTTTGTAGGGATTATTCCACAACAGAAACACATGCAGGCAGACTCGGATTCGTTTCCCGATTTAAAAGTCGTCGATTCGAACGAAAATTCCAACGAGATTCGACGTTGATAAATACGCCTGTTTCAACTGTATATTTTTTATCGGATCGAGACGAATCTATTTTGTGTATCATTATCGAAATAACCTTGAGACTTTTCGGACTGGTTCCCAGTGGGTGATTTTTAAAAATGTTTCACCCTCGGCACGATCAAAGCCGTTGAGGACTACAATTGCTGCCGTGGACTATGAACGTGAACGAATCCGATACTCGACATGGCGTTCTCAGTTTGTAGGGATTATTCCACAACAGAAACACTTGCATGCAGACTCGGATTCGTTACCTGATTTAATAGTCGTCGATTCCAACGAAAATTCACATGAGATTCGACGTTGATAAATACGCCTGTTTCAACCGTTTTTTCAAAATCGGACCGAGACGAATCCAATACGAAAAACGGTTCATTCAAATTCTGTTTTGTATTTCATTATCGAAATAACCTTAAGACTGTTCGGATTCGTCCCCAGAAGGTGATTTTAAAGAATGTTTCGGCCTCGGCACGAAAAAAGCCGTTGACTACTACTGCTACTACTGCTGCTGTGGACTATGAATGTGAACGAATCCGATGCTCGGCGCGTCGTTCTCAGTTTGTAGGGATTATTCCTTAACAGAAACACTTGCATGCAAACTCGGATTCGTTTCCCGGTTTAAAAGTCGTCGATTCGAAAATAAATTCACATGAGATTCGACGTTGATAAATACGCCTGTTTCAACCGTTTGTTTTTTATCGAATCGAGACAAATGCAATATGTAAAACGGTCCATTCAAATTCTGTTTTGTGTTTAATTATCGAAATAACCTTGAGACTGTTTGGACTCGTTCCCAGTGAGTGATTTTTTTAAATGTTTAACTCTCGGCACGAAAATAGCCGTTGAGGACTACTACTGCTGGTGTGGACTATGAACGTGAACGAATCCGATGCTCGGCGCGGCATTCTCAGTTTGTAGGGATTATCCTATAACAAAAACACTTGCATGCATACTCGGATTCGTTTCCCGATTTAAAAGTCGTCAATTCGAACAGAAATTCACATGAGATTCGACGTTGATAAATACGCCTGTTTCAACCGGTTTTTTTTAAATCGGATTTCGGCGAATCCAATACCAAAAGCGGTCCATTCAAATTATGTTTTGTATTTCTTTATCGAAATAACCTTGAGACTGTTCGGATTCGTTCTCAGAAGGTGATTTTTTAAAAATGTATCACCTCGGCACGAAAATAGCCATTGAGGACTACTACTGCTACTGTGGACTATGAACGTGAACGAATCCGATCCTCGGCGCGGCGTTCTCAGTTTGTAAGGATTATTGCACAACAGAAACACTTGCATGGAGACTCGGATTCGTTTCCCGATTGAAAAGTCGTCGATTCGAACAAAAATTCACATGAGATTCGACGTTGATAAATACGCCTGTTTCAACTGTATGTTTTTTTATCGGATCGAGACGAATCCAATATGAAAACCGGTCCATTCAAATTCAGTTTTGTGTTTCATTATCGAAATAACCATGAGAGTGTTCGGATTCGTCCACAGAAGGTGATTTTAATAAATGTTTCACCCTCGGCACGAAAAAAGCCGTTGAGGACTACTACTGCTGCTGTGGACTATGAACGTGAACGAATCCGATGCTCGGCGCGGCATTCTCAGTTCGTAGGGATTATTCGATAACAAAAACACTTGCATGCATACTCGGATTCGTTTCCCGATTTAAAAGTCGTCGATTCGAACCGAAATTCACATGAGATTCGACGTTGATAAATACGCCTGTTTCCACCGTTTTTTTTATCGGATAGAGACGAATCCAATACGAAAAACGGTCCATTCAAATTATGTTTTGTATTTCATTATCGAAATAACCTTGAGACTGTTCGGATTCGTTCCCAGAAGGTGATTTTTGAAAAAAGTATCACCTCGGCACGAAAATAGCCATTGAGGACTACTACTGCTGCTGTGGACTATGAACGTGAACGAATCCGATCCTCGGCGCTGCGTTCTCAGTTTGTAGGGATTATTGCACAACAGAAACACTTGTGTTACATCCTAGCGAATGTGCCTTCTCTTGGTTATTCCCAATATCCTCATTTGCCGTCATAAGCGTATTAAATGTATAAATCTGAGAATAAGACGCGTAACAACATTAAACGGAACTTGCGTACGTTCCGCGAGCATATTTTTCATTTATTTTATTCAGTCGGTTCGCCTCGTGTTATAACCTCGCATTTCTTCAAGGCGTAAATATCGAACTCCCAGAAAGAAATACGAGGCACCACTCGAACGAGACGAGAAGACTTTGCGACTAGCCTAAATAAGTCCCGACCGATAATTATTTAACATGATGCCGGCAGGAAACGAGAACTCAACAACGCTCGATCTCTTCGCGCACCCAATATAATCTTTTGATATGAGAAGTCACCATAGCCATAGTTTAACATAACACAAACCATGCGAATGCTTAGGTCTCAGATATCGAACTCTATATCCCATGCGCTCTTTCTCCGAAACACAGGACAAAGGGCCCCTGCCTTCGACACGTGCGATTCTATATAAGGAATGATCGAGATCGATTCTGCGAATCATGAATATCGCGACCAATCACGCTAAACCTTAAAGTTCTTTCTCCCACAATTCATCCCCACTTAATTTTCTCGTCAAGAAAGACTTCCTTCCTGAAGTCAGTCTCCCAACAGTTTCCATCGCGCTCAGATCAAGTCTTCCAACAGTTTCCATCGCGTTCAGATTAAGTCTCCCAACAATTGCCATCGCGTTCGGATCAAGTCTTCCAACAGTTTCCATCGCGTACAGATCTCAGTCTTGCAAAATCGTCTTCGCTTCTTAATCTTGTTCTGACAGAATTCGAAGTGCAGTACCGATATCATAGAGCTTTGAATATTATACATCTTCGGGTTTTGACCGAAGTGTCGTATAAACGTTTAGACGACTCTCGCGGCCCCGAGTCTATAAAATAGTTCAAGTGCTGTTTACCACGCGTATATACATAAACACTCTCAGCGCCCCAAGAGTCTGGTGCTGGTGACCGCTTTCCGAACGCTAAGCGTGGCGTCCATCAACGAGACCCTTATCTGCGAGCGACAACCGATATTCTTGCGAGCGAGCGAACCTACACACCGATACACTCACGAACACAGCGACCAATGTAAGCAACAAATTTGATTTTATGTTAATCCGATTGTTCCCCCGACTTCATAGTTATTTTCATTATCATTTTGTCTGTATAAGTAACCTTTTTCATCCGATCACTTATTTGTAATAAACCTTTAGTTAAGTTTGTACAAATTTGTCGGATTATTTCTCGATACCAAATCACTGCATGATTTCCTAATTTCAACTCATTCCAAGCACTACCCCTTTTTACCCTCATCCCGTGCTATTGCGCTTGTCGTAGGCAAAAAAGGAGGGAATCAAAAAATATATGCCCACGTCCCTTCAGGACGTGACATATTAATTTTTGGGGGCTCGTCCGGGATATTAAAAAGGGAATGTGCCGATTGATTCAATGTCCGGGGACGAATCAACAGCTAGTTCATTGAATTTAAATATCACTGACGACTTAGGTGAATCATCGGGTTATTCTTTGAGGAGTTCTGACGCTCAATTGCTACCCGGTCTCGAACCTAAGAAACGACCAGTAAAAAAATTAGAATTACCCCAAAAAGTCGATAACGAAAACACAACAGACATGGCGCTAGGTACAAATCAGTCACTCGCTTACGTATCTTTAAGGGAAGCTATCGAAATGGTCCCGGATTTTGACGGGAAAGGTAGCTCCTTCTCAGATTTTGTAGCCGGATGCGAAGACGCATTGGCGTCGCTTCCGCCCGGATCCGAAGCACGGTTTGTGAGAGTCATTCGAAACAAACTAAAGGGTCAGGCTAAGAAGGTCATTCGGTCGTCCACGTTCGAAACAGTAGAATCTCTTCTGCAATTTTTAAAGAAACTATATGCTCCAAACAAAACTGAGGTGCAACTGTTGGGAGAACTCAGTCACATTTTTCAAGGAAGCGGTGAAACCGTGATAGATTTTTCCACTGCAATTAGGGATAAAGCTAGGGAAATACTCGACGCTCAACCAACATCCCAAAACGGCACGGAAAGTGCCGCTCACAGAAAAACATTAGACGGCTATTTCCTCTCCTGTTTCAAACGCGGGCTAAGACTGGAGATAGAACAGCGTCTCCCTCGGTGCGACGATATCTCGACCGCTATAGATCATGCGATCGAAATCGAACGCGACCTCGAAGCCCGTAAGGAACTTTTCTCGTCCTCTATTAGACCTGTTCCGAACAAATCGGTAAAAACCTGTAGCATCTGTAAAAAAGACGATCATTCGAGCGAAGCTTGCCGACTTGCGGCAATCACATGCCAAAAATGCAACAGTAAAGGTCACAAAGCCGAACAATGTGGAAAAAATCAAATTGCTCAAAAATCGGTCACGTGTCAAATTTGCGATAAACCCGGTCACATCGCGAAAAATTGCTACGTTAACCAAAAATCTTTCAATTCTTCTGGCAATCAATCACACAGCTCGCTCGGTCCTCAATGCCCACTCTGTCATAAGCAGGGACATACCGCGGACCGATGTTTTAAATTTCGAAACAATCCCCCGAATTCTAATCCGCCAACCTGTCGGTATTGCAAAAAGGTCGGGCACACTATCGAAAACTGTCGTGCTCGCGATTATAATAATTCTCGTAATCAGTCGGGAAACGGGCCGAGTGCCCCTCGGACGGACGCGCCGAGCGGGCCGCCCACTCAAACGCGTCAAGCGAACGCCGTCTCTCTCGGGGAGCCGAACGTAACTATCCGACCTACGCAATAAAGTCGGAAAATTTCAACACATTGCCCTCGGTGTGTATCGGAGTACTACCGGAAAAAGGGGCAATTTCAATGCTGTTAGATAGCGGTGCCATCCCCAATTTAATAAAGAAAGCCTATACAAAAAATATGGTAGACATCAACGAAGAAGATGTCATTAAATTAACAGGCATATCCGAATTACCGGTCTTTGGACTAGGGAGCGTGCTACTTCGTGTATTCGACTCCGAATCGCTATTTCACATTATACCCGATAATGTGCCGCTTCCCTACCCCGGTCTGCTGGGGTCCACATATTTTTATGAAACCAAGTCCAATATCAATTACCGCACGGAATGTCTCGAGTGTGGGGATAAATCATGGCCTTTCGAAAAAAGAACCGAACCCGACGAGGTGATAGAAATCCCCGCGCGTTCGGAAACTCCCTTCTTCGTGAAGATAAAAGACAGCGTAATAAAAGAGGGATACCTCTCGCCTTTGAAAATCCGTCAAGGTGTATACGCCGGCGATTGCCTGGTGACAAACATCGACGGAAAGGCTCATTTGAAGGTTTATAATACCACAAATGACGCTGTCAAACTGATCGTTCCAGTTGTGGAGCTGCAGGAATTCGACGCTATCGAAGACCTGTCAGAAAATACTCCCAGTTCAGACTATACGACAGTTTCAAATTCTCGTTCAATCCCTCGTGACTCTCCTAATTCAGGCGTAAATTGCACGACAATTGCGCCGATCCAGAGCCCGAAAGTGGCCAATTCCAAAATTTCGACGACAAATGTCGAATCAAATAACAAATCTTGTAGCGAGGAAAGAACGAGAATCAACATCAATCAAAATAAAAATTTCAGTCAAATTCGGGGCCAAAAATCAAAAGCAGACAAAAATAAAAACGCGAAAAACTCAAAAATGAAATCGGTCGAAAATTAAAAAATCGAGGTCAATTGTAACGAACAGTTAACCTATGAAATAAATCAAAATAAAAGTCAAAAATCGAGTCAAAACGTGATCTGCGTTCCTGCCTCTGAATCAACATCGCGTATAAAGAAAAATAATTCAGAGCGCTCAAAAATAATAAAAAGTCTCTTGCGACTCGACCACCTTCCAAAAATCGAATTAAAACATGTCGAAAAAATAATCGAACATTATTCAGACAGATTCCATATAAAGGGCGAACCTCTAGAAGCTACACATGTGCTTCGACATAAGATTTCAACGGTCGACGACCTGCCGATAAACACTAAACAGTATCGGTTCCCCCAAGCGCTCAAGGGCGAAGTCCAGCGTCAAGTGGACGAGCTACTAGAAACAAGAGTCATAAGCCACTCGGAATCTCCAAACAACAGTCCTGTCTGGATAGTCCCGAAAAAACCAGACTCCAACGGTAACAAACGTTGGCGGATGGTAATTGACTTTCGTGCTTTGAACGAAAAAACAATCGGTGACTCATATCCGCTACCCAACATCACATATATTCTGGATCAGTTGGGACGCGCGAATTATTTTTCAGTGTTCGATTTAGCATCCGGCTTCCACCAGATCGAAATGAATCATGAAGATAAATCGAAAACCGCTTTCTCTACCCCACATGGGCACTACGAATTTTCCAGAATGCCATTCGGGCTTAAAAATGCCCCGGCAACCTTCCAGCGCTTAATGGATATCGTATTGAGTGGACTCCAAGGAGTATCCCTCTTTGTTTATCTCGACGATATCGTAGTGTATGCCAGGGACCTAGAGGAGCACGGTAAAAAGATTCACGAACTGATGGAACGATTGCGCAAAGCCAATCTCCAACTCCAACCGGATAAATGCGAATTTCTTCGACCAGAAGTCAGGTACCTAGGGCACATAATCGGTAAAGACGGACTTAAACCAGACCCGAGCAAACTCTCAGCCGTCAAAGATTTTCCTGTACCCAAAAATGTCAAAAATATTCGCCAATTTTTGGGCTTAACCGGTTACTATCGTAGGTTTATCAAAGACTTCTCCAAAATCGCGAAACCGCTAACTCGCCTCTTAGAGGACAAGGTCGACTTCAAATGGACTGACGAAGAGCAAAAAGCTTTCGATATCCTAAGGGATAAATTATGCGAAGCTCCTATTCTCCAATACCCCGATTTCGAAAAACCGTTTATTATAACAACGGATGCTTCTGGCTACGCCTTAGGCGGAGTCTTATCACAAGGAGAAATAGGAAAAGATAAACCGATAGCTTATACGTCGTGCGTACTGCGAGGAGCGTCCCTTCGGTATGACACGTACGAAAAGGAAGCAATGGCAATCATTCATAGCGTAAAAGCCTTCCGACCGTACATCTATGGTAGGAAATTCACGCTTGTAACGGATCACAAACCTTTGGTTTGGTTCAAGACCGCCAAAGACGCGAACGCACGCGTTCTCAAATGGCGACTCAAGCTGTCCGAATACGATTACGATGTCGTATACAAACCGGGCACATTAAATTCAAACGCTGACGCATTGTCGCGTAATCCAATCGAACAACCCGAAGAACCCAAAATAGCCGCCCATTGCGATCACAAAGTAATAAAAAAAATTCAAAAACGCGCCACAGGAGATAACTCGTTCAAAAACGAAATCCAGTAGTAGTGAAGAAGAAGGTGCTACTCCCATTCAAATCACGACACGGGCCGAAATCCATCCATTTCCGGAATCCAAAAAAATAAATGTAGTCACCCGTGCTCGGGCAAGGGAGAATGTGCTATCCGATCCGGATACGATAATACAAGCAAACGAAATGCTCGATGACGTTAGCGTGTCAAGTGCCGATGCGCCTGCTCTCGAGAAGGCCGACGCACGCCCCGCGTCTCAGCATCGTACGCGACGACCTCGCAAGGCCGTGAACTACGAGGAGAGTAGCGACGACGAGACGGAGGCCGAGGTAATAAGACCCGCACGCGTCACCCGACCTAAGAAGGCCGTCGGCCCAAAAACGTTCAATGGCCCGAACCAGCGCAATGCACCTCCTATCTCTCACTCCAAAACCTCCACCGATTCCGATTCCGATAATTCGACAAATTCAGATTTCAGCTCTCTCAATTCAGAACTTTCTGAAGATAAAATCCCTCCAACGGAGGAAAAGAAAATATCAGAATTCAAAATTGCAAATTGCATCAATATCAAAGAATTGTTCCACTTTCGCAACGTTAATCCGGTTTATTTCACCGACTCAACGGGTAAGCCGTATGACCCTGGAGGACACAAGGGTGTCCCAAAAAACCGATTTCAATCCTGATTAATAAATAATCATAATAATTAACCTGTTTTTCAGATGGCCGTTATCAACCTACTCTGTAACGTCTAACGAAATTACCTTTGCACTTGGAACCAGAGAAACAAATCAAAATTTGACTTACAGTATCCAGTACAGAACACTGGAAATTATTCATATTCAAAACACGTCAAACTGTTTCGCAATTCAACAAAGATTTCCAGTCGCAAATCTAGATATAATCACCTACATGAATTCGAAATTCATACACGTAGTTATTATATTACATTAGAAAATAATTATATTACGATATGCATACGCAACAGTGTAGCAAAGAGCGCTAAATGCTCCAAAACAATTTGTTATTAGCGGCCCAAGCCTCGAACGTATTGTATACAATATACACATTATTCATCGTATAACAAAACAAGAAAATCTGATCAGGTTAAAAGAATTTTACGATTAATTTCCTGTCACTCGTGAGAACGAAAAATATCTCCTTACTCCTCGAACTCACATATAACCAATTACCAAAAGAAAAACTCAAACAACCTGCAATTCCTTACTTCCCCCATATTACCTTTTCGGAGACACTTGGTACAAGTTCATCCCTGATCTGGTCAAAGCCACACCACCTGCAGTCACGAAATCAACGACGAAGTCTACTCGGCGATACATCAACCTAAGAACATCAGCATCCTGTGCGATGTACTCCAAAGAAGATATCGACAACGTACGATATCGCGTAATGTTTCCCGTGGAGAAACCCGCTGTCGTAAACAACATGACACGGGGCATCAGTGGTGAGAACACTACCAATCCGGAGGACAAGTTGTTAAATCTCCTGGATAACAACCATCTATAACACCAAGCGGACTCCATCTGGAATCGCATTTGGAAAATTCATTCAATTCGGTACAGCAAGTGCTGGTTTCACCCGAATCTCACTCGTCGTGCGAGCGATCAAGGTCCTCGTAGATACGGCGATCCATGCATACAGCCTACACCCTGTGGACGGCTGGTCAAGTTATCTCGTCGGTGCAGTATGGGACTCGGCTACGTACCTCCTGATGCACCTGGCTAAACAACCCAAGAAGAAAACGTCAACGGAAGCAGTGACTGGCCAAGAACTTCATCAACTCGTGTCGGCCCCTCCAGCTGAACCAAAGGGCCAATATCAACGCTGCAACATATTATCTGTAGCCTGTCATCTCCGATCATCCAGAAAACAACCAATCCTTCAAACTTCGTTCCTTCTCTTAAATTCGCACGAGGAGACTTACGATAATTCTGATTATGCTAATAATTTTCTTTTTGTCATCGTTCTTTTAGCCTTGTCAAGTAAGAGATAGGGTAAAATAAGTAAATAAGCACCTATGCACGAGGAAAACCAAAAAGGAGAAAACTCGTACACATACTTTTAGCGCAAAATAAAAAAATTTATATTCATATTTATAAAAAAAAAAAACGGAGAACAAAGAAGAACTTCCTCATACAAAGATCATATATACAATAATAATACACACATACTTTCCTTTTCTATAGTCTACATAATACTCGAATCAAAAAATTGTATCTACCGATACCGCAACCACTCAAGAATAGGCTGATGACGATATTGAGATAACCTTCGAAAAATTTATAATAATTGAGCGGGACGCTCAATCTTAAACCGGGGAGGTGTTACATCCTAGCGAATGTGCCTTCTCTTGGTTATTCCCAATATCCTCATTTGCCGTCATAAGCGTATTAAATGTATAAATCTGAGAATAAGACGCGTAACAACATTAAACGGAACTTGCGTACGTTCCGCGAGCATATTTTTCATTTATTTTATTCAGTCGGTTCGCCTCGTGTTATAACCTCGCATTTCTTCAAGGCGTAAATATCGAACTCCCAGAAAGAAATACGAGGCACCACTCGAACGAGACGAGAAGACTTTGCGACTAGCCTAAATAAGTCCCGACCGATAATTATTTAACATGATGCCGGCAGGAAACGAGAACTCAACAACGCTCGATCTCTTCGCGCACCCAATATAATCTTTTGATATGAGAAGTCACCATAGCCATAGTTTAACATAACACAAACCATGCGAATGCTTAGGTCTCAGATATCGAACTCTATATCCCATGCGCTCTTTCTCCGAAACACAGGACAAAGGTCCCCTGCCTTCGACACGTGCGATTCTATATAAGGAATGATCGAGATCGATTCTGCGAATCATGAATATCGCGACCAATCACGCTAAACCTTAAAGTTCTTTCTCCCACAATTCATCCCCACTTAATTTTCTCGTCAAGAAAGACTTCCTTCCTGAAGTCAGTCTCCCAACAGTTTCCATCGCGCTCAGATCAAGTCTTCCAACAGTTTCCATCGCGTTCAGATTAAGTCTCCCAACAATTGCCATCGCGTTCGGATCAAGTCTTCCAACAGTTTCCATCGCGTACAGATCTCAGTCTTGCAAAATCGTCTTCGCTTCTTAATCTTGTTCTGACAGAATTCGAAGTGCAGTACCGATATCATAGAGCTTTGAATATTATACATCTTCGGGTTTTGACCGAAGTGTCGTATAAACGTTTAGACGACTCTCGCGGCCTCGAGTCTATAAAATAGTTCAAGTGCTGTTTACCACGCGTATATACATAAACACTCTCAGCGCCCCAAGAGTCTGGTGCTGGTGACCGCTTTCCGAACGCTAAGCGTGGCGTCCATCAACGAGACCCTTATCTGCGAGCGACAACCGATATTCTTGCGAGCGAGCGAACCTACACACCGATACACTCACGAACACAGCGACCAATGTAAGCAACAAATTTGATTTTATGTTAATCCGATTGTTCCCCCGACTTCATAGTTATTTTCATTATCATTTTGTCTGTATAAGTAACCTTTTTCATCCGATCACTTATTTGTAATAAACCTTTAGTTAAGTTTGTACAAATTTGTCGGATTATTTCTCGATACCAAATCACTGCATGATTTCCTAATTTCAACTCATTCCAAGCACTACCCCTTTTTACCCTCATCCCGTGCTATTGCGCTTGTCGTAGGCAAAAAAGGAGGGAATCAAAAAATATATGCCCACGTCCCTTCAGGACGTGACACTTGCATGGAGACTCGGATTCGTTTCCCGATTTAAAAGTCGTCGATTCGAACAAAAATTCACATGAGATTCGACGTTGATAAATACGCCTGTTTCAGATGTATGTTTTTTATCGGACCGAGATGAATCCAAAATGAAAACGGTCTATTCAAATTCTGTTTTGTTTTATTATCGAAATAACCTTGGGGCTTTTCGGATTCGTTCTCAGAAGGTGATTTTAAAAAATGTTTCACCCTCGGCACGAAAAAAGCCGTTGAGGACTACTACTGCTGCTGTGGACTATGAACGTGAATGAATCCGATGCTCGGCGCGGAGTTCTCAGTTTGTAGGGATTATTCCTTAACAGAAACACTTGCATGCAGACTCGGATTCGTTTCCCGATTTAAAAGTTGTCTATTTGAAAGGAAATTCACATGACATTCGACGTTGATAAATACACCTGTTTCAACCGTTTGTTTTTTTATCGAATCGAGACGAATCCAATATGTAAAACGGTCCATTCGAATTCTGTTTTGTGTTTGATTATCGCAATAACCTTCAGACTTTTCGGACTCGTTCCCAGTGGGTTATTTTTTGAAATGATTCACTCTTGGCACGAAAATAGCCGTTGAGGAGTACTACTGCTGCTGTGGACTATGAACGTGAACGAATTCGATGCTCGCATGCTCGAAAAGCACTTGCATGCATACTCGGATTCGTTTCCCGTTATAAAAGTCGTCGATTCGAACCGAAATTCACATGAGATTCGACGTTGACAAATACGCCTGTTTCATCCGTTTTTTTTTATCGAATCGAGACGAATACACTACGAAAAACGGTCCATTCAAATTGTGTTTTGTGTTTCATTATCGAAAGAACCTTGAGACTTTTCGGATTCGTTCCCAGTGGGTGATTTTTAAAAAATATATCACCCTCGGCACGAAAATAGCCATTGAGGACTACTACTGCTGCTGTGGACTATGAAAGTGAACGAATCCGATGCTCGGCGCGGCGTTCACAGTTTGTAGGGATTATTCCACAACATAAACACTTGCATTCAGACTCGGATTCGTTTCCCGATTTAAAAGTCATCGATTCGAACGAAAATTCACATGAGATTCGACGTTGATAAATTCGCCTGTTTCAACCGTTTGTTTTTTATCGAATCGAGACAAATACAATATGTAAAACGGTCCATTCAAATTCTGTTTTGTGTTTCGTTATCGAAATAACCTTGACACTGTTCGGATTCGTTCCCAGAAGATGATTTTTAAAAATGTTTCACCCTCGGCACGAAAATAGCCGTTGAGGACTACTATTGCTGCTGTGGACTATGATCCTGAACGAATCCGATGCTCGGCGCGGCGTTCTCAGTTTGTCGGGATTATTCCACAACAGAAACACGTGCATGCAGACTCGGATTCGTTTCCCGATTTAAAAGTCGTCGATTCGGACGAAAATTCACATGAGATTCAACGTTGATAAATACGCCTGTTTCAACCGTTTGTTTTTGATCGAATCGAGACGAATCCAACATGTAAAACGGTCCATTCAAATTCTGTTTTGTGTTTCATTATCGAAATAACCTTTAGACTTTTCGGACTCGTTCCCAGTGGGTGGTTTTTTTAAATGTTTCACTCTCGCCACGAAAATAGCCATTGAGGACTGCTACTGCTGCCGTGGACTATGAACGAGAACGAATCCGATGCTCGCCGCGACGTTCTCAGTTTGTAGTCATTATTCAACAACAGAACCACTTGCATGCAGACTCGGATCCGGTTCCTGATTTGAAAGTCGTCGATTCGACGAGAAATTCACATGAGATTTAACGTTGATTAATACGCCTGTTTCAACCGTTTTTTTATCGGATCGAGATGCATCATCAACCTCAAAAGGTTCACATTGTTTGGATTCGTTTCCTATGCATGATTCTAAAATTTTACCTCCCTCGATATCGAGAATATCGTTTCAGAACTACTATTGCTGCAGTGGACTATGAAAAGAAATGAAACCAATGTCTTGCTGAATGTTTTCTGATTGTAGAGATTGTTCCACAACGAGACCACTTGCATTCGCACTTGTATTTATTCCCAACTGTAAAAAATATTGATCCAAACGGAGATTTCCATGAGATCCGACTTTAATTTTTCGTTAAGTTTGATAAATACGCATACAATAATTTTTTTCCAGTGTCGAGACGAATCCAATATGCAAGACCATTCGTTCAAATAATGTTTCACGTCTGTTTATGGGAATCATATTTACAGTGGTCGACTCAAAGCTCAAAAGAGCGCTTCCGAACAGCTACCATTGCACTCGGCTACGTAACGAAATGAAGCCAATGTTTTGCGCAATGATCTATGATTGCAGAGGGTATTCCATTTAACTTCCGAGTCCTTTTTTCCCATTATCCGTTAGTAGCCAACTTTTTTCTGTGTATTTTTTCTGCATTTTTAATTTGCGTTGCGATCAGCAAAACCTTTCCCTCCTATTTTGTCGAGTAATTATTTTCAACTCTCTGAAACATTTAAAGCTGAGCAATGCGCACTCTACATTTCTAGATGCGTTTTTTTTTAAATTGTTCACGAAGGTTTAATCGGCGGTGGCAGTTCATCAAATATATCGCCGGGACCGAGCGTTACATCATATGACTTATTTATCCCATTCGAATTATCCGAGAACCTAAAATCTACGTATGTTTGGATAAAAATATTGTTTTAATAAAAGAACTGGACGTTACAGCATAATTCATTGCACATGTGACAAACGCCGATCACTCGTTGCTTCATCATTTGATAGAGAAGGACAGCAAACTTCGGTTCGAACAAAAGAACTTTCGCGTTCGCGATACGAAATTCCGTCTGAACTCTGCCACTTTTTCAAATGTTTAGAATCGGTGCCTTGATAACCCGACACTGAGGCGTCGCCCAACGCGCATGTAACGTCGATTCTGATTGGCCTAGAATTCCAGAATTCTATTGCTTTCCATTTAAAAGCTATTGCGAATTAAAAAATTCGGCTAAGTAGCTTCGTTCCGAACATCGTCCAGCATCGGTAGTTGCCGGATGCACGACCTGAACTGAATCACCCTGTATATATATCAATAAAACATTGATATACCAGAATATTAGTTTTTTATTTATGATAAGGAATACAAATTAAGCCGTGGCCCCAACCGTTTTTTATTTTTCTGATCTTCAATTAACATTTTATGCTAAAAAACTATTAATCTTAAAAATAAACATAAAAATTTACTTTCAAATCTTAATAATGTTATAGTAAAGAATTAATCTTTCAAATGAATTTACCATTTATTACTGAAATCGGACACATTACTCAAAATTGTATAACTAATATATCTTTAAATTTGCAATAAGTTTTTTTCTACTAATCATAATGATATTGGAATTCTTCATTTTATTTTGGGAATATTATCTGGTATAATAGATGCTTCATTAAGTTTATCAATTCGTATAGAATTCAGTAATCCTGGTTACTTCATTAATAATTATCAATTATATAATTCCATCATTACACGTCATGCATTGATCATATTTTTTTATAGTTATACCTATTATAATTGGAGGATTTGGGAATTGAATAATTCCCTTTATATTATCAGCCCTAGATATATCATTTCCACGCATAAATTATTTACGATTTTAACTTCTACCTCCTTCTATTGATTGATTAATTATAAGAAACCTCTTTCATTACATTTATATCATGAAGGAATTTCATTAGATATAGCAATTTTCTCTCTTAATCTCGCAAGATTTTCGTCAGTTATAGGAGCAATTAATTTTATTACCACAATCATAAATATAAAAAAATGTTATATTGTAATGAGTCAGAGATGTGTGCGGCCGTGTGGATGACAAGTGGATTCGGCTTCGGTCCGGCCAATGAAGGTTATTCCAAAGTCAGCAATATAAATAGAGGATGTTTTCTTTTACGTTTCGGCCCTCGGTTCGGGTCCTCTTCAGAAGTTATTTTATTCTGTGTAAATTGTGATACACATTTTTTTACAATAACGTTTGACAAAAATATATATATGAGCGTGAGGACTTCCGTTTCCGGAGCGAAAGAGAAAAGTTGAGTGCGTGACAGAGCGGTGAGAAAGTGGTGAAAAAAGGAGGAGAGAGGAAGAGGAGAAAAAGGGAAGGGGCCAGAGAGTGAGGAGGGGAAGCAGGGTGGTGAGTAGAAAAGTAGAAAAAGGGGGAGAGAAGGCCGGATAAAAAAGAAAAAGAAGAACAGACAGGTGAGAAAAGAGGTTAGGGGAACAGAGAGAAGAACAGAGCGGCGTAGAGGGGACGAGCGGGAGAAAGAAAGGACCAGCGAGACGAGAGACCGGTGGCGCCATCGGACGGAGAGGACGAAAAGGCAAGGAGAAAGGAGGATAAAACAGGAGCGAATGGTAGGTAACACAGGGTAGAGGAGAAATTGTCCAGATAGGGAAAAGAGGAGCCGGAGATGAGTGAAAAGGGTAAAGGAAAGGAGAGAAAAGAAGAGGAGAAGGGGGTGACGGAGTGGAGACGAAACAGGAAGAGGAGCAGGCGAAAAGAAAAGGTAGGAAAACAAATGCGGAGAGACTGCTAAAGGAAAGGAGCGCGAGCCTGGGGGAAATAAATGAAATGTGGAAAAGGAAGAGGGAGCAGATGGAGGAAAGGGAGCAGGAGGAGCGAGGAATATTTTTAAAAAGCAGGAAAGTGCAAAGGTCACCGGAAGGAGGGAGGCAGGAGGAAGAGAGAGTGAAAGAAATTATAAAAGCGATGAGCGAGGAGGTAAGAGGAGACATGGGAGAAGTAAAGGAAAGGGTAAGAAATATCAAGGAGGAATTGGGGAGAATGAGAGGGGAGATGAGACAAGCAGAGGAAAGATGGAGGGAGGAGAAGGAAGCAATGGAGGAGAGAGTGGGGGAAATGGAAAGGAGGATGGAAAGAGTAGAAAGACAAGAGCAGGAAATAGAACGGATAAATGAGAGGCTAAGGATGCTAGAAGTAGAAAGGGAAAGCAGCAATAGGGGAGGAGAAAGGGAGAAGGGAAGAGAGGGGGAAGAAAGAAGAACAGAGAAAAGGATAAAAGAGATAGAAAGGAAAATGGAAATGAATGAAAGGGAGGACAGAAGGAAGAATCTCATAATAAGGGGAGCAACGAAGGAAGGAACAATAGAAGAAATGGCGGAAAGAATACTAGAACAAATAGGGGTACGAGGCCGGATAGAGAAAGTAATAGAGGTAGGAAAAGGGATAGGACAGGGAAAAGGTTAATGGTCAAGATGGAAAATCTAGAAGGGAAAAATGAAGTAATGATGAAAAAGAAGGAACTAAGGGGAAGGAGAGAGAGAATAGAGGACGACCTAACATGGAAAGAAAGACAGATGCAATGGAGGTTGAGAAGGATAGGGAAGGAGGAAGAAAGAAGAGGAAAAAGAGTAAGGGTAACATATGGGAGGATTGTGGTGGATGGGACCACATGGTTCTGGGACGAACAGGAGGAAAAGCTGAAAGACGGGAGAGGGAAAGAAAGGGAGGCAGGGACAGCGGAGGGAACGAGGAACGAGGAAAAAGAAGAGAGGAATACGAGAGAAGGAGCAAAAAATGGGTAGGGAGAGGAGAAGGGAGGAAGAGAAACAGGGGAAAGAAGGAAGAGGAAGGGAAGAACTGGAAGGTGACGTTTTGGAACGTAGCGGGATTAACGAATAAGGACAAGGAATTCTGGAAGGGACTGGAGGAGTGGGAGGTTATAGTAATGATGGAGACGTGGGTGGAAAAGCAGGGGTGGGAGAGAATAAAGGAAAGGCTGCCAAAGGGATATACATGGATGGCACAGTGGGCAGAGAAAAGAAACAGGAAGGGGATTTCAAGGGGGGGGGGAATGATAATGGGAGTGAGAGAAGAAATGAAGGCAGAAAGAAGGGAAGGGAGAGGGGAGGAGGACGGAATAATGACAGTGAAAGTAGAAACGGAAGAGGGGACATGGGTAATAGTGGCAGTGTACGTAAACGGGGACATAGAAAGGAAGATAGAGAGATTAAAAGAACACACGGAGACACAAACAGAAGAAGAAAGGGTGATGATAGGGGGGGCTTCAACGCAAGGACAGGAAAGGTAGGAGGGGGCGGAAGGGACGAGGAGGAGGAGAAGGGGAGGAAGTCGAAGGACAAGAAAATAAACACCGAAGGAAGGAATCTAATAAAAGCGATAGAAGAGACAGGATGAGAAATATTTAACGGGAACATAGAGGGAGACGAAGAAGGGGAGTTCACGTACACAGGGGGGAGAGGGGAAACAGTGATTGACTACGTGCTGGGGGATAGGAAGACAAGGGAGGGGGTGAAGAGCATGCGGGTGGGGGATAAGGTGGAATCCGATCACCACCCGCTGATAATGGAAATAAAAAGGGGTAGGAGGTAGAGGAAGAAGCAAAGCAAGAAGGGAAGAACGGTAGGAAGCGGAAGATGCTCGGAAAAGATGAAGGAGGGATATAAGAGGAGAATAGAAAGAATGGAAGTAGAGGGAGGAAATGGACTGGACAGGAGGAAAGAAATAACGGAAAAAAT
The DNA here is from genome assembly GCA_944452715.1 of Ophion slaviceki. Lineage (NCBI taxonomy): Eukaryota > Metazoa > Arthropoda > Insecta > Hymenoptera > Ichneumonidae > Ophion > Ophion slaviceki. The sequence goes on along the minus strand of OX101785.1, from coordinate 41,520,398 downwards.
AAAAACAGCGATGAGGGAAAGTGAGGAGGGAGGGGGACGGGAAAAGTATAGAAATGAAAAAGGAGGTTAGAAAGGAACTAAGAAAGTGGAGGAGAAGCGGAGGAGAGAAGGAGGAATACAGGGGGGGAAGAGAATACAAGGAACTGTGTGAGAGAAAGAAGGAAGAAGAGAGAGAAAAGATGATAAGGGAGATAGCGGAGGCAAGGACAGAAAATAGAATATGGGAGATAGTGAATAGAGGAAGACGAAGGAGGAAAAGAGTGTGTGAAGAGATAAAAAAGGAGGAGTGGAGAGAGTATTTTACGAACCTATTAGGAGGAACAGAAAGAGGAGAAGGAAGAGGAAGGGAAGGAGGAAGGCGAAGGGACGAGGAGGAAGAAATAAGGGAAGAAGAAATAAGGAAAGCGGTGGAAAAGATTAGGGAGGGAAAGCGATGGGAGGAGATGGAATACCGACTGAAGCATGGAAAGGGGGAGGAGAGAAAGCGGTTAAATGGGCGGCAGAAATATGCGGAAGGGTATGGAGAGGGGAGGGATGACCAGAAGAATGGAAAGAGGGAATAATAGTACCTATAGTGAAGAAAGGAGAGGGAAAGAGGGTAGAAGAATATAGGGGGGTCACCCTGATGCCGTCGTTGTACAAAATATACACGACAATATTAGCAAGAAGACTAGAGGAGGAGGTGGACGCAGGAGGGAGCGTACCTCCAAATCAGACGGGATTCAGGAAAGGAATGGGGACAATAGACAATATATACATATTGAACTATATAATAGGAAGACAGGTAGGGAAGAAAAGGGGGAAACTCGTCGCGATTTTTGTGGATCTAAAGACGGCGTTCGATTCGATAGACAGGAAGGTATTGTGGGAGGCTCTGGAGAAGAGGGGGATAAGAAAGGGGCTGAGGGAAAGAATAAAGGAGATATACGAGGAAACGAAGAATAGGGTGAGAGCAGGGGGGAGACAGGAGAATGCTTTTGGACGGAAAAGGGAGTAAGGCAGGGGTGTCCGCTAAGCCCGATATTGTTCAACCTATTGACGGCAAATCTGGAGGAGGAGCTGAGAGAGGGAAACTGGGGAGGGGTCAAAATAGGGAAGGAGCGGATATATACGCTAGCGTACGCGGACGACATCGTGGTGATGGCGAAAAGGGAAGAGGAAATGGAGAAGGTAATAAGAAAGTTAGAAAGGTATTTTGAAGGAAAGAAGTTGGAAGTGAATGTGGGGAAAACAAAAATAATGAGGTTCAGAAAAGGAGGAGGGAGGTTTAAAGAGAAGGAATGGAAATGGAAGGGGGAGAGGATGGAAGAGGTAAAAGAATTTATATACCTAGGGTATATATTCAAAAGGAACGGAGGACAGGAGGCGCAAATAAAAGACAGGGTAAAAAAGGCAGGTATGGGGAATAGGGAAGAGGAAATGGGGGAACGACGTGGGAAGGAGGGTGTGGCTTTTTGATACGCTGGTATTGACGGTGATGGGATATGGAGCAGAGATATGGGGGTGGAAGGAAAGGGACACGATGGAAAGGATGCAGGAGCGGTACTTAAGATGGGTGTTGGGGTTGGATTGGAGGACACCAGGATACATGGTGAGGGAGGAATTGAAAAGAGATAAGTTAGGGATACGGGCAGGACGAAGGGCATGGAGGTATGAGGAGAAAATGAGTAAAGGGGGGGAGTGAGCTGGCAAGAAGATGCTGGCAGCAGATAAAGGAGAGGGAGAGAAGGGGGAGAAGGGAAAGAGTACAATGGGAAGAAGAAAGAGAAGAATTTAGGAGAAGAGAGGGAAGGGCGGAGGAGGCAGGACAGGAACAAGAGAATGAGGGATACGAAGGAAAAGAGAGAGAAGAAAGGAAGAGGCAGGAAAAAGAGAGACAGGAAAGGATAGAACAGTCAAGGTACAATAGGTGGTACAGAGAGATAAGGACAGAAGGCGTACCGGTGTACATACAGGCGTACCGGTGTACCGGTGTACATAAAATGCGCGAGGAAAAATGTAGAAGAATAGCTAGGTTTAGATTAGGGAATGAAATGCGGGAAGGAAGGTATTGGGAAGCAGAGGAAGATAAAACGTGCAGAGTGTGCGGAGAGGAATTGGAAACGTGGGAACACGTGATAGACAGGTGCAGAGGAGGGACAGGAGAAGAAAGAGGAATAGGGGAATGGATAAGAGAAATACTGGATGAAGGAGGAGGAGGAGACGAATGGATGAGGAGATTGGAGAAGAGTAGGAGAGAACGGGAAAGGGAGCTAAGCAGGGAAGGGAACGAAGAGGAAGAGGAATGAAAGAGGAATGGAGTGAAAGAGGGAAACGGAAGTCGGAGAGGCAAGGGGAGAGGAAAGAGAGAGAGAGATAGGCTAAGGAATATAGAATAAAGCGGAGCGGAAGAGCGGAATAGTTCGTAAGAGCGAGCGAATAATGTTAAGTAGTTTTAAGTAGTATAAGTGAAAATGGAAAATTGTACGGAAGCCCATTGTAACCCCGAGGGGATCAATAAACATTACATACATAATACACATATATGAGCGTTTTTGGTCATGGTTCCGTTATATACGTTTTATGTCGTTTAGTATAACAATTCTGTTAGTTATGTTTTGGTTATAATTATGTTAATATAGTATGAAAATTTTTTCTTCTATTGAGTTATTTATTTTTATGTATTAGTGTTTGAAATGTGTGAAGTGTGAGAGAGAGGGTTATTCTATTATGAAATAATAAATGTTATATTGTTATTTGTTAAATGTTATTTTTAAACAAATTATTGTATTTTCATGATTAAGATATTTTTTTCAAGTTTTACTTGCACAGCCTTTTCGGCTTTGCACAAGGCTCCACTACTTATGTGTCCACCGTTCTACACTTGTTCCTTTTCTCTATCACCCGCTCCCCCCACCCCCTTGCGGCTGCAGATGACTGCCTCGTCCGTATCGTATTTACCATGTATATCTCACGTTTCGCCAGTCATGGGCGTAGGCAAACTGTCGAAAACCTATACCGATACAGTCGGTCGTCACATCCGGAAGGGATGATAGCATAATATTTTCATTTCTCTCCTTCTTGCCTACGCCTAGCGCAATAGCACGGGATGAGGGTAAAAAGGGAAAATGCGTGGGAAAAGATAAAATGAAGGAATTGACGCGATGTCTCGGTATTACGGAATAATTCAACACTTGTATAACCTTGTCTCTTGGTTTATTACAATTTAGGGGTCAGATTAAGGTAATTAACTGATAAAGACAGGGTACAAAAATACAAAAGATTATATAGTTCGCTTACATTCGTTGTTCGTGTGTGTGCTCGCTCGTACAGTTGTGTATGGTCGCTCGTAAAATTATCGGCTGACGCTCGTAAGGCGAAGGGCCTTCGCTGGTACCCTGATGCGCTCGCTTGTCAAGTGGTTAGTAACACTTGCACAAGATTTTCGGTCAGCGCGGAGTTACATGTGCGTACAGCGAGAGTCATTTAAGGCTCTATATAGGTATACGGAGTAAGACACGGATTTCTGATGGTCTACGCGAACTGAGGATCGAAACTATATATATATATATATAGAACTTAAAAGATAAGACTTGGAATAAGATTATCGATACGTAGATCGGAATTAAACCCGATAAAAGGAACTTGGTTTGAAATTCGCTGAGGGAAGATTGAGTTCTGAACTCGATGGAAATTGTCGGGAGACTGACTTCAGGAAGGACGTCTTTCTTGATATCAAAATTAGGAGGGGTTCGATGGTGGGAGAAGAAACCTTAGGGAGAGTGTGGTCTTGGACATCTCGCTATTCGGGGATTGGTCCATTGGTCATGAATATATCGGTTGATTAGCGTGATTGGTTGCGGCACGATGTGCGTGTACGTTACAGTTTTCCTAGGCACGCGTGTGACTTTTTTCAGGGCATCGGTTCTGACTAATATGCGTATGAAGAAAGGAGATCTTTGTCTCGTATTTCGGCGAAAAAGCGCATGGGAAATACAGTTCGATATCTGAGACCTAAGCATGCGCATGGTTTGTGTTATATGAATTTATAGCTATGGTGACTTCTCATAACAAGGAGTTTATATTTCGGACTGCGCTGCGAAACCGGATGTCTTATTTTCCAGTCAGGGTTAGAATTTCGTCGGAGCCGTCTAGTCTATGTTGCTTTTAAACAATCTATCGTCGGTACTTCTAGAGATTTACTGCGGTGAGGCTCTGCGTCGCGTCTGAGATGCATCTCGTACTACTTTTCAAGGGTTAAGTATTTCGCTCCACAATTCTGAATTTTATGAGTTTCTGACACAAGAGGGCATAGACTGAGTTGAAATAGAAGAAAAATCTCATGGTTTGGAATTTGTCGTAGGACGTGACACGGTCCCATGTTCGCCTCCCAGTCACAGAACTAGTCGCCTCTTGCTCAGAAAATGACGAAGAAAAACATTTCCTGACGAAAGTGCGCAACTGGGATTCGAACCCGCGACCTCCCGATCCGCTGGCCCGCAACGTTAACCATCAGACCAACTCATCGGGATTTTTGTTTCATGTTTAATATTGATTACAACAATTTTATCATTATGAGCTGTTTCTGTATCAACAGGGGTTATCACTTTACTTTTAACAGACCGACATTTGAATGCAATTTTTAATCCATCAGGTGAGAAGATCCAATTCTATACCAACATTTATTTTGATGTTTTGCACATCCTGAAATTTATGTTTTAATTTTACTAGGATTTAGTTATATCATATAATTTCCCGTATTTGGTTTCCCATATAATTTTTTTACCCAAATGAAAAAAAAAAGGAACTTTTTGTTCTATTGTTACATCCTAGCGAATGTGCCTTCTCTCAGTTATTCCCTATATCCTCATTTGCTATTATAAGCTTATTATTATACGTATACAAATCTAAGAATAAGACGCGTAACGGCATAAAAAGGAACGTGCATACGATTCGCACGCATATTCAACTCACAGCGATGTATACACGGTAGTCGCACCGCCACAGTCATCGACTTTTACGATCCCATTGGCTGTCAACAAGAACACGATCTCAGGCGCATATTCCAAGAAGAGCTGTCGAACGAAAAATCAACCATCAACTCGATCAACCGACTCCAAAAACTCTACGCCGTCCCAACCGCATGGGGACCGAGAGTAGCCTCAACCCTAGATGAATTAAACATAACATAGACTAGACGGCTCCGACGAACTTATAACTCCGACTAAATAATAAGACATTTGGTCTCGCAGCGTAGTCCGATATACAAACTTCCCGATATGAGAAGTCACCATCGCCACCAATCGACATAAGACAAACCATGCGAATGCTTAGGTCTCAGTTATCGAACTCTATATCCCATGCGCTTTTTCGCCGAAACACGGGACAAAGGCCTCCTTCTCTTCATATGCATATTAGTCAGAACCGATGCCCTGGAATAAGGCCACGCACGTGCCTAACGAATCTGTAAAGTATTCGTACACCATACCGCGACCAATCACGCTAATCAACCGATATCTTCACGACCAATGGTCCAATCCCTAAAGAACTAGATGGCGAAGACCACACTCTCCCTAAGGTTCCTTCTCCCACTACTGAACCTCTCCTAATTTTCATATCAAGAAAGATTTTCTTCCTGAAGCCAGTCTCCCGTCAACCACCATCACATCAAGTTCTTCTATCAAGTCTCAATCCCAGTCTCCCGACAATTTCCATCGAGTTCAGAGCTCAAGCTTCCGTCAGCGAATTTCGAATCAAGTTCCTTTTATCACGTTTAATTCCGATCTACGTACCGACAATCTTATTCCAAGTCTTTTCTTTTAAGTTCTATATATATAGCTTCGATCCTCAGTTCCCGTAGACCATCAGAAATCCGTGTCTCACTCCGTATATCCATATAGAGCCTCAAGTGGCTCTCGCCGTACGCAAATACACATATATAACTCCGCACCGACCGAAAATCTTGTGCAAGTGTCACCAACCACTTGACCAGCGAGCGCACCAGGGTACCGGCGAAGGTCCTTCGCCTTACGAGCGTCAACCGATATTTTTACGAGCGATCATACACAACTGTACGAGCGAGCACGCACACACGAACAACGAATGTAAGCGAACTGTATAATCTTTTCTATTTTTGTATCCTGTCTCTATCAGCTAATTACCTTAATCTGACCCCTAAATTTTAATAAACCAAGAGTCAAGGTTACACAAGTGTCGAATTATTCCGTAATACCGAGACATCGCGTCAATTCCTTCATTTTATATTTTCCCACGCACTATCCCTTTTTTGCCCTTATCCCGTGCTTATGCAACAAAAAGGGCAACAAAGTAGGCAACAAAGAGGGAAACGAAAATATTATGCTCTCATCCCTTCCGGATGTGACATATTAATTTTTGCGGGCTCGTCCGGGATTTAAAAAAGGCAATGTGCTAATTAATCCAACTTCCATAAGTGATTCGGAATTGATACATTGAATGTGTTACCTAGTTTGGAACCTCCTAAACGATCGATTAAAAAATTACAAAAATTCTTAAAAATCGAAAAGAAACCCACAAAAACAATGACGACGTTAGGAACAAATCAGTTAATATCTCTAAGAGACGCCATAATCTGTGTCCCCGAATTCGACGGACGAAAGATCCCTTTATCAGAATTCATAACTGGGTGCGAGGATGCAAAAGATATGCTCCCTTCCGAATTGGAAAAGTATTTAGCAAAATTAATTAGAAACAAATTGAAAAATCAAGCTAGAGAAGCAATCCACGGGACGAAATTCAAAACGATAGGAGCCCTAAAAAAAATCCTAAAAAAAATATATACACCAAATAAATCCGTAATGCAATTATTGGGAGAACTCGAAAACATCTTTCAAACGGCCAACGACAGTGTCATAGATTTTTCCGCAAAAATCAGGAAAAAGGCAAGGGAAATAATCAAGGCGCGAAACCTATCGAATAATGGGGTGGACGACCCCGTATTCAGAATAACAGCAGACAACTACTTCCTTACGTGTTTTAAACGTGGGTTAAAGGGGGAAATTGAACAACGACTCCCTCCGTGTGCTAACATCGACGTCGCGATCGACCACACTATACAAATTGAACATGAAATCGGGTCGCGAAAACAGTTGCACTCGCCCTCCATTAAACCCGTTCCGATCAAGTCAATCAAGATCTGTGATATTTGCAAAAAGGACAATAATTCGACCGAAGCTTGCCGATTCACAATCCTTACATGCCAAATTTGCGAAGGTCAAGGCCACAGTGCCATCGAGTGCAGAAAAAAAAACCGAACGTGCAAGGCTCGGTCATTTGGCAAATATGCAAGAAACTCGGTCACACCGCAGACAGGTGTTATACCGATCAGAATTCCCGCGCCAAGACCTGTCAATTGTGTAAAAACTAAGGGCACACAGCCGATAAATGTCCTTCGCAAGGCATGGCCGTTCGAACGAACAAACGAACACGATGAGGTAGTCGAAATCCCCGCGCGTTCGAAGCCTCTTTCCCCGTGAGAGTCGAAAGTCGCACGTTAAAGGAAGGGTAAATCCCGCCTTTAAAAATCCGTGAGGATGTTTACGCCGGCGACTGCCTGGTAACAAACATCGACGAAAAGGCCCATGTGAAGGATCCCAATCCAACAAATGACGCCGTACGACCGATCGTGCCGGTCATAAAACTACAGGAATTCGACATCGTGGAAAACCAAACCAAACAAAAAATTAAATCAGATTGTAGGACAATCTGCGATTCTAATCCCGTTCCTCATGATTCTAATCTTAATTCGGACGTAGGTTGCACGATAACTACGCCGGCCCAGAGCCCAGTAGTGGCCAATAAAAAATAAATAAAAAAATAGACATAAACGTCGACATAAAACTTTGTCAACGCTCCAGTGAGAGCGATGATGAAGAAAAACTAAACCCAAACAAAAACAAAACAAAAAGCAAAACAAACTCAGATTGCACGACAACCTGCGTTTCCAATCCAGTTCCTCGCGATGCTAACCCAATTTCTCGCGATAATTCTAATCCAAAATCAGATTGCATGTCAATCTCAAATTCCAGGCAAATTCCTCGTGATCCTTCTATTTCAATCGTAGATTGCATGACAACTACGATAATCCACAGCCCGAAAGTGGCTCATTAAAAACTTCGGCAAAAAACGTCGAAGCAAAACCTTGCCTTCACTCCGACGAGAGTGACGAGCAAGCAAAACCACAAAAAAAATTCAGTAGCGAGGAAGAATCAAAAACAAAAACAAACGAAAAAGACAAAATTGAACAAAAACCAAAAGCAGATTGCACGACAATCTTAAATTCCAGTCAAATTCCTCGTGATCCTTCTATTCCAATCATAGATTGCACGACAACTACGCTAATCCAGAGCCCAAAAGTGGCCAATCAAAAAACTTCGACAAAAAACGTCGAAACAAAACCTTGCCATCACTCCGACGAGAGCGACGAGCAAGGGATAACAAACAAAAAATCCAGTCGCGAGGAAGAATCAAAAACAAAAACAAACGAAAAAGAAAAAAAATTGAACAAAAACCCAAAAAAAAAACCAAAACGAAAAAGAAAAATCCAAAATAAAACAGAATCAAAACGAAATAGAATAGTCCAAAACACTTCAAAACCGAAATGAAGGAGTACGCTTACAAATGAAACAAAACACGAATCAAATTCTAATCATAAAAGCAAATTCGTGAACGAACGTAAATTCTATCGTCACCTCTAAGTCAACATCGCATATAATCGAAAATTCGAAAATCGCGTTACAAGATTTGGCGCGCAGATTAGACCAGACTAGCGATAGCAATGACGAAAACAAAAATCCAACGACCTTTACTATTCGAGCAGATGTCCACCCCGTCTCGCGTGAGAAAAATATAAACATCGTCACTCGCTCTCAAGTGAAGAGCCCTATAGAACAAGTGCACGAATCATATGGCGACTATTCTAGCGTCAAGGCCAACGCGCCTGCAGCCGAACGCATAGACGCGCACTCCAAAACTCATCCCCGTGCACGTCAAATTCGTAAACTCATAAATTACGCAGAGTAGCGACGGCGAGACAAAGGTCGAGATAGTAAGACCCATACGCACTAGTCGACCTGCGGAGGGCATTGCCCCGAAAACAGTCGAGGACTCTGACAAGCGCAAAGCATTTTCGATCTATCCCTCCAAAAACTCCACCGATCCTAATTCCGATAATTCGACAAATTCAGACTCCAACTCTCTTGATTTACAATCCTCCGAAGACAAAGATCCTCCGGATCAGCGGAGGAAAGAAAAATATCAGAATTCAAACTTGCAAATTGCATCAACACCAAACAGTTGTTCCATTTTCGAGACTATAATCCGGTTTATTTCACCGACTCAACGGGTAAGCCGTATGACCCTGGAGGACACAAGGGTGTCCCAAAAACCGATTTCAATCCTTATTAATAAATAATCATAATAATTAACCTGTTTTTCAGATGGCCGTTATCAATCTACTCTGTATCGCTTAACGATATCACCTTTGCACTCGCAATGAGAAAAACAGATCAAATTTTTAGTTACCGTCTCCGAAGTACAGAACATGCGAACTTGTGTATATTCAAAACGCGCCGAACGAACTATTTCGCAATTCAAGGAAGATTTCCAGTCGCAAACCTAGATATAATTTCCTACAAGCATTTGAAATTCATATACGTAGTAATTATATTACATTAGCGAATCATTGTATTACGATATTCCTACGAAACGGTGGAAAAAGAGCGCCGAATGCTCCAAAATAATTTGTTATCAGCGATCCAAGCCTCGGACACATACTCTACAATTTAGCAAAGAAGCCGAGTTATAGGCGGTACTTTCTGGCGAAATAGTACACGTAATTCAATGTATACCAATACAAGAAAATCTGATCAGGTTAAAAGAATTTCACGATCAACCTCCTGTCACTCGTGGGAACGAAAAATATCTCCTTACTCCTCGAACTCACATATAACCAACTATTAAAATAGTAACTCAAAACAACCTGCAATTCCTTACTTCCCGTATATTACCTTTTTGGAGACACTTGCTACAAGTTCATCCCTGTTCTGGTCAAAGCCACACCACCTGCAACCACGGAATCGACGACAAAGTCTACTTGACGATGCATCAACCCAACATCATCAGCATCCTGTGCGATGTACTCCAAAGAAGATATCGACAACGTACGAGAACGTGTAATATTTCCCGTAGAGAAACCCGCTGTCGTAAACAATATGGCACGGGGCGTCAGTGATCAAAACACTGTCAATCAAGAGGAGAAGCTCTTAAATCGCCCGTATAAGAACAATATATAACAGCAAGCCTATTCCATCGGGAATAGCACCTGGAAAATTCATTCAATTCAGTACAGCAAGCGCTGGTTTCACCCGAACATCACTCGTCGTGCGAGCGATCAAGGTCCTCGTAGATACGGCGATCCATGCATACAGCCTACACCCTGTGGATGGCTGGTCAAGTTATCTCGTCGGTGTAATATGGGACTCGGCTACGTACCTCCTGACGCACCTGGCTGAACAACCCAAGAAGAAAACGTCAACGGATGCAGTGACTGGTCAAGAACTTCATCAACTTGTGTCGGCCCCTCCAGCTGAACCAGAGGGCGAATATCAACGCTGCAACACATGATCTGTACCCTGTCATCTTCGATCATCCAGAAAACAACCAATCCTTCAAACCGCGTTCCTTCCCTTAAGTTCGCACGAGGAGACATGAAAATCATAATCATGCTAATAATATTTGTTTCCGTCGTCGTTCTTTTAGCCTTGTAAAGAGAAAGGGTAAAATAAGTGAATAAGCATCCATGCATGAGGAACAACAAAAAGGAGAAAACTTGTACACATACATTTCACCGCAAAATAAAAAATATGTTTATAATTATCAAAAAAAAACAAAGAAGAACAAAAACGGAGAACAAAAAAAAACTTTCTCATACAAAGATCATATACACAATAATAATACACACATACTTTCCTTTTCTGTAGTCTACATTATACTCGAATCCCAAAATTGTATCTACCGATACCGCAACCACTCAAGAATAGGCTGATGATGATATTGAGATAACGTTCGGAATATTCATAATAATCGAGAGGGACGCTCAATCTTAAACCGGTGAGGTTTTACATCCTAGCGAATGTGCCTTCTCTTAGTTATTCCCAATATCCTCATTTGCCGTTATAAGCTTATTATTATACGTATGTAAATCTAAGAATAAGACGCGTAACGGCATAAAAAGGAACGTGCGTACGATTCGCATGCATATTCAACTCACAGCGATATATACACGGTAGCCGCACCGCCACAGTCATCGACTTTTACTATCCCATTGGCTGTCAACAAAAACACTATCTTAGGCGCATATTCCAAGAAGAGCTGTCGAACGAAAAATCAACCATCAACTCGATCAACCGACTCCAAAAACTCTATGCCGTCCCAACCACATGGGGACCGAGAGAAGCCTCGACCCTAGATGATTTAAACATAACATAGACTAGACGGCTCCGACGAACTGATAATTCCGACTAAATAATAAGACATCCGGTCTCGCAGCGTAGTCCGATATACAAACTTCTCGATATGAGAAGTCACCATCGCCATCAATCGACATAACACAAACCATGCGAATGCTCAGGTCTCAGATATCGAACTCTATATCCCATGCGTTTTTTCGCCGAAACACGGGACAAAGGTCTCCTTCTCTTCATACGCATATTAGTCAGAACCGATGCTCTGATATCTTCACAACCAACGGTCCAATCCCTAAAGAACTAGATGGCCAAGACCACCTCTTCCTAAGGTTCCTTCTCCCACTACTGAACCTATCTTAATTTTCATATCAAGAAAGATTTTCTTTCTGAAGCCAGTCTCCCGTTAACCACCATCACATCAAGTTCTTCTCATCAAGTCTCAATCCCAGTCTCTCGACAATTTCCATCGAGTTCAGAGCTCAAGCTTCCGTCAGCGAATGTTGAATCAAGTTCCTTTTGTCACGTTTAATTCCGATCTGCGTACCGACAATCTTATTCCAAGTCTTTTCTTTTAAGTTCTATATATATATATATAGCTTCGATCCTCAGTTCACGTACACCATCAGAAATCCGTGTCTCACTCCGTATATCCATATAGAGCCTCAAGTGGCTCTCGCCGTACGCATATACACATATATAACTCCGCGCCGACCGAAAATCTTGCGCAAGTGTCACCAACCACTTGACCAGCGAGCGCACCAGGGTACCGGCGAAGGCCTTTCGCCATACGAGCGTCAACCGATATTTTGACGAGCACGCACACACGAAAAACGAATGTAAGCGAACTGTATAATCTTTTCTATTTTTGTATCCTGTCTTTATCAGCTAATTATCTTAATCTGACCCCTAAATTGTAATAAACCAAGAGTCAAGGTTACATAAGTGTCGAATTATTCCGTAATACCGAGACATCGCGTCAATTCCTTCATTTTATCTTTTCCCACGCACTATACCTTTTTTACCCTCATCCCGTGCTATTGCGCTAGGCGTAGGCAACAAAGATGGAAACGAAAATATTATTCTCTCATGCCTTCCGGATGTGACACTATTCGTTTAATTTATGCAATATTAGCTATTCGATTTTTAGGATTCATTGTATGATCCCATCATATATGTACAATTGACATAGATACTCGAGCTTATTACACTTTGGCAACCATAATGATTGCAATCCCTACAGGAATTAAAGTCTTTAGATGATTGCTACCATCCATCGATCAAAAATAAAATTAGATCCTTCAAACCTTTGAAGATTAGAATTTGTATTTTTATTTGTAATTAGAGGATTAACTGGAGTAATACTAGGTAATTCATCAAGTGATATTATTTTACATGATACTTATTATGTTGTACCTCATTTTCATTATGTATTATCTCTAGGAGCTGTATTTGCTATTATAGGAGTTTTTATTTATCGATATCCATTAATATACAACCTAAGATTGCATACAAAATTATAAAAAATTCAATTGTATAGAATATTTTTCGAGTCAATGTAACTTTTTCTCCCAACGATTTTTGGGACTAAATGAAATACCTCGACGATATTATTATTATCCTGATTCATATGTAACTGTAAATATTTTTTCTTTTATAGGATCTTTAAATTCAATATTAAAAATTATATATTTTATTTTTCTAATATGAGAACGCATATCACATCAACGATTAAATCTCTTTTCAATGTATACAATTTCTTCAATTGAATGATTAAGAAAATCTTACCCCCCATTAAATCGTAGATTTAATTAAACTCCTCCAATATATCATAATTAATTCACTATAAATTAATTAAATTTCTACCTAATTCATCATTGATATACGAGATGCTAATTACGATTATAATTATTTATATTTTTTGTTCATTAATTAATAATTTGAATAATAAGTTCATTTAACAAAATCAAAATATTGAAATTGTTTGAACATTAATTCCGATATTAATTTTAATTTATCTAGCAATTCCTTCATTCAACGTTTTATATTTAACAGATGAAATTTATATATCAACTCTAACAAATAAATCTATTGAACATCTTATTTACTGATCTTATCAGTTACTGATCTTATGAAAATTCAGATTTTAATCAAATAAATTTTATTTATTTATAATTAAAAATAATGATATGAACATGAATAATTTCCGTTTATTAGATGTGGATAATAATATAATTATTCCATATAAAAATCAAACTCGTATATTAATTAATTATTTAGATGTAATTCATTCCTGAACTGCTCCATCATTAGGTGTGAAAATTGATTTTATCCCTGGCCGAAGTAATCAAACTTTAATTAATGTAAATCTATCTGGATTATATTTGTTATGGACAATGTTCTGAAAAGTGTGGTATAACTCATAGAGTTATACCTATTGCAATTGAAAGAACTAATCATGAAAATTGTATACAATGAATTTCTTATCCATTTTCATTGGATGACTGAATTTAAAGTTTTGATCTCTTCAATCAATATATAGTAATTAAAATTACCTCTAATGAAACAAATGAGTTAAAACATAACATTAAAATGTCATTTTTAAATTATTAAAATTAATATTTTTTACATTCCACAATTATCACTATACAATTGATTAACTTTAAATATAATTTTATTTACATTGAAAAAAATATTAATCCGTATAATCAAAATCAGAAAAAATGTATCTTAAAATGATACGAAATTCATTTTCTATTTTTGATTCTAATACGAATTAAATAGTTGATTTGAATTGAATTTATTCTTTTCAAATTTTGTTATTATTCCAAAATTATTTCAAACAGTTGATTCTCGATTAATTAATTTTTTAAATTTTATTTGAATAACTTTGTTCAAAGGACTCAAAATAATTTAGTGGATAACCTTATTTGTTTCAATATAATTTATTTCACTATTTTATTTATTTTAATTTTAAGAAATAATTTTATATATATTTTTACAAGTTCAAGACATTTAATTTTTTCAATTGATATTTTCCTCCCATTTTGATTTGGTTTAATAATTTTCCTTTCATTAAACAATACAAACTTTGCATTTGCGCATGAAATCCCCCAAAAGACCCCTTTTCTTTTAATACCTTTTATAGTTTTAATGAAAACAATTAGAAATATTATTTGTCCTTTAACTTGATAAATTCGATGAACAGCAAATATATTTGCAAGATATTTACTTTTAACTATAATAAGAGAATCAGCTATTTCATTAATAATAATTTAATGATATGTCAGTATTTTAACACAAATTATATTATTAATATTAGAATCTAGAGTTTCTATCATTCAATCTTATGGCTTTACTGTATTGAGAACTTTATACACAAAGAAAACAAATTATATTAAAATCATTATTGAACAAAATTTCTTATAACCATCCGTTCCATATAGGCGTTTCCTCTAATAGAGCTTGACCTTTAAAAAAAGTACTTTTCTGTACGTCGTTTCAACGAAATGCTCTATTCTCGCTCTTTTTATTTCAGTGTACGAAATACTAGCAGGTAATGGATTTGTCCGCACCTGAACAAAATTTTCCATGCCCTATCTAACCCCCGCGAAAACACCCAATTGGTCCCGTGGACTCTCGAGCCGAGCTGCATGTTGGTGCGCCGCGCCGGCAAGAGGAGAAGCCGCTGACGTACCTCTGGGCTGCCGAAAATACCCGATCGAACGTCGGGGACCTCCGAACGAAGCGTGGTAGCGGCCATGCGAGAGCGAGAAAGAGAGCAGCACCAGCGATACTCATACCTCTCGATTTCGTCACGTCCGTGTGCCTCGCGCGTTGATAGTATTGGTGTGAATTTGTTTTTCAATTTTACGGCTAAACTATTGGAGATAGAGAAAAAACATCATATACACCTATAGGGTAAAATCTTCCCCTCTACAACTTTTGTTCGAAACTTTTTTGCGACTACCTTTTCGTTCTCGAAATAATGCATATTTTTCGGTATTTAACCCTTTTCTTCACTGTTAATAGTTAAAATTCCTAGAAATTCGGATTCCCCGGGTCGATTAACATAGGAATACGTATTTCACTAAGCGGTCACAACAATTTTCGACTTCGGCCACTTTTGACTGGACTAGTGAGCACGAAACGGAGAAAAGTGTCGTCGGACAACCGCGAGTCTGAAGCTTTTTCGGTCGAGGTGCGATTCTCCGATTCCGTATCTGTACGGAACGCCGTATATAGAAAATAAAGACTGTTGCATTTTCATATTGACGCACTCTCTTCCGAGCCACGGTGAGTAGTGGGTGGAGAGTGTCCAACGATGAGTCGGGGATTACCTGAAAAGTTTATGTTTGAGGTATAGATTGGAGAGTAAGGAAGCCCAGCAGTCCTCCTTTGGAGTTGTCTCCGGATGTGGGCCGGGTTCCGAGGATTTTTCGACATAGGAGAGGCTTTTTGTGGTAAAACGAAAAAATTAATGAATGGGGAGGTTTTAATGAGAAAAAGATACTGTATTTTAAAATTGAATTAAAAACAAAGGATAATATAATACAAAGATGGTTGCTTGGAGAGGTAGGAATTTTTACAAGAGCCTTTTCTCTTCAACACGGGACTGCGTTAAAAGAGAAGGCGGAATATGCGATTTTTCTCTTCTACACCGTACGGCGTAAAAAGAGGAAAAAATACTATGCTTGGATATGGAGAGGTAACGGGTCTGCGACACTCTCCGACGCGTGCACGAGCTGCGCACGCGTCTGTTTTTTGCAGCCCGGATCAGTTCAGTTCAGTTCAGAGTTTGCTTTATTCATACATAGCTTATAATGTGTTGAACATTTTCAGGTTTTACGTTTGCGACTATTCCTGTTATTTAGCTTATAACTTACTAGTCTGATTACAAAGTAGATCTAGGAATTGCTTATTTACGTTTTTCGGGTTCTCCGAATACAGGTTTTATGTAATTTTGGCTAAAAATTGAAAAAATACCATCAGCCTTTTTTGAGTGCCTTAAAGCTAGAGTCTATTTACAGTATGTACATTTGTTTCTTATTACTAATAGTTGTATCACATATTTGTATCACATAATTATGTGATGCGGTAGCTTATGTTTAATTCTGAATGGGAGCGTCTCCCGTGTGTGAATGCCAATCTGGCTTAGTATCGGAATGTTCTTAATTAACTCGAGATAGAATTTCTTAGTGTGTGTCACTATTTCTTGGAACAGCTCTTTGATATTAGTTTCGTTTCTTATTTGGACATTACTTGTTCGCCAGTTGCTATTTGTAATTGTTCTTAGGGTCTTATTCTGGAAGATTTCGAGTTTTTTAATGTTTGATTTCGCCGTGTTGCCCCATATGGGCGCCGCATAGAGGATAATCGGTCTTATCATGGCTTTATATAATAACAGTTTGTTTTTAAGGCTAAGCGCACTTTTCCTACAGATTAGGTGGTAGAGGATGCTCTTGATTTTTTGCGCCTTGTTGCATGTGCTGTTTACATGTTCCTTAAATGTAAGCTTACTGTCTAGTATTAGGCCTAAGTATTTGGCGCTGTTTTTTGGCAAGATTATTGTATTTTCAACCTTAAATGGCGGAGTTGTCTCTTTTTTTATTTTCTTAGTGAAAAAAACTAATTCAGTCTTGGATGCATTAATTTTGATTTTCCATTTCTGAAAATGTCTTACTATAAGGTCCACGTGTTTCTGCACGCCGGCCTGCGCCACTTTCTTGCTCCAGGAGCTAGCCAGTATTGCAGTGCCATCTGCAAACAGTGCCAGCTCGGTTTTATCCGTTTTCGGTATATCATTAATATAGTAAAGGAAGAGCACTGGTCCCAGGATCGAGCCTTGCGGGACCCCTGCAGTGATGGTTTGGATTTCAGATGCGGTCCCATTGGTGACCACAGCAAATGTTCTCTCGCTGAGGTACTGTTGTAACAATTTTACTATGTATGTGGGGATATTCATCTCTAGTAGTTTGTGTAGCAGGCCGGCATGCCAGTCCGTGTCGAAGGCCTTCTCTATATCTAACAAGGCTACTGCCGTTGTTTTGTTCATATTAAAATTTAGACTAATATGGTTGGTTACTCTTGCTAGTTGCTGGACAGTGCTAAGCCTCGGCCTGAAGCCAAATTGCTCTGAAATTATTTGTTCTTTTGCATTTTCATGGATTCTGAGTCTAGTCAAAATTATTTTTTCGAGTATTTTACTCATTGTGCACAGAAGGCTTATCGGTCTATAGTTTTGGGGAAAGAGCTTGTCCTTTCCCGGCTTCTGAAACGCTAATATATTGGCATGCTTCCATTGTTTGGGGAAATATGAATAATTAAAGCAGGCGTTGAAAATTTTGGTAAGTTCGAGTCTGGCCTCACGAGTTAAATTTTTTAGGATAATATTTTGAATATTATCCGCCCCTGGCGCTTTTTTGGGTTTGGTTTTCCTTATTGCCTTACCTACTTCGCTTTCTGTCGCGTAATTTATGCTTTTTTTATCGATTTCCGTATTACGCAGATCTTTGATTTTATTTGTTATTATTTTGTCAAATCTGTAGGAACCTAGGTTTTCAGTGAGGTGGTGGACTCTCTCAAAGTTTATAGCTAAGACGTCGGCTATTTCTTTGTCATCGGTAACCAGCCCCCCAGGGCCATGCAGGGTAGGCAATGCGCCTGGTGGTGGCTTGGTGAAGGCTTTGGCCATTCTCCATATGGAATTGTCTTTGATTTTTAAATCTTTCAATGTGTTATTCCATTTTTCATTCGAGTGTTTTTTGATCATTTCTTTAACGATCCTCGAGAGTCTATTTCTAATTTTTTTATAAATTATGTTTCCTGTGTTCTGAAATTTCCTTCTGTACTTGTTGCGGAGGCGAATTGCCTCCCTGATGTTTTCGGGGAGGACGATTGCTTTGGGTTTCATTTTGTTTTTGGGGATAGCTAATTCAACCGCTTCGTTTATTATATTTGTGAGCGCTTCTACGCTTTTGTCAATGTCTTCTTTGCTATTTATTACTATGTCAAGTGGGAGCTTGTCGTCAAGATAGTTTTGGAATTGAGTCCAGTCTGCGTTTTTATAGCTAAGCGAGGTTGTTTCTTGGTGTATAATGTTTGTGTTAGACAAGTTTATTATTACTGGGTTGTGATCTGAATCTAGTTCGTTTACTGATTCTATATCTATGAAGTTGTTAACATTTTTTACTAGGGCAAAGTCAACCGTGCTTGGCAGGGCGCCAGTATAGGGGTAGAGTGTAAAGTTGTCGGGGGCTAATACGTTTATGCCGCGGCTGGTCGTGTAGTTGTAGATGCGTTTTCCGTTTCCATTATTACTCGAGCAATTCCAGCTCGCATGTTTAGCGTTGAAATCTCCAATCGCGATGGTTGAATTAGCTGAGCCAAAAATTATATCTAGGTCATGTTTTTCGATTTTAGTCTGCGGTCTCGCGTAGACTGAGGCTATTACTAAGTTATTTCCTAGCTTTATTCCTATCGACTCTACTGAGTCTGTATTGAAATCAATCTCAGAACAAGAAATGAAAATTATTGTAGAAAATAGCCACCCCACCCCCTCCCCCCCCGCTGCTCCGTCGCCAGGTCTATCTTTTCGGAAACTATGAAATCCCGGGATTTTGCATCTCATTTTGCTCGAGAGTTTAGTCTCGTTTACTAATAGTATATCTATATCCTGAAGCTTGAGAAAGTCCATCACCTCATTGC
Source organism: Ophion slaviceki (assembly GCA_944452715.1). Taxonomy (NCBI): domain Eukaryota; kingdom Metazoa; phylum Arthropoda; class Insecta; order Hymenoptera; family Ichneumonidae; genus Ophion; species Ophion slaviceki. The sequence goes on along the minus strand of OX101785.1, from coordinate 41,501,211 downwards.
GCTTGTAGCGTAAGTCGTTAGCGTTCCAATGCGCTATTTTAATATTCCTTTGTAGCTCAAACTTCCTACTAGACATACTTAAGTATCGTGGAGTAGAAAGCTTCACATCTTGAGATGTGATCTGAGCATGATTTAAGCTTGTTGTTCAGTTCTATAATCATAGTTAGCATTTCTTTGACATTACAAAGTGTGTTGAGTGTTTTAAATTCTTTGATAACTTCGAATATCGTACTAATGTCATCGCTCGCTTCGCTTGATTATTTCTTACCGTTCCTAATTTTAGGTTGCGCTGCTGCTTCTGCGTATGAGGCCTTTACTCCATCGGGGTGGATATGGTTGTTGTTGTTGTTGTTATTTTCTGAATCGGACTCTGCAGCCCCGTCTGCTGTGTCGAACTCCTTTCTAAGAAGTTGTGTGTTGAATTTTGTTGCTGTTGGGTCGCCTTGTCGTCCTGGGGCTCTTGGGTTGTTCTTTTCTCCATGACGCTCGTGGTGCGGTTCGAGACGCGGGAAGTTGCTTTCGCTGGGATGAGGCGGCTGCTGCCTGGAAGGCGCTGCTCGCTTTCTCCTTCTGTCAATGAGTTCGATTCTCTTCTTGTATGCTTCGCAGTCGGCCGAGTTGGCCGCATGGTTCCGATTACAGTTGGCGCATTCTGGTGGCGTTCCCTCCTGCGTCTTGCAATCTTTCGTGAGATGGTTTTCGGCGCATCTCACGCATCTTGGCGTGTTAAAGCAGAAGCTTGCCCCGTGTCCGAAGCCTTGACATCGGTAGCATTGCGTTATTCTCCTTTTGTTTTTGTAGCGTTCCCACTTGACTCTGACCGAGCAGATATATTTGATGTTTGTTATTAGTCCCACTTTTTCTGATTGTTTGAAGGACACATAGTAGAGGGGATGTCCGTCCGATGCGTCTTTTCCCGTCTTCATTTTTTATATTTTCGACGCCGTTAGGCCATGCGACTTGATTTCTTCTTGTATTTCGCTTGTTTCTATGGGCGGTAGTCCCCTGATGACAAATTTTTTCTCTTTTTCAGCCTCCCCGGCGTAGGTGTGGAACTCCATTTTGGCGGTTGATAGTAGTGTCTTTATCCTATCATGTGCTTCGTGGCTGCTCGGATGGATTGTGATTTTGTCTAGCGAGTAGTTGACGAGCGTGCCCTTGAACTTGGAGGTAACCTCCTTTACGATGTCCGTTCTCAGTTTTACTGAGAGATCCTTGCTCGCCACTACTATTGGTGGGATCTTGATTTTGTTTGTCTTCTGCCCCGCTGGGGGGCTTTCCTCATCTTGGTAGGCCTCGAGTTCCATCTCGCTGTCTTCATCTTCCGAGTCTGATGACAGGGCTTTGTATTTGTTGTTGGATGCTTTCATGTTATTGTTATTTGTCTCACTTCCCGTACCGTCTCGCGGGTTGTGTTTTTTTGCACTGCTGCCTGCGGTTGGCTCTCCCGCTCGTTTTTTCTTCTTCGCCATTTCCTCCCTGGGTTGCAATCTTTTCACTCTTGCCTTGGTCACTCTCGCACCATCGGCTGCGATTTTGTTACACTCCCGAGGGTCTCGTATAGTGCTATTGTCTAAACGGTTGCTGGGTACTATTATTATCGTTTTTGTTTGTTTGTCCAGCCCGGATCGTAGCCGGTGGTCGGGTTATATTCCCGACCGAAGCTGCCAATGGTTATGGGAAAGCGCGGAACAGGGCGCTGACCCTCGGGCGCTACGCGTACTACGCGCGACCATTGGTCGTCGCGTGCGGCCGAGGTGGGGCGAGCGCGGTCGACGGGAGCCGAGCACGCTGCCGTGTGCCGAGCGCGCCATGTGTCCCGCGAGGGAAAGGTTGGGGTACAAAGTTTTTACAATGGCGGTGCCGCGGAACGCCGGGCACCCGTTTAGCTAGCCTATGACACGCGGGTAACCCCAAGCTGTCATAGGCGAGCTGTACACTCATTTCGTAACTCGTTCGCGAAGTTTTTATCGATAGATTCTGTGCGCGTGATTTTTTTCCCTTATTTAGGTGGATTACAGGCGATCGTCGAGGGATTTCGCCCACGTACTTGGTAAGTGTGCGCGGTCGACGGGAGCCGAGCGCGCTGCCGTATGCCGAGCGCGCCATGTGCCCCGCGAGGGAAAGGTTGGGGTACAAAGTTTTTACAATGGCGGTGCCGGGGAACGCCGGGCACCCGTTTAGCTAGCCTATGACACGCGGGTAACCCCGAGCTGTCATAGGCGAGCTGTACACTCATTTCGTAACTTGTTTGCGAAGTTTTTACTGATCCATTCTGTGCGCGTGATTTTTTTTCCCTTGTTTAGGTGGATTATGGGCGATCGTCGAGGGATTTCGCCCGCGTACCTGGTAAGTGTGCGCGGGCTCGTTGCGCACGTCAGTAAGTTTTTTATACTCCTAATAATTAAAAGAAAAGAAAAAAAACGTAAGAGCGGTAGTTGTGAGGGGAGGGGAGGGTTATTTACACGTGTTTTCTAATACCAAGGGGCCGGGGGGGGGAGTCATGACTCGATTATTAAGGGGAGGAGATAAAAGTGACAGCGGGAGGTTATATACAGAGAGGGGGTTCATTTACAGGGGAATAAACCGTGGGGATGACTGTCGGGTGTCGGCATGGTCATCTGCGAGGTTTTAATCTTTTATTGCCCCTTCCAGGTACAGCGGCAGTGTCCAGCGTCTTCGCGAGGACTCTCCGCAGAGAGGCAAGCCGATGCGTCCCCAGAGACATCCCCGGCGAGGGCGTGCTTTCTTCGAAGGACGCCATCGGTCGTCAAAGGACTTGTCGAGGGACTTCGCTGTAGGAGATTTGCCCCGGAGGGCTTGCCGAGGGGATTCGCTGCATACGAGCAGCCATGGACGCATGGTGCTTCGGTGCTCTAATCTTCTCTCGGCCAGAGGGTCGTTCCGGAGGAAATTAGGGGTATACCGTTCGTAGGGAACGTGCGGACAACAATATTTTAAAGAAAGCGAGCGAGTCGACCCTCTCATTCCTCCCGCGATTCCTCCCGCCCCGTCGCCGAAGAGAAAAGTGCGTGATAGATTATAACACGACGACTGTGGAATAATTTTCGTAGTAAAAAAATCGTTCGGAAATTCGGTCGAATATTATGAGATCTCAAGATTGAGTAGACTGATCGAAAAAAGACCCAAACAAAATCGATAGAAAAAATCATATTTCATCGGTCAAATGTCATTAAATTTTCATCAAAGTTAAAACGTCGTCTGCTAAAGCCCATCTTACTGTATAAATAGTCGCGGCGTGTTCGTCAGTCGGTCAGTGGCGTCGAGATCGGTGGCATCGATCAGTGGCGTCGATTTTTTTTTATTTGTTACTTGACGTCAAGACGCTGCCGCGCCTCTTGATCAACTCATGCCCGTTAATCTCAACTGGGAAGGAAATCAAAACTTGTTTAGTGTATGTTATGCGTTTGATTGGTGTTGGATTGAGTGGCATCAGCACGTTTGTGGTCTCATGGAACTAGGGCATGGAATCAATTCCACTGTTTGTTATCAAATTTTTGCAGTAAAAAAGAAGAAAGTCGTTATAAACGAAGCTCCTGTCGTTAAAACTCAAGATGTGACGATAAAATTGATGAAAGAATTGTGAACCAACTATGGATTCGCAATTCGAAGACGCCCAAATTCTCTGGAAGATATGCGCAAGGAGATTTGGGAAGGATACTATCACAAAATTTCAACTGATAGCAATCCACAGTATTAATACTGTTCGGACTCCTGGTGTACATATAAGAAAGCCGTGAAAGATAACACAGTTAAAACTTACAAACATCCTCCTGCTCTCGTTAAAGCTGTTCAAGAAATTTTGAAACCGATCTACAAAGATTTGACTAACGAGGAACATCCCTCAGGTGTCCGCCTCCGATTTTGTTGAAACTCATATATGTGATAGAGCATCGAAAACTTTGAGACACGTATTTTTTTTTATCGGCGGAAAAACGGATTTAAGGGGGGAAACCGCCCCTCAAAGAAAGGCGTGTCGAGGGGTGATTTTGCAGTTTCACCCAGAAGCAATCCACCTATCTGAATGAAAAAAAAAACAAAAATTCTTTTAATGAAAAGCGATGAAAAATCCACTATAAAAATGTTAAGAAAAAATTTAATTAGGGGGTAAACCACCCCTCAATTTGCCTTTTTTCACCCCACACTTAAGAGGGTTGTATGCAAATTAATAAAACAGGTATCATTTTGAAGGGGAATTAAAATTAAAGTTGACGGGTTTTTGCGTTTTGGCGGCATAGCAAATTTAAGGGGGCAAACCACCCCTAACATAAATTTATTTATCATAGTCGTTTTTTCTGTGTTTAAATTAAATTCGCTGATTTTAAATATTTCTATAAACTACAGTTTAATGTTTTATCATATTTCAAAATTATTACATTCGTCTTAAGGGGTAACTACCCCTCTGACGAGAAACATCATTAAAGTATCCGCTTTCGATTTCGTTGTGTCACGTCCCGTAAATTTTTAATGTTTTGTTTATTAGTTTCCATTATTTTTTATCTTTTATCAACGGGTTTAATATTCATTATTTTCCGACGACTCCGTCGCCTCGTGTCTCTGTGCGGTGTCGGGCATGAAACGCCGACGGTGGGACCGGATGTACCCGATCGAATTCGGCTGATCGAGCATCGCCTGATCCGCGGGGTTCGACCGTGGGACTCCGGGAGCGAACAAGTTTCCGTGGACGTTGCCAAAAACCCCACCGGGCTAATAGCGACCGAGCTAACGTCGGTCCGGTGGCGGTAAGTATGATCAGTTCCGATTTGTCCACGGTTAGCTCCTGGAGTCGGGGAAAAACTCCTAATAGAGCTGAGTTCGCGGCGGTGTACTAAGTCCCGGCATAACCACCAGGCGAACCCGCATAGAATCGTGAGTCTCTATTAGAAAGCCCTAATAGCACCGGTCTCGCGGCGGTGTAATAAGCCCAGGTTGACGACCCGGCGGACCCGCACAGAGAAACCAGTGCTATCATAAACTATCTGTAAACTATCATACTCCTTATCGTGAAAAGAGGATCGGGGCATACGACGAGCCCCCGATCACAAATTAGAGGACCTTTAAGTGCGGCGCGCGGTGTGCGGAAGAGACACGCGGGGGAATTGTCCCCGCGGAAGAGTGAGAGAGAGAGAGAGAGAGAGAGAGAGAGAGAGAGAGAGAGAGAGAGAGTGAGTAGCGCGGCGGGCCTGTCCCCGCGCAACGGAGCGACTACGATATCGTAAGTAAAACCAATAAACATGTCTAATCCAATTGCAGCGAGTTAGAATTTCTTCCCCTACTAATCCTTCCTCCACAAGAGAGTTGCCGGGCCCGTATGGGACATGCGGTTATCCCTGAAAACATTAACAATAAAAGAACCCAAGCATAAAACAAATCGTCCCTTCAGGACGTAACAAATTGGTGGCAGCGGTGGGATACCCGCCTGCACTGTGCAAACTCAATTGTGGAAATTGGAATATAACGGAAAGGTGGAAAATAATTTGTATTAAGTTGTCAAAATTTTAAATTCATATTTCGTGGATAAATCCGTGATCTGAGTGTCGAGTTTTCCGTTCTTTCCGTTTACGAATAAAACATAATTAATCGAAATGGTTGACGATCCTCGCGATGGCAGTCCCGGGGCCGGCGCGGGATCTAGTCGTGCGGGACCTGACGGCTCGCTTAACGATGCCGTAACACCCGCCGACCTGTCGGTCATACTTAGCGGCATCAACCTGACAAACAGGTTGGTGTTAATTCCGGAATTCGATAGCACATCAATTCCCCTCAGTGACTACCTACAAAACATCCAGAATGCAGCTGCATTCGTACCCCCGTATCAAATGCCCGAATTTGTGACCGGGGTACTAAGTAAATTACGTGGTGAGGCGCGTACCTGTGTCCAGGGTCAAAATATTCGATCAGTCAGAGAACTAACGACCGCGTTGCAGGATGGATTAACTCACCGTCGGAATTTCAACTCATGTTTGGGTAGACTCTACGGGTTACGTTTAAAGCAAGGTGAGACACCCCGGTGTTTATACCTCCGAATTCTCCGGCTAATGAGCGTTGCTCGAACCGCCTGGAAGGAAGAATTGGGGTGTGAGGCCTCTGCGATGAACGTTGACCCAATCGCGACGCTGGCCCTTGAATCTTTCCGTCAAGCGTTACCCTTGCGACTAAATGAACTACTCTACATCGCGAAACCAAAATCTCTCCGAGAAGTGCTTGAAATGGTAGAGGATCTATCCTCGGACTCGCTAGCCGGGACGGTAGAGCCAAAGTGTGGGGAACGACCGCGAACCCCCGTCGGCGACGCCCTCGCGTTAATCGCCAGAACGGAGACAAAACCAAGAGATTCGCGTTCGTCTTCCCCCGCGTCCCGCCCTGAGTCGGGACGGGAGCGGCAAAAAGAGCCAGCGGCCCGATTCAGTCCCGGAAGGTCGGAACATTTTCGACCCTCGGGAATACTGAAGCACCGAGACGATTCGCCGGCTAGGTCAAATCGACCAAGGTCACCCGATGACCGAGGTGGATGCGAGCGACGCTATTGTTGCATGCGCGGTTCAGGTTGTGGGTGCTGCCCTTGGAACCAGCGAACCCCTACTCAATATCGCAAAGGCGGTGGCTGTAACCATCGGTACTGCTGTGCCTATACCGGTGGGTGCAATTGCTGTCCTTGGACCGCCACCACCCAAAGATATACCCGCGGCGAACGCTCAACATCATCGCCCGTCGCGGATCAGCGTGGCCCGCGACCCCAGAGTCCCGAGCCTTTAAACTCGAAAGGGGCTCGTCGTCTGGACACGGCGAGCCAGCCCTCCTTTACCACCCACGACAAACGCACCGTAAAATTTCAAGACAGACGTTAATACGGGAATATCCCGCATCCGACTCCAAAATCGGGACAAAAGATTCCTCGTCAGAAACCGAGGACGAGATAGAGTCTCCGGTTGTTACACTATCTGCACCGGAGCTTGTCAATGGAGTCCAGAAATTTTATTGTGATTCCGGGTCGAGTTTAAATTTCATCAAACTTCGTGCCCTCCGTGATAACGTCACGTATGACCCCGCGAAATCGCGTGAATATGTCGGTCCTTTGAACGGAAAGGCGTGGTCGTTGGGGACGGTAAAATTAACGATAAATGATCAACCCCATACCTTTCACATTGTCGAGGAATTCGTGACAGAAAGCAACGGACTGCTCGGCAGACCCTTTATGCGCCGCGAAAAGGCCGAGCTATCGTTTCGTCATAATGCTCTCGTGATGACGAGCGATCCTATTCATCCCCGACCGTTTTTAACAAGCGGCTCGCCGCAAACGATCTCCGCGCCGAGTAAGAAAATTTTTGCCATCAAAGCTCGGACACGGAAACCCTTGGCAGTCGCAGTCACGAATCCGGACCTTCGTGAGGGTTATTTGCCACGAATCGAGACTGAACCAGGCTTATACATCGGCAACGCTCTGGTATCCCAAAAGAACGGGATATGTCATGTTCTCGCAATAAATACGTTAACTCATGACGTAGACATCGAGGTCACGCCGCAAGAAATACTGCCCTTCGAATATTGTCAGGCTGGTCCAAGCGAGGACAGTGGTTCGTCAGACGACGAAACATTGCCGCCGTCGAATCGCATTGCGGCAGTGCTGGAAGCTTTGCGCTTGGACGGGCTGAATGACGGCGAACGTTCTCACGTCCGGCGAATCGTGGAAGAAGACCCTATGTAATTTACATTGCCTGGCGACAAACTACCCAGTACAAGCCTCGTTGCACACCGGATACCAACGGAAAATGATTTGCCAGTGAATACTCGCCAATACCGATTCCCTTCCATTCATCGACGCGAAGTCGAAACACAAATCGGCAAAAAACTCGAGAATGGAGTAATCATACCATCGCAATCCCCGTATAATTCTCCGGTATGGATTGTGCCCAAGAAACCCGACTCTCAAGGTCGGCCGAGGATGCGGATGGTGATAGACTTCAGGAAACTGAACGAGAAAACTATCTCCGACGCCTACCCACTACCAAATATATTTGATATATTGGACCAGTTGGGCGAGGCTCAGTACTTCTCGACCTTCGATCTGGCGAGTGGTTTTCAGCTAACTCCAATGGATCCGCGTGATAGCGCCAAGACCGCCTTCTGGACACCGAACGGCCATTATGAGTACGTTCGTATGCCCGAGGGTTTGAAGAACGCACCCGCGACTTTTCAGCGATTGATGGATAGTGTACTTCGGGGTCTCCAAGGTGCCGAATTGTTCGTTTACCTTGACGATATTGTTGTATTCGCTCGATCGTTGGAGGAACATGGCGCAAAAGTTCGTCGATTAATGGCTCGGTTGCGAGACGCAGGTCTCGTGCTTGAGCCCGACAAGTGTGAGTTCCTGAAAAGGGAGGTATGCTATCTCGGCCATATAATTGGGCGAGATGGTTTACGGCCCGATCCCCGAAAACTCGAGGCGGTGAAGCGCTTCCCGACCCCGAAAACGGCAAAAAATATCCGGCAGTTCCTCGGACTGGCTGGATACTATCGGAGATTCATTATGAATTTTTCCAGTCGTGCCAAGCCGTTATCGGATCTCGGTAAGCCGTTCGAGTGGGGAAGCGCGCAGCGACGAAGTTTCCGTGATTTGCGTAAGGCCCTTTGTACGGAGCCCATTCTCAAATTTCCCGATTTTAACCGACCATTTATGCTTACCACGGATGCGTCAGATTACGCGGTAGGGGCAGTGCTAAGTCAAGAGCACGACAGCTTCGACTTTCCCATAGCCTACTTCTCTCGAATACTTCTCCCCGCCGAGGTAAATTATGGTACCACGGAGAAGGAATGCCTCGCCGTCATAAAAGCTTTGGAGCATTTTCAGCCGTATTTATATGGCCGAATATTTAAACTCGTCTCCGATCACGAGCCTCTTAAATGGATCGGCTCTATGAGTGATCCAGGAAAGAGGTTGGTACGTTGGAGACTGAGCCTTCAAAATTACAACTATGAGTTGGTCTACAAACCAGGAAAGCTAAATATCAATGCGGACGCTCTTTCCCATAACCCCAAAAATCCACTATCATCAGAATCGAGCGAATCGGAGGATTCGGACCGGCCGACAATGGTACTCCCTATAGATAGCGGGAGACCCCGACTGCACTCCGCCTCGAGTGAACGTTGCGTGGGGCCGATGAATCCAAGGTACCCCGATCCTAACGCTCGGAGCCCTATCGCTTGCCGTACGCGTGGACAAACAGCTGATCCAAATGCAGCACGTGGGCGACCCAATTGTGCAGAGTCTTCGGGGACAAGCTCGGGAGAGGAAGCCCGACCCATACGGCGGCTAAATCGCAGCATGCTCCCTATCCCTCTCCTTCCCCCGAAACGACGAATTCTCAAACGTCCGCCACAGCTAGCCGATAAGACGCTGTGTCCACCACCCATGGCTATAGACGTTGGGGCCCCCGGCCCTGCTAGCCCTAACGAAATTATCGTTCCGGTCGAACCTCCTCCTAGCGACACGGATGACAGTACTCCCGTGGAAGATTTTGTTTCCGACGGAAACGAATCGGTCCACGAGGGGCTGCAACGTACCTTCGGAAAATTCGACGAGTCACTGAAACAACTCGAACAGAAATTTCGCGAAGGGCGAGAACAATCAGCCGATATGGTTGAGGTATCGCCGACTGTCCGGGAAGTCCTCAACGATTTAGATCCTATCATAGATAGCGATGACCACGTACTGAGCGAACGATTGGAGACATTGTCTGAACGGTTCCAACGGCTTACTGAAGAGGAGCTCCTACGGAGAACTAGCCTTATAGGGCCCCGTTTTTCGCGTAGGAGCGAGCGAGACAGCGATTCCGATGACAGGACTCAGGTTCCTTCCCCGGAGTCGAGGGAGGCCATAATTAAAGAGATGCACTCGAGTCTTATAGGCGGCCACAAAGGCGTTACTAAGACCTATAGGCGAATTCGAGAGCGTTTTTATTGGCCTACCCTCAAAAACGACATCCAAAATTACATCCGTCGCTGTAAGGATTGCCAAGAGCAGAACCTCGTTCGTGCAAAGACCCGCGAACCCATGCTCTTGATCGATACACCAGCAGACACTTTTGATAGAGTATCCCTTGATACCGTTGGTCCGTTGCCTATTACTCCTCACGGGAATAAGCATATACTAACGATGCAAGATAATCTATCAAAATATTGTCTTGCTGAACCAATTCCCGATCTCAAAGCGACCACCGTTGCAGAGGCGATAGTGCGTCGGCTGTACAGCCAGTTCGGAGCTCCACGGGCAATTCTAACTGACCGTGGAACCTCATTCACGAACGGGTTATTGAGGGAAATCTCCAAAATCTACAAAGTAAACCATACGACAACATTTGGCTACCGTCTCCAAACTAACGGTGCGTTGGAACGAAGTCACATCGTTCTAACAGAATATATCAAACACTACGCGGATAGATACGACGATTGGGACCGTTTACTACCCTTGGCTGAGTTCTCCTACAATACAAGCGTTCACGAGGCAACGAATTTCACGCCTCATGAGGTTGTGTATGGAAAAACAGCCCGACAGCCTAGCGAATTTCCGACCTAAGACCGTCTAGCTACGAGTAGTTCATTCCTTATTGAGCTCATAAAGCGGCAAAATGAAATTCAAGAGATGGCCGGGGAATCCCTGAATCGAGCTAAAGAACGCTCTAAACTATACCACGATCGTAAATGCCGGCCCTTTGAGGGAAAAATCGGAGATCAAGTATATGTATTAAAGGAACCTCGGAAAGGAAAGTTCGACACTCAATACCACGTTCCCTATGAAGTCAAATCGATTAGCGATAGGAATAATGGTGTTCTCGAGACTGAAACTGGCGAAAGGTTCGCTAACACGTTGACAAAATCAAATTAGCTTACATTTAGTTTTGTTCTAAAAAAAAGGGGGGGAAACCCAAATAATATTCCATCTAAACAATTAAAAACGTTTATACAAGTATCGACAGAAGATTGTTAACTTCGATTATCCGCGACCTTACCATATCAACAAACTCGAAAATAATGCTGGAATCTACTACGAATTACGACCGGCGATGAAACTACAACGCGCGGACTGGAGACTGACATCATACATTGAGTTTGCAAATTTTATCACGTCTTCTCCGAAGGACGGCGAAAACCTGTTAAAACTCAAACAGGATGTCTCGAATATCACTCGGAGGCGGGTTAGATTGACGAGCTGATGGGTAGACCTTATATAATATCAAGACCACTGCGCAGTCACGATCTAAATGGCGATCTACGGGCAATTGGAAATCGCAAGGATCTCAAATCATCGTCGCCTTTATCGACCACGAAGAGGCGTTCAGTTCCCTTCGGGTTCATGGGAAGTATCAGCGAAATCCATATGCGGCACCCTCGCCGAGGATGACGCAGATTATCTCTCTTCCCAAATAGATCACCTGTTCAAAGATCAACAGAAATAGACACACTTCCAAGAACAACAAATGCATATTTTGAATTCAAAATTGCAAACAGTAGCGGAGAAAGCGAAAAATCATGCAGAGGATTGCAATTTCCCTACCCCCTGGAGCACGTGCGTCCAGAATACCTCTTGTCTCTCGTTTGGACAGACGTGACATCACGCAATGGGCACCTAATGACGAGAACATCTTACAAAACCATGCGTCGGTGTTACATGCGCATACATCCGCATCGTGTAGATTTCTGGGAATATTTGCCTACGTACGGCGGGTGGCTTTTCTCCTATTTCGAGTCAACGAAATCGCGAGTAACGTGTCTAAACGCCCCAATACCCGACGTAACACTTCAAGGCATGAGAATTCTACAGCTGGGAGACAACTGCGTTGGACTACCACCCTGACGAGTTTCCGTGCATATACGGGCCAAGAAACATTCTTCTACGAGCCGGGGGTAACATAAAATGTATCCATCGTCGTTTCTACCCTGGTTGATAGCGATGTTGCATTGGACCTGGGCGAATTTCATCAAACGCGTAACCATTCATCGAGTGGCAAACCGAGTCTGAGGTTCGGGGATATACGGAAGACTCAAGGACATAGCTCGTCACCTAGCCTGCCGATAAGTGCTCCGCGTCCACCGAGAGAGGACCCTCTTCCGCGCCCCGTTACTCGTCAAGAGTTACTCGTCGCATAGCGAAGCAGAGGCTGACCAATGTCGGGGAGTTGGTTCGACCGGCCGTCGCACAACGCAGAATGGAACAACAGCGAGGTAAATTGGGAGAATTACCTACCGTCCTCGCCAATATTATGCCGTGCGAGGATCCGTGAGTGCATTAAACACTATAAGTACTTAATCATAATTCATTGTTCGACGAGGACGTCGATGTTCCCAAGGGGGGTTGGGTTGTCACGTCCCGTAAATTTTTAATGTTTTGTTTATTAGTTTCCATTATTTTTTATCTTTTATCAACGGGTTTAATATTCATTATTTTCCGACGACTCCGTCGCCTCGTGTCTCTGTGCGGTGTCGGGCATGAAACGCCGACGGTGGGACCGGATGTACCCGATCGAATTCGGCTGATCGAGCATCGCCTGATCCGCGGGGTTCGACCGTGGGACTCCGGGAGCGAACAAGTTTCCGTGGACGTTGCCAAAAACCCCACCGGGCTAATAGCGACCGAGCTAACGTCGGTCCGGTGGCGGTAAGTATGATCAGTTCCGATTTGTCCACGGTTAGCTCCTGGAGTCGGGGAAAAACTCCTAATAGAGCTGAGTTCGCGGCGGTGTACTAAGTCCCGGCATAACCACCAGGCGAACCCGCATAGAATCGTGAGTCTCTATTAGAAAGCCCTAATAGCACCGGTCTCGCGGCGGTGTAATAAGCCCAGGTTGACGACCCGGCGGACCCGCACAGAGACACCAGTGCTATCATAAACTATCATACTCCTTATCGTGAAAAAAGGATCGGGGCATACGACGAGCCCCCGATCACAAATTAGAGGACCTTTAAGTGCGGCGCGCGGTGTGCGGAAGAGACACGCGGGGGAACTGTCCCCGCGGAAGAGTGAGAGAGAGAGAGAGAGAGAGAGAGAGAGAGACAGAGAGAGAGAGAGAGAGAGAGAGAGAGAGTGAGTAGCGCGGCGGGCCTGTACCCGCGCAACGGAGCGACTACGATATCGTAAGTAAAACCAATAAACATGTCTAATCCAATTGCAGCGAGTTAGAATTTCTTCCCCTACTAATCCTTCCTCCACAAGAGAGTTGCCGGGCCCGTATGGGACGTGCGGTTATCCCTGAAAACATTAACAATAAAAGAACCCAAGCATAAAACAAATCGTCCCTTCAGGACGTAACAGTTGAAACTCATATATGTGGTAAAGAATTGCAAACTATTAAACATTTTTTTTTGTATCGGCAGAAAAACGGTGTTAGGGGATGAAACCACCCCTCAAAGTTTCTCCCACAAGCAGTCCACCGATCTGAATGAAACAAAATAAAAAATTCCTCTAACATTAAGCGATGAAAAATCCACTACAAGAGTGTTGAATAGAAATACAATTAAGGGGTAAAGCACCCCTTCATTTGCCGTTTTTCACCCCACGCTTAAGAGGGTTGTATGAAAATTAATAAAAAAAAGGTATCATTTTGAAGGGGAATCAAAATTCAAGTTGACGCGTTTTTGCGTTTCAGCGGGACAGCAAATTTAAGGGGCTAAACCACCCCTAACATAAATTTGTTCATCACCGTCGTGTTTTCTGTGTTTAACATGTATCCGCGGATTCAAAATGTTCTCCCGCGTTTTTAAATTATTACGTTTTTAAATTTTTAAATTTTAAGGGTAAACTACCCCCTCTAATGGCTTTTCGTTTGAAGTTTCGCGAAAGGTTTCACGAATTTCGTTAAAACTGTTTTCATTTCATTGGTAATATCAATTTTATGTTTGTGTGTGCAGGCATATTCGTTTTGAGCTTTAGGAGCGGTACTTTGGGAGTGGGGACGTGGGGCTACCCCTTACTCATAAGACTCATATTTTCGTGTCAAAACACTTCCGATTTTAATATGCACGTCCATTAAGCATCTCCATAGGAATAAACATACACTTCTACTATATCATTAATTATAATAATTTCCCGAATAAGTTATAAGGCTCACTTCGTATATTTCGGAACGATGATGCGCCTGGATCAAGCGATAATTTAGCCAGCGACGTAGTTTTGTGGAGGAATGTATATTTTTATTATTTTACCGTTTATTTAATTAAACATATAAATGAAACTGAGGGTTTTACAGTAGGTTAACGAACATGTTTTTAATATATTTTGACATATTTCATTTGGGAATCATATCAGCTGATTTAATTAATAGTACTTGTGAAAAGTATCGCAGTCATATGCCGTCAAATCATTTTCTTGTGATATATACTTTTTTTTCTAGTCTATCAACTATCAACCATCAACAATCATGACTCATAATCCCTGCAATAATGATAATCGTCAAAAAAAATGCTTTAAACACAACGACTTTTTGCACCATGCACATCTGATAATGGCCAAATTATTGCAACCGGGATTTTCACAATGTGTGTTAGATTCATCAAAACCAAAGGTAACATGATTTTCAAAATCTTCTGGTTTTTGGAATGAATGGAAATGAACAAATTTATGTTAGGGGTGGTTTACCCCCTTAAATTTACTGTCCCGCTGAAACGCAACAACGCGTCAACTTGAATTCTGATTCCCCTTCAAAATGATACCTGTTTTATTAATTTTCATACAACCCTCTTAAGCGTGGGGCGAAAAACGGCAAATGGAGGGGTGGTTTACCCCTTAATTATAGTTCTAATCAACACTCTTATAGTGGATTTTTCATCGCTTAATATTAGAGGAATTTTCTATTTTGCTTCATTCAGATCGGTGGACTGCTTGTGGGAGAAACTTTGAGGGGTGGTTTCATCCCCTAACACCGTTTTTCTGCCGATACAAAAATGTTGGAATGTCCAATACAACGATTTTGCGGTGTTCTGCGCAACTCGGCACGCACACGACGAACGTACGCACTCATGCATGATACGCGCTCTCATATACACAGTACTCTTGCTCCCGTGCTATCTCGTGATCGCACGTCGTTGCAGAATCGATCGTGTAAATTAATTCAATATACGTTACTTTCATTTAAATCTGCATCTGTTATATTTTATAACCTCATACGGAGTTCCTAGTTCCTTTAATAACCAACAGGTTATGGGCCCAGGAGAGGTTTAAGCAGATAAAGTGAATATAAAGTCCAGTATAAATTCGGTGCACGTGGAGATTTGAGGTTAGCCATGACAGACATATTCCGTGCGAACATAACCAAGCTGAACAACGAGAATTACTCCGTTTGGAAATTTAAATTGGAGCTGTTGCTCATCAAGGAAAAGGT
This sequence comes from Ophion slaviceki, assembly GCA_944452715.1. Lineage (NCBI taxonomy): Eukaryota > Metazoa > Arthropoda > Insecta > Hymenoptera > Ichneumonidae > Ophion > Ophion slaviceki. Next base: position 41,485,819 of record OX101785.1, on the reverse strand, counting down.
ATGGAGTCAGGTCAGCACGGAAAAACCCATGGATGGAACTGCTGCAGTCGCGTGGCAGAAAAAGGATGACAAGGCGCGAGCTATAATAGGCCTGCTTGTCGAGGATTCTCAACTCATTCATATACGTAAGGACACGACAGCGAAAAAGGTATGGGAATCGCTAAAGAACTATCACGAGAAATCGACGCTGACAAGTAAAGTGTATCTCCTAAGGCAGATTTACAATTTAAAGTTGAGCGAAACAGGTAATATGGAAGAGCATGTAACAACAATGCAAGATTTGGTAGATAAACTGACGGCGCTTGGTGAGGAAATAAAGGACCATCTCTTCGTCGCCATGCTGCTGAGTAGCCTACCTGAAACGTACAGTACGTTGATTACCGCGTTGGAAAGCAGATCGGAGGATGAACTAACGCTAGGGTTAGTCAAAGGTAAATTGATCGACGAATATAAAAGAAGAAAAGGCGTCCCGGATTCAGAGGATTCAAGTTCAGCATTAAGAGCATCGCAGAAGAAAAATGCATCAACAGAAGCCGAAAAACCGTGTTTCTTTTGTAAAAAAAATGGGACACTACAAGCAAGACTGTTTCAAATACAAAAAATGGAAGGCCAATAAGGAAAAGAGAGAGAAAGTCAACGAGGTGACGGATGATGATGATCGAGCGGGATCGGTTTGCTTCAGCGTTCACGAAGGATTGAGACAGGAAGATGCTTGGTACGTCGATTCGGGTGCCACAAGTCATATGACCAACGATAAGAAATTTTTCAAGCTTTTCGAGCGAAAGAAGATGCGAGACGTAGCTCTAGCCAACGGTCAAGGCGCAAAAGTATTAGGAATCGGGACCGGTGAACTACATTGCCTCAATGTAAACAATGAAGCAGTCAAAGTAAGCATTAAAGATGTATTATATGTCCCAGACTTGACTGAAAATTTATTGTCGGTGAAAAGGCTCACAGAAGCAGGTCATACGGACAATTCAAGGGCGAACGATGCGAAATTTCTAAAAATAATATCGTGGTGGCTTCAGCGAATTTGCCATCTAACATGTATGCAATGAGTATTCATCATAGAGCATCAGCAGTCAAAGGAACCGAGCATACTCCAGATTGTCAACACAGTTGGCACAGAAGGTTCGGTCACCGACACCCTGAGGACGTTCAAAAACTGGAGATAAAGAAGTTGGTGACGGGCTTAAGAATAAAGGATTGTGGAATCCAAAAGGTATGCGAATGCTGCATCAAAGGAAAAATGTCAAGAAGTCCAATACCAAAAGAAGCAACGACTAGAGCAGCATCCGTACTAGAATTAGTACACACAGATCTCTGTGGACCCATGCAGAACGCAACACCAAGCGGCAAAAGGTATTCAATGACAATGATTGATGACTATAGTCGATTTACAGAGGTGTATTTTCTAAGGTACAAGTCAGAGGCAGCGAAATGCATCAAGGATTATATTAATTACACTGAAAACAAGTTTGGAAAGAAACTCAAGGTCATCAGGTCGGACAATGGACGAGAATATGTCACAAAAGAACTACAGGAATCACTTATAGAAATGGGCATAAAAGTACAGTATACGGCACCCTATTCAGCTTTCCAGAACGGCGTAGCTGAGCGTAAAAACAGAATCCTCATGGAAGCTGCAAGGTGTATGTTGATCGACGGGGAAATGGAGAAAAAATACTGGGGGGAGGCAGTTAACACGGCATGTTATCTACAAAATATCTTGCCGTCGAAAGCAGTCGACAAGACACCATTCGAGTTGTGGAACAACAGGAAACCTGACGTTGAACATCTACACATATTTGGATGCAAAGGATGTGCACATATTCCGAAGGAGAAACGAAGGAAGTTGGACGACAAAGCGATATTGCTCACTTTCGTGGGATACTCAGCCGAATCAAAGGCCTACAGAATGCTGGACACGGCTACAAGTAAAATAACCATCAGTCGTGATATAAGATTCATCGAGCACGATCCAAAGAAAGGAGAGGTGATTGAAGAAAACAAGAATGAAGAAATGAAGATCGAAGAAAAGAAGAACGAAGAAAAGAAAATCGAAAAACAGAACAGAATCGTTCGAATTACAGGCTGCGATATGCCAGTAAATGAGCAGCAGACGAATCGCTCGGGGGAGGTTGAAACAACCTTCGAAGACGATTTCGAAGATGAACCGCGCCAAGAGTTGAATAATTCGTTGCAAGAACTAGAAGAAACAGTGGAGTTAACTGATGATTCAGTCCTGGAGCAATCATTACCGATGGGCGACGACGAGTACATATTTCCGGGCAACATTGATAATCTCGATAATCAAGGGGTTAGAGTTTCAGACAGATGAACGAAAGGACAACCGCCTGACAGATTCGTACCTAAGGCAAAAGCCGTGATGGAATACGAAGAACCAAAGAGCAGAGTAGAAGCACTTAACGAACCTGACAAACTTGAATGGCTCAAGGCCATGAATGAGGAAATGAAATCGATGGCAAATAATTCAACTTGGGAACTTGCCACATTACCAGAGGGAAGAAAAGCAATTGGTTGCAAGTGGGTATTCAAAAGAAAGAGAAATATTGTCACTGGGTTGATAAAATACAAAGCGCGACTTGTGGCACAGGGCTTCAGCCAGAAATACGGAACAGACTACGATGAAGTATTTGCACCAGTGGTAAGGGCGACAACGCTGCGCTTGCTGCTCGCAGTGGCAACGCAACGAAAACTCAAGATACATCATTTCGATGCAAAGATGGCATTCCTTAACGGAGAGTTAACGGAGACGATTTATATGAAGCAACCGGAGGGTTTTGTCAACGCAAAGAAAGAATTAGTCTGTAAGCTCAACAAGAGCATATACGGACTGAAACAAGCTGCAAAAACATGGAATGAGAAACTCCATGCAGCCCTCACCAAGTTGGGCTTTAAACGGAGCACATCAGACCCTTGTCTATACTCTAAAGGCACATCAAAGGCCGTCCAGTACGTAGCGATATATGTCGATGACCTTCTGGTAGCTGATGAGGACGAGGACGAAATACAGAAGACAGCCGATGGATTCGAAGAAGAATTTATGCTCGAAAGACTTGGTGAATTGAAACATTACCTCGGAATAAATATTGAAAGGGACTCAAAAGGGGTTTTTTTACATGGATCAAGCGCGCTACATCCAGAAAAAAATCGATGGATTTGGACAAGTGTATCAATATTGAGTCAAAAGGTCAAACAACCGACTGAAACTGACTGGAACGAAGTGAAAAGAATTGTTAGATACTTAAAGGGTACAATAAAATTCAAATTAAAATTGACAAGCAACACGAAAGGACTCGAAGTTTATACGGACGCAGATTGGGCGGAGGATAGAAGCGACAGCAAGTCACACAGCGGATTTGTATTTCTATATAATGGAGGTGCAATCGCATGGGCTTGCAGAAAGCAAACCTGTACAGCCTGGTCGAGCTGTGAAGCAGAATACATCGCAACAGCAGAGACAAGCAGGGAACTCTTATGGATACGACGATTACTCGAAGACTTCGGTGTGGAGCAGACGAAGCCGATTCGAATGTACGAGGATAATCAAAGTGCCATCAAGTTGGTAAAGAACGGGGAGTCGAGGAACAAAACAAAGCACATCGACGTCAAATACCATTTCGTGACAGGCCTAGTGAAAAGAAAAATCATTGAAATTCACTACTGTCCGACAGATGAGATGATCGCCGACATGATGACGAAACCACTGGGGGCCCTGAAGCTGAAAAAACATCGAGAAGGATGTCAACTAGTGGATTTCGAACATAGCATCGATTAAAGAAGCACAATCGTTGAGAAGGGGTGTTGGAATATCCAATTCAACGATTTTGCGGTGTTCTGCGCAACTCGGCACGCACACGACGAACGTACGCACTCATGCATGATACGCGCTCTCATATACACAGTACTCTTGCTCCCGTGCTATCTCGTGATCGCACGTCGTTACAGAATCGATCGCGTAAATTAATTCAATATACGTTACTTTCATTTAAATCTGCATCTGTTATATTTTATAACCTCATACGGAGTTCCTAGTTCCTTTAATAACCAACAAAAAAAAACATGTTTAATACTTTGCAATGCTTTACCACATACATGAGTTTCAACGAAATCGAAAGCGGATACTTTAATGATGTTTCTTGTCAGAGGGGTAGTTACCCCTTAAGACAAATGTAATAATTTTGAAATATGATAAAACATTAAACTGTAGCTTATAGAAATATTTAAAATCAGCGGATATACTTTAAACACAGAAAAAACGACCATGATAAATAAATTTATGTTAGGGGTGGTTTACCCCCTTAAATTAGCTATGCCGCCAAAACGCAAAAACCCGTCAACTTTAATTTTAATTGCCCTTCAAAATGATACCTGTTTTATTAATTTGCATACAACCCTCTTAAGTGTGGGGTGAAAAAAAGCAAATTGAGGGGTGGTTTACCCCCTAATTTAATTTTTTCTTAACATTTTTATAGTGGATTTTCGTTTTTGTTTCATTCAGATCGGCGGATTGCTTCTGGGTGAAACTGCAAAATCACCCCTCGACACGCCTTTCTTTGAGAGGCGGTTTCCCCCCTTAAATCCGTTTTTCCGCCGATAAAAAAAATACGTGTTTCAAAGTTTTCGATGCTCTATCACATATATGAGTTTCAACAAAATCGGAGGCGGACACCTGAGGGATGTTCCTTGTAAGTTGAAGAATTACTTGAACGATGCCTCAGAGGAAATACTCAAAACAGCAATGAGAGTTTTTATAACTGCATGTGGGCAGTGGCACCGAAACATTTCTTCAGCGGAAAAAATAGTTAAAATTGCTTGCCAAATAGCTGCGTGCATTTTCAACGAAGGTTTACAATTGATTTTGAAGATTTTGTAGGTGATGTGCGTCAAACTCGGTCTGATCGCCGTACAGTACGTCACTAAACGTGATAGTGAGCGTATACGCCTAGCGAACCGTCGCAGCTCCGGCGCCTCAAAAGAAGCCAGAGCAAAATGCAGAAACGCTATTTTAGATTAAAATGAACACTATAAAGAAGTAGAAGGAATACTCTATGGTGCAGGCATCGCTGATTAAGCACAGGGAAGATTTTTTTATGCATTTTCATTTAAAAAATATTTAAACGCGTTTCTCGAAATAACGTTTTTCGACGGCTTGTAGATAAAATCTTCGAAGTTACTGAACCGATCCTTATGAAATTTTAACCACATATTCTTTACAACTGTAGCTGTAGCGCATATGAAGCATTTTTTTTTATTTTGATATTTACTTTTTTTCCAACTAACGGTGGAAGAACACGTTTTTTTCGAAAAATGTCCGTCATTTTGTTATTTTTGCATTGATCAAAATCGTATGATATGCGCTATAGCCATTTACCCACTGAATCTAAAATCGTTTGATTTTTTTTGTTTCAGATGATCCATCTTCGAGATTTCATCAACAGCGCAGACGTACCATTTTTTATGACTTTTTTAAACTACCATTTTCGTCTACAAATAGTGATTTTAATAAATACATGTTTTTATATGTATTTCGAAAGTATATTTAACCGAGAATTTGTCCTTGAAATTTTCAAAAAATCAATTTTTTTTATTACGGATTCTTAATCTACATGTAAGTAGAAATAAATCTGTCGAAGCGTTTCCCGGATTTCGAACGTTTACGATATTTTACGAACGTTTACAAAACTTTAAACGCGTTTTTCTCGAAAACACGTTTTTAAATATGGCTGACATTCTCCTGACCGCTGTAATTAACATATCGACCTGAAATTTGGAGAGCATACTCAGAAAATATGTCTTCACGGAATGACGGATCGTTTTTTCGATAGATACATTTTTGCATTTATTATTTATCTTTTTATGCGAAAAAAGCGAAAAATCGATTTTTTTAAATTGCCGCCATTTTCCGAAAGGGGGTAGCCGGTTAAGGGGGGTCTGACGGCCCCCACCGAGTTTGATCGAATCGACCCAAAAACCTGAAAGAGGGCTGAAAAACAAAATTTTAGAGATATTTTTTAACCCCCTAAACCCTTATGAAAACACCATAATCGCAAAAAATGCGTTTTTTTTATGTTTAATTTTTTTTCGAGCTTTCAAATGCATTTTAAAGCGGTTTTAACACAACCAAAATTTTGTTTCAGATGTGTAGACATGCCCTGAATTTTTCCAGATTTTTTCGTAAAGTTAAATCATGTGCAACATAATTTTAATGGCATAAAAACCGTAAAAAATCGTCATTTTTTGTATTTAATGCTATGGTTTTTATTGACGTATTAATGGTAAAAAATCGTGCACCATAGCATAGAAAGCTACTATCTTCCTCTACAAAATGACGCTAATTGGGCTCAATTCGGTCGTCTCTAGCGTCCGAAAATCAAACTTGAATAAATTCCGTTTTTATAATTTGAGCATTTTCAGTTACGAAAATGACACAAAATCATATTATTCAATTATTTTACTTAATAAAAGTACATTTTGGGGTTTCTGAGGTCGCCGATTACAAATTTGATGTCAAACAGCTAACAAAAAAAAAAAATTACACATGTCATCAAATGAAAATGGTATTTGCTATTTCGGTTTTTTCAATAATTAAAAGTCATTGTATTTTAAAAAATCTATTTATTTATAATAATATTACATACATTCATCTAATATATACATTAAACAGACACAAGTAATACATACATTGCAACATGATTGTTATGTTGTTAATCTTCGTCACTGTGTTCTTCAATAACAGGTTCGACATTATCAACGTGAAATAGATTCGTTAGAATTTGAGCTGGGCGGATGATTTTGGACAAATACCGTGCATGACTTAAAAAGTAAATGATTGTTGCAACGTGGGCACAGCAACCAACAGTTCTTAGCCCATTTGCACAATCACATACGTAGTTTTTTATACCGTTATATCCAATACTGTTAGGGTCGTACTGAACGTAACATCTGTATACTTTCTTGTTTATATGTCTTGATTTAACTTCACATTTCAAAATGGTATCGTCCTCCAACAAGTATTGCATATTCAAAAGTCCTTCTTCGGTATACATTTCAGCTAAGTATGAAACAGTTTGCGATAACTGGTACGAGCCAGTGAAAAGGATCTTCAAATCTTGCTCTGTCATTTCCGGAAAGTCTAATACGTCATTTGATGTTAACGGTTTGAAGATCCTTTTCTTCCTATTCCAGTTTTGTTCTTCCACAACTTTCGCTAAAGAATTGTCAACGTCTTTTCTTTTCAACATTTGCTCGGCAATTTGATCTTGTAAATCGGTATCGCAATTCAGTCTTTTTCCAAACTCATTAACCAAAAAATTCGCTACTTTGCAATAAAGCATCGCTGAATCCAACATGTTGTTGTTAAACTGATTATGCAAGAGTTTGAATTTACTACCGATTATACCGTGGACAGCCTCTACCACCCACCTCAATTTCGTAACAAATCGACTTTCGTTTGCTTCATTTGTTGGAAGTTGCTTTCTTTTGCCTTTCAACGCTGGCATCAACACAACGAACCCTTGAGATTCTAACCAATCTTTGACGTCTCTGAACCCCCTGTCAAGTATAAAAACATCCCCTTTTTTGAGGATTGATCTCAAGCCGTTCGGATCACTTAGTACATGTTGTAAGATTTTCGCATCATTCACAATTGCTTCGTACGGTCCGTAAACATCTATTACATATCCATCTGTGGCACAAACTGTGAAGGGTTTACAGAGTGGACACTTTTTCTGACCAGAGAAAGATTTTTTTTGGTAACAATTATTACTACTTTTTTGGTGTCGAAGGTATGAACCATCAGCAATCAAGAGCAGGCGATCTTCAAATCCGTGTAATTTTTTTACGTAAGGCGACGTGTGATTAGCAATTAAATCTTCGCGAGAACATGCCCGAGCTCCGAAACGAAGTGGAAAGACGTCTTTCGCGAATGAATCCAAAACCGATTTGCAATAAGCAGATACTAGTTGTTCAGATTTGATATCGAAAATTGACGCAGTGATTGTGTTGGAATTTCCAGTTCTTAATTTAAAAAGGAATATTAAAAGAGCTTGATTAATACTGCGATTTTGAGAATTTCGCAAAGTGACCAACATGTTTTTTAGAGTCTTGATTTCTGCAACTGTGTATCCAGTTAGCGATTTTATGCGCTCTGCCGATAAATTGTAATCATCTACTCTGTCTAAAATACTGTTGTCGCATTTTTTGGACAGTGCATCCAAAAATAATGCCAACTCTTGAGAACTGATAGTACAAGTATTCGAAAATATTTTCAAGTTTGAAATTTCGTCAACGTACATACGTTCACTGATAAGATGTACAGGACAACAGCGATTGCCTTTTGGAATGAAAATTCGTGAACTTATAAATACCTGTAACCTCGCTTTAAACGGAACAACCGGAGATGTCGTAATTGGAGTAAGACATACGCAACAACATTTGTGAGTCGCTGTAACTCTGTTGAAAGGCATCTCGATCATTTCATAGTCCGGTTCTCTTGGACGAAGAACGTAAGGAGGGTCCTTAGAAGATTGTGATGACTGTCCTGTGGAAGATCCAGACTCCGACCGTGACAATTGTTGCGAAGACTGTTCCGAAGATTGTTCTGTGTCATCTGATACTGTCAAATTGGAGAGTGTTGATGAATGTCTCTCTACAGGATCGACAGAATTTTGTTCGCGATCAACATCTGGCAGAGGATTTTCCTCGGGATTGACGTTTGGCAGAGGATTTTGGCTCGTCGTCGGTTTGGCTCGTCGATGGTGAAACCGTTCGGGATTTAGCGATTGCGGAACGACACAGATGACATAAAACGTCACCTTTCTCTACTCGTTTACCTAGTAGTTTAGTATATAAGTGTACGTCATCATCTGAAGAAATGGACTTCTGTTTTCCGGTATCATAACGCAACAATCTGTTGCATCTTATGCACCTTTCACCAGCCGTACATTTTCGTTTTTTCGGTGGCATCGCACAGTTTTTCCTAAAGAAAAAAAAAGAACATTGTTATTTTTTTTATTATGATTAACAAATTATTTTTTTTTTTTTGAAAAAAATGAAAAAAGTAACTGAAACCCGGAATAAAAAAAAACCATAATTAAAAAAACAAATAGAACAAAAGTAACGAAAATCGAAAGTACATTAAAAATTGTAAATCAAAACAAAAAAAATGTTGAAAACATCGGTAAACAAAACAGAAATAAATTATTGTATTCCAAATCATTTTTTTATTGAAATATCGTTTCGTCTTAGTTTTGTTTTTTTTTTTGCTTTTTTTTAATTCTTTTCATGTGAGTGAACTAAACAACAACTTGAAGTTGACGGCCACCTTCTGTACGATTTCAAGTCGACTATGAGGCAAACGATTGTAGATTGAGGTTATGATTATAAATCAATTTTTATGTTGATTGATATTTAAATTGATATTCAAACTCACCTTAGAATACTGCTTCAATCACTTCGTGTTGAGATAGGCAGGTTAAACGATAAATTAAAAAAACGCTGTTAACAAAACAAAGAGATTTGTTTAACGGAGCAGAGCGCGTCGCATGACGTGTGTACTGGACGGCGGCTGAACACAGAGAGAAAGAGAGACCGCGTGGAGCGGGGTTCTCGATGCGTCAGTGCGTAGTGGGCATGCGCAGTACCGTGCGGAGGGGCATACGAGCCTAAGGCCCACGTGGGTACGGTGGCCTTAGGCACTCGGGTACGTGGCTTAATAAGGTACAAGTTGGGATTTTCTCCGCCAGGTGACAGTTTAGTCGGGGAATTCCAAATTTTTTTTCTGAATAATACGTAATTTTTTGTTTGTTAATATAACTATTGACAGCTGTTACGATTAAAAATTCGTGTATAAGAATGAATTTATAATCAGCGACCTAAAAAATCCTTATTAATATCGTTCCCATAGCTTTTTTAAAAAATTTCAAAAATTAAAATATTTTTTCTTCGTTTTGACAGCTGTCATGTGACAAAACTAATTTTTGACATCAAATTTGTAATCGGCGACCTCAGAAACCCCAAAATGTACTTTTATTAAAAAAAATAATTGAAAAATATGATTTTGTGTCATTTTCGTAACTGAAAATGCTCAAATTATAAAAACGGAATTTATTCAAGTTTGATTTTCGGACGCTAGAGACGACCGAATTGAGCCCAATTAGCGTCATTTTGTAGAGGAAGATAGTAGCTTTCTATGCTATGGTGCACGATTTTTTACCATTAATACGTCAATAAAAACCATAGCATTAAATACAAAAAATGACGATTTTTTACGGTTTTTTTGCCATTAAAATTATGTTGCACATGATTTAACTTTACGAAAAAATCTGGAAAAATTCAGGGCATGTCTACACATCTGAAACAAAATTTTGGTTGTGTTAAAACCGCTTTAAAATGCATTTGAAAGCTCAAAAAAAAATTAAACATAAAAAAACGCATTTTTTGCGATTATGGTGTTTTCATAAGGGTTTAGGGGGTTAAAAAATATCTCTAAAATTTTGTTTTTCAGCCCTCTTTCAGGTTTTTGGGTCGATTCGATCAAACTCGGTGGGGGCCGTCAGACCCCCCTTAACCGGCTACCCCCTTTGTACTAAACGAAAAACTCATCTATCATTCCATGACCAAAGGGTCACAGATTGATAATATGCTTTGAATTTGTGTTTCAGATCAACAAAAAGGGGGCAGTGATGTCAGCCGTTTACCTCCAGCGATTTGAGGACCTGTTTTCGCGGAGCTGCAACGGCCGTCATTTTGGTTTAAAAAAAAATTTTTAACGTTCTGTATATCATGAATAAAAGCAAAAAAAAAACCGCACTCAAAAAGCTTTACTCGTTTCCTTTAAAAAAAAATAAAATGTAAACACCTGAAATATAGCACTCCAAGGACAAAGTCTCCGTTAATAAGTGTAATAATTTGATATCATATCTATAATATAAACCTGTCACATCCGGAAGGGATGAGAGCATAATATTTTCGTTTCCCTCTTTGTTGCTTACGCCTAGCGCAATAGCACGGGATGAGGGTAATAAGGGGTAAGTGCGTGGGAAAGAATAGAATTAAGGATTTGACGCGATATTTCAATATTGAGGAATAATTCGACAGACTTGGTGTACGATTGACACTGTGTTATTTATTATAAGATTACTAGACGGGTTAAAGCGATCAGGCCTACGATGAATGATACAAACAGAAAACGTAAAGTTAGCATACATTGGTTGTGTTTGACGCTCGGTCGCTCGCTTGTTAATGTTTGTTGTCGCTCGCATTACAAGGGCCTTCGCTCTTGGCCTGGCGCGCTCGCTGGTACAATTGCTGGTAAGGCGCTCGCAAGATTTTACGCTGGTCGTGTGTATACTCGACGTGTTGACTACGACGGGCACTACGCGTACATAGAAATATGAAAGGCGCGCGAGGTCAATGAATTGAGACTGATATTGACGGACCGATGATAGAAATTATACAAGTGTAATATAAAACTTTTGTGACTCGAAGAATGAAGACGGTTCGTATGAAGGATAATTGGAGATATTCGTTAGGCTTCTGGATGGTGGTTAGATGTGATGGATGTTGACGGGAGACTGGGATTGAGACTGGATAGAAGAACTTGGTTTGATGGTAGTTGACAGGAGACTGGGATTGAGACTCGATAGAAGAACTTGGTTCGATGGAAGTTGATGGGAGACTGGGATTGAGACTCAATAGAAGAACTTGATGTGATGGTGGTTGACGGGAGACTGGGATTGAGACTCGATAGAAGAACTTGGTTTGATGGTAGTTGACGGCAGACTGATTTCAGGAAGGAAGTCTTTCTTGATATGAAAATTAGGAGGGGTTCAATAGTGGGAGAAGGAACCTCAGGGAGAGTGCGGTTTTGGTCATCTAGTACTGCAGGGATTGGACCATTGGTCGTAAAGATATTGGTTGATTAGCGTGATTGGTCGCAGTATGGTGTGCGAATACTTTACAGATTCGTTAGTCACGTGCGTGGCCTTATTCCAGGGTGTTATAGCCGAAACTTGTAGTTGAGGCTAGAACAAGAGATTCACAACGCATCTAGACATTCGGGATTGCGAACCTCCGTTTACAACTATTTGATAATTGATTGGGTACGCTATTAAAACGCTTGGCGCATCTATCTGGTCCAGGGCAAATAAGGTTAAGGAGAATGAATAAGCATCAGTTCTTTCTGCGATACTCTCGGCATATTTTTGTATATCAAAACGTTACAATTTTGGTTTTCCCGCAGTCGACTACTTATTTCTTATAGAATACCAACGTGACATATAATATTACGGAAGTGGGTAAGTGACTTACAGGTGAGTGTCCCGCTGGAAATGTGAAGCGTGCTTACGCTCCGTGTTTGGTCTCCTCGAAGACAGTGCGTATCAGGCGTCGATGCTGACACACACTCACGAACACAAAAGGCGTCGATGCTGACACACACTCACGAACACAAAATGCCCATACTTCTGTATGGGCCCGGAATAGATGACTCTATGTAAGTTTACAAAAAAAAATATTTTCTTCGTGTAAACTGAAATTGAAACTTTAAACGCGTTTTTCTCACAATGGCATTTCTGAAGTCGGTGACCAAGATTACTCGAACACTAATGAACCGATCTTCTTGAAATTTTGCAGGCTTATTTAATATATAAAAATGTAGTCTTTAATCGCTCGATTTTTTTTCGAAAAAAATGGCCGTTTTATAGCCAAAAAACGGCCGTTTTTTTGCGTTAAAATCGAACCATTAACTAGTTAACATTAACTACCATAAACTAGACTAGTTTATACTTATTTTTGACTAAATCCATCCGCATTTTTTTTTCAGATGATCCACTTCGCCGCAATGTTGGTCACCGCAAACCGTGTATATAAAACCATTATTTCATTGACGGCCATTTGCCACTAAACAATGTAATATTTTTCAATAAAAAAATTACTGAAAGTTCTTCAAGATGTGTTCTTTAAGATAATATATTGATCGATTAAAAAAGTTTTGTAGTTTTCTTTAAAAAAATTCATGAAAATGGCCTTTTTTGCGCTACAAGTGGGGGTAACGCCTTAAAGGAATGTTGGATTTCCGAACGTAATGTATAGTTTGTACACGTATTAAGATTAACCTAATGAAAATACGATACGGATGTAACACCCCCTTTATTAGATGGAAGCTCGGGGATGAAGTTCGGGAGCTTCAAGTGACTCGTCCTCGAGTTGGTTTTAGTGCGGTGTCGTACCGTTACGTCACCAGGGAAATGCTCGGCCTGTAGGGCGTTCTTGTGGCCTTCTGGATTACTGGAGCAGGTTGGCTCGGTTGCGAAGGCGGCCGGCACAAGATGATCTCAGGGATGTCCTTGGTGGTGGTTCTTGCATTTTTACGCCCTGGTGGGGAGTTCCGTCGCGTCTTACAACATGCGATGAGAATTGTGGGGAGGCTGCTCTGTAAGGCGTAAAAGACCAGCCCCATGACCGTTAAGACGGAAAGTCCGACGCCGCAGAACGTCCAGGTCTGAGTGTCATGGTACCACCTTTTCGCCTTTTTCTTCTGGATCAAAGCCTGAAGATGGGTTTCGACGGAATTCAAACTCACATCGGAATGTTGGAGTTGCCCCTTGAGCGAGTATTTTCTCGCCGAACGAAGTAATGGGGCTACTACCTCGTGCCTTTCTGAAACCTCGGGAGCAAGCTGGCTGATGTTCAGTGCCGTGGGTGGTAAATGGCAATGTGGCGCGTATCGTGTATGCGGTACATCCTGGCTTTAATTGTAGGATCCCTGCTCCTTGAACGGTGACAGTATTTCGGGTACCATCTCGGCATCGGATCCGGATAACTTCGGAGCTTTCCAGAGAGTATAGCCAACCATGAGTGTCACGTATGGCGTCGATTATCTCGCGGAGTTTGTGGTTGGAACCATCGATGGTGTCTATCATGAGAGTGGCGAAGCCCATTAAGTGGACGGCGTACTACAGGTTTCGAATTTATTTTTGTTCCCTCTGTAGACCTTTCTGCAATTGCGTCGTGACGTTGGCGAGTTCCCGGATGTTGTGTTCCGCAATCAGGAGGTTGAACCCCAAGTTGTTTATTGCTCCTCGGATTATGTGGGTGGTGTTCTGGACTAAATGGACAAGATCTTCGTTCCATGTTTCAAGTTGACTAATTTGATCCGCGTAGAAGTTAGCTTCGTCCTTGTTATGGTTCCGAAGCGGGCGTGGGAAATGGATCCTATAAAAGCGAGGGGAGCTCCGCGTCACCCTGGTGGTCTTGTCTGAGCTGTGATGCCATCAGAAAAGGCGAGGTTACGGCCTAGGTCCTTCAGGTTGCGGAATTTCTCGTGATGGGCAAGTAACCGGCCAACCGGAGCGAAAGTCACACATTGTGCGGCGCTCAGGTGCTTCTAGCAATCTTCTACGAGTCGAATGGCCTGTGGAGGTGTCCACGGCTCGAATTCAAGGAGTTCGTTGACGTCAACGTATGAGATGATGTTCCAGCTAGTAGTCGTAACCCGCATGTCTAGCAGACGCTCATAGAAGATTCCAGCATGGTCCAGTACTTCCCGGATCTGGTAGCAGGGTGTGGCCACGCTGTTGCCAGCCACGGCTATCATCGTGACGACGAGCACGTACGGAAGCATCTTCCTTCGTTATTGATAGGCCAATTTGAGTTTGTTAGGATGTTTCATTTCTGGCTTGCCACGACTGTTGATATATGCGACGTTTCCATTTTCGATGATTTCAGCAACCTCGTACGAGCCATGGTACTGCGAGTCCAATTTACCCTCACGCGGTTCCCGCAGGACGGAAATTTCGTCACCTACTTGGAAGGAAGCAGGGTTAGAAGAACGATCATATCGTTCTTTCGAACATCGTTTAGCCACGTCGATATCGGTCGTCGCGATTCGCCGTATTTCTTCAAGTCGTGTTGTAACGTCTGTCATATAATCTGGGTACGTATCGAGTCTTTCGACAGGCGGGAATGCGGACATCGATCGCGAAATTTTCCTGTATAAGGGCTCATAAGGTGTAAAGTTGGTCCCAGCGTGCACCGTGTACATGCATTGCGAAGGGCAACAATTCATCCCAGTCGTCAAAGCGGTTGTGGAAAGCCCTCAGATACTCAGCTAGGACGCCTCGACTGCGTTCAAGCGAACCGTTTGATTGAGGGCGGTAAGCGGTAGTGGTCACTCTTTGAATTTGAAAAATCTTGGCTAATTGTTCCAAAAGGTTACCCGTGAAAGCGGTGCCACGATCAGTAAGAATGCTCTTGGGAGGACCGTACAGGGCGATCCAGTTTTTAGAAAGCGCTAGCGCCAATGTTTCGACTTTGATATTTGGGACGGGTATAGCCGCACAGAATTTTAAAAACTTGTCCTATATAGTGAGGATATGTCGGTTACCATTAAGTGAAATTTTAAGCGGGCCGACAGTGTCAAGTGCGATTTTTTTCAAACGGTTCTGATGGGGTGTCCGTGATCAGCATTGGTTCCTTAGTTTTTATTCGCACCAATTTTTCCTTCTGACAGACTTTACATTGCCAAACGAGGCTTTCGGTTTTGTCTTCCATTCCCTTCCATTGGTAACGTTCTCTTAGCCGCCGATATGTCTTGATGATGCCTTTGTGTCCCCCGGGTAGGCTTTCATGGGCCTCTCGGATTATATCTTCCCGCTGGTCTTGCCGGGATTCGTGTATAACGAGACTGGTGCAGATATAGATGGTGATAGGTACACCATAAAAAGTACACTCTAACAGCTGCTTAAGCGTGTCACACGGCAAAGCTTCAAGGTCATCGCCAGGATGTGAGATGCGTAACGAACGGACCGAGAAGCGCTCAACGGCAATGCGTAGATTCTGCATTACCGTTGCAATATCCACAAAGCTGGGCTTGGCAAAATTATGTGGTTTGCTGACGGTGCTTAGGACTTTAAACTTCCCTTTCG
The DNA here is from genome assembly GCA_944452715.1 of Ophion slaviceki. Classification (NCBI taxonomy): domain Eukaryota; kingdom Metazoa; phylum Arthropoda; class Insecta; order Hymenoptera; family Ichneumonidae; genus Ophion; species Ophion slaviceki. The sequence goes on along the minus strand of OX101785.1, from coordinate 41,469,866 downwards.
ATGTTACGACAATGTGTCCCATTTTGAGGTTTTGGCTACGGACATTTTCGATTTCGATTTTTCCGAGGTTGGAGAGCAACTTTCCGATGGTGTTTAGAGAGTTGCAATCAACGCTGATAAAGCGGGCTACATTATCCTTGTCGTAGGACAAACCCTCTCGACAAAGTTTGACAATACAGTCGGTGATCTTATTCGTGATGGTGGTTTTGCAAGTATCGGTATCTGACTAAGCTTTTCCGGATTCTTCTGAATCCACATCGAGGTAGGGAGTGGGAGAGCCTCTAAGTTCGTACTGTTTCGATCCACTCACCGGTAGTAATGGCGTGGGTTGTGGCAAAATTTGGTGTTGACTCTTCATGGCGGGGGGCCCTCGAATGGTTGTGGAGGAGCTCGGGAAAGGACTGGACTCAGCCATAGGTTTATTCGCAGGTAATTGCGTTGGGATTGTGGTTTTCCGGGTAGGAGGAATAATGGCTGATGTTTCCGTAGGAACTGCTCCGCAATGGTTTTGCAAGGTTCCCCCGTCAGCTTCATGTTCTCTTAGAGCGCTGCTGAGGTCCCGAATGCAGCGGTACTCCTTTTCTATTAGGCCGGGTAAGTCTTCCGGCGACGATGGGCAGTTCTCAACGTCGATGATTTCGTCTGGTTCCTCACGCGCTCGAAGGGATTCGTCGAACTGCGAAAAAGATGTTCTCAAGTCTTCTAAAAATCAGGTGGATGGTTCACCGGCGGCTCACCTCTCTGTAGGCTCCGTAAGGAGTTTTTCTGGAGTCAGCGTCCTATCAGCAACAGTTTCTGCTTCAGCCTCGCTCTCATCGGAAACCGGCGAGGCGATCTCGACTATAGGGTCCGCGGTCGATGCCTTTGAGTTTTTCTCAGGCTTTGATATGAATACGTCGTCACATAGCGGTTCTGCGGCTCGCAAATCGTCAGGTCGTTCCGAATTGATGGTGGACTTCTCGAGGTTGGGTATCATACTACGATGAGTGACCCGGATTGGAGGATCAGCGTCAGTAGAGGACTCATCGCTGTGATCTTCAGACTCCGGTTCTTTATAGGTGACGCGCCTCGCAGCAGGCCTCACCTCGTCTCGACATTTTACTCGGGCCGCAATAGATCTCGTATTTCGTACGGTGGAAGATTGCGTTGACTGTCCTTTGTTCGGTGGGCGATTGTAAACGGGTTGCTTTAGGAGAGAGACCGTTGACGCTGGGCCGTCTCTTGTGCGAGGTTTTGTCGCCGACAAATTCGTGGGGAAGGCCATGACGGTGAGGGCGGTTGAAATTGGGTTGCGAGAGAGTGCGTCGGCATTCTGATTTAGTTTGCCCGGTTTGTATTTGGCAATGAAATGGTAATCGCCTCTCTTGGCTTTCCAGCGAGCTCTTCGGCTAGACTGGTCTGTCATGTTGTGCAGCCATGCAACAACTTGGTTATCTGTGACCAGAGTAAATAGCCGTCCGTACAAGTACGGCCGGAAATACTCAATCGCCCAGGTAGCCACTAAACATTCCTTGTCGTTACTATGATATTTCTTTTCAGCTGGGTTTAACGTCCGTGACGCGTAAGCCGTTCGGTCGTTCTTGGCCATCAATTCGGTCGTTCAATCCGAATGGCCATCAATGGCCACGTCGGTCGTTCTTGGCCATCAATTACTTGACTCAGAACTGCGCCGAGTCCCGCATCTGAAGCGTCGGTGGCGAGGACGAAGGGCTGACTGAAGTCCGGGTATTGAAGGACTGGTTTCGTGCAAAGAGCTTCTTTTCGCAGCTTTTCTGCTCCGATTCTGTCCAGACGAATTTTTTGTCCTTTCTTAAAAGGTCGCTTAACGGTCTAGCCTTGCTGGCGAAGTTCTTGATAAAACGTCGATAATAGTTGGCGCATCAATGAAATCGCTGTACCTCTTTTACGTCGGTAGGAGCGGGGTACTTCCGGACTGCCTCGATCTTCATCGGGTCTGGTCGGACACCATCGCGAGAAATAATGTGGCCCAGATAGGTTACGTCCGTGCGAAGAAACGCACTTCTCTGTTTGGAGCGTCAGGTTGTACTGCCGGAGACGGGGGAAGAGATTGCTCAGCCGTCTTCCGTGCTCCTCTAGGGTGGGGGAGTAGATAATGATGTCATCAAGATATACGAATAATTCGCAACAGTTGAGTCCCGTGAAGGTCACGTTCGTGTGACGTTGGAATACCGGGGGGTCGTTTCGCAAACCAAAAGGGAGCACTACAAATTCGTAATGGCCCTCAGAAGTGGAAAAGGCGGTCTTCGGACGATCTTTCGGATCAATTGCGATCTGATGAAATTCGCTGGCCAAATCGAAAATTCTGAAATATTTGGCACCTCCCAGTTGGTCCAGTATATCCGTAATGTGTGGGAGCGGATACGCGTCCGGTAATGTCTTCTTGTTGAGAGCACGGTAATCGATAACGACTCGCCATTTTCGATTACCATTAGCGTCTGCCTTCTTAGGTACTATCGAAAGTGGTGAGTTGTAGGGTGAAATACTCGGTTGTATCTTTCCTTCGTGGAAGAGTTTGTTCATCTGGCGTTGGATTTCCTCTTTGTGTGGACCATGAGATACCGATATTGCCGTGTATTCACTGGTAGATCATCGGTAGTAGGAATTGTTCAAGTCATCAATGTCGAGTGGCCTAGTTTATCCCCCGGAAGGTGGAAACGATCAGGAAAGGTAGCTACAAATGAACAAGCATGTTCTGTCTCCTCGTCGCTGAGATACTTCAGTTTCAGTACTTCTAAGATGGCGGTGACGCGATCCTTGCTGACGATGAGACTTTCGTCGAGAGAGACCGAGTCCGAAATTTCTTCAGGTGGTCCGCAATATTCGAACGGTATTAAGTGCTGCGGCGGTATCGTCATCTCGACATCTTCCTTGGTCGTTTTGATAGCCATGACGTAACAGCTATTATTTTGGTTGGTGACGGTGGCTTCGCCGATGAAAATACCGTTGTCAGCTATTACTCGCGGGAGGTATCCCTCGTGTAAGGTGGTGGATTTTAAATTGACTTTGATCGGTTGGCGTGCGCGAGGCACGCCAACAAACGACTCCGTCAGAATTACGCTGACGGAGTCGTTTGTTGATTCTGTTGGTTCAGCAGGTGAAAGTGTAGCTGGTGATTCTGGCTCGGTGGTGCTAGCCGTGAAAATGCGAGCATACCGTTTTTTGAGTTCCGAGACAAACATGATTGGTTTGGTTGGTCGGCTGGCTATTAGTAGGGCATTATGAAAGTAGGAAATATCGCCTTGTTCTTGTACCAGATATTTTTCCCCTAATATGCCTACCCCCGGCGATGGGAGTAGCGACTTAAAGACGTAAAATCGTACGCGGCTTTCGAATATCCTCACTATCGCCGTGCCGATCGCCATTAGCAATTTTTTTGTCTGAAATGCCCAATACCCCTACCCGCTCATCCGTATTGATTGGCGCATTTCCGCAAAGAGCTTTGACTTCAATCATATTAATTACCGCACCGCTATCAACAAAAAATCTCGGCTTTTTGTTGTTTAATTCCGAGGCTGGCATTTCTACCACAGCTTTCGGTTGTCGGGAATGTTTTCCCAAATTCACCGTTACTATTCACGACGGTCGTTAGACGCGAATTTTGCTGAACAGCCGTCGACGCGTCGCTCAGACGGCTGGGATTCCCGTTTAAAGCTACCTCTTTGGGATCGGTATTTCTTTTGGGCAGAGGAGTATTGTCTCTACGACGCGGAGAATTTCGCAATGATTCCGGCGTGTCCCTGTCGTGGGATGAGCTTTTGCCTCGTCCGTAAGAGCGCGTGTATGACTCTCGGTAGTTGGACCGATTGTCCCTCTTTAATATGCTCCTAGGTGGACTACGACTTTTGTCTTGTGTGGTCGAGTCTCTCGTATAACGTCCGCGAGATCTACAAGGGCTTTGTATGCGAGTTCGAAAGCAGCCTGCAAGGTGTTGGGATCGCGACTATGAACGTAGGCTCTTATGGCGTCGCGCGAGCCGTCGATATAAACATCGAGTGACCTAGCTTCTAGTCTTTTTTTATCAATTGGGCATTTTCATTGCCTTTATTTTCTTCGACTTCGCTGGTTGCTCGTCGAATGTAACGCTGAAGGCGTGAATGAAAATCCGACACGTCTTCGTCATTTCTCATGCGTCCATCAAGGAGTCGACTGCGATAATAATCATAATCCTTGTCAGGAGAGAATTTTTCTGTAAGGCACTTGAGTACCTGTTTAGAGTAATCAAATGATTTCCCATCTACATGGGCTCGGGCTCTGCCTCTGAGTTTCGCGATGATCCCGTTAATAAGTCTGATTTCCGCTCCTGCAGGAAGACCTTTATTTCCGTTTCATAGTCGGCGAATTTCCAATTCTTACCGTCATATCGGGGAATTTTATCTAAAGCACCCTTACCTGTGAGATAATCTAAGTATGCTGAATTATCTAGCATGCTCTGATTTTAAGCGGTGTTACGGCCTTGAGGCATGGTTGTGTCAGAGGGCATGATCAAAATTATAAATTTAATATAATGTAACGGGTCGGAATGCGTTACAATTATTTTTATTTGTTCGGGACTCGATCAGGGAAGAAATTAATTAAAACTCTTTGTTTTGGTGGTATCTGTTAATAAAATGGTATTTATTCAATATGGTGATTCGATATAATACTAAAAGATTCCTGTGTACAAGTGTTATGTGTATTGTAGTTTGTGTGTGTCAATGTAGCGCTGGAGTGTATTTTGTGTGTTTGAATGTGTCGCTGGAGTGTGTTTTGTGTGTTTGAATGTGTCGCTGAAGTGTGTTTTGTGTGTTTGAATGTGTCGCTGGAGTGTGTTTTGTGTGTTTGAATGTGTCGCTGGAGTGTGTTTTGTGTGTTTGAATGTGTCGCTGGAGTGTGTTTTGTGTGTTTGAATGTGTCGCTGGAGTGTGTATTATGTGTTTTACTATATCGCTGCGCAGTCGGTAAAATACTCGAATCGCTCGGATGGTAAGTGTGCGCGAGCGCGATTACTCTACTTTAGGTCGATGACTTCCCCTTCTCCTACACGTATTGGCGCTCGCGGCGTGCGTGAGTTAAGGCGCGCTCTCGCCTACGGCGCGCGGAGTTACCGGGGCGCCTCTCCCTAGACCGCGCGTGGCGCTGTCTGTCGCGGTCTACTCTCCCTAGCGCTATCGATCGCCGCGCTCTCAATCTCGATACGGCGCGCTTCCCCCTCCTTCTTACGGTCGCTCGTTGCGCGTGGTACCGAGCGCGCTGTCGTGCTAACCACGCTCCCTTAGTCCCCCCACTCTAGAGGGTCACGGCGCGGTGGATCGCGGCGCGCCTTCGACTTACGCGCTACGGTGTGCTCTCTTGTAATTACTCCCCGTGAGCGTAACCGATAATCGCGCGTCGATAATCGATTACTCTAACCGTGGTTGACTCCGTCGGATGGCGCCACGTACCCGCTTATGCTGATCTTCCCGCTAGTTATGTGTATTGTGTCGGTGTGGTGTTTGAATTTCGAGATGCCTTCTTGACCTTTGGGTTCTCCTGATAGTTTCGGAATCCCTTGTAGGTATTTCGCGTTTTATAGGTGTGTGTAAGTGTGTGTGTATTGTCGCCTGGTATTTCGTGTACCTCCTCGCACTTTATATTCTCCTAATACTAATTATCTATTTAGCCTTTCGTAATTTATTCCTCCTTCGATTAATTGTAATGTTTTTTAGTACTCTTTTTTTCTTATTCTTCTTCCAGTTCTTTGTTTCTGTATTTATTGACTTTAAAAACTATTTCCTAACTTTTTTAAGTTTCTTAAAGTTCCCCTTTCTCAGCTTTCCACCCTTATCGGGGTACTTTCCTGAGCAGTACTTTTTAATCCACGATAAAAAGTCAGACTTTCTTAAGACGCCTTCTTCCTTCTCTCGTTTTTTCAATGTTTTCCCCTTTCTCAGCTTTCCACCCTTATCGGGGTACTTTCCTGAGCGGTACTTATCGATCCACGATAAAAAGAAGAAGTGACGTTCCTTCAACTTTCTTCCTCTTTTATACCCACAATTGATTGTTTATTTTTCCCCTTCCCTTACCAATTACCCATCATTCCCTTTATTGTTAACTTTTTTCATGTTTTAAATAAATTTATTCTTCCTTTGTTTTTTTTGTTACTTTCTCTGTTTTCTTTCCAACGACTTTTCCCCTTCCCTTACTTTTTACCTGTTGTTACCTTTCTCTACTGTTTTTGTTTATTTTCTGTTTTTCTTTTTCTCTCTAGTTTTTTCTTTCTACCTTAGACTGTTTTTGTTCTTTTCTGTTTTTTCTTCTCTTGCTCATCTTTCCTTCCGTTTATTGTTTTATGACCTTGAAGGTCATAACTGCCCGCTTAACTTTTATATTTATTATTTCCCCTCCCCTACTTTTCTAGTGGGTTGGTTTATCTGAATTTGTGGTGGGGGGTATGGCGCCTGAGACGGACCTGTACGTCTCAATAAATATAATGAGGTAAGGAGGTAAATCGAATTGAGTGCACGTTGGAGCTGATTTGAATTTACTATAATCGCATTGAAATTTTATAGAAACATTTTTAGTTTAAAAATTTGACCAAGATAGTTATAGCATCCGACCGCTGCCACCACATTTGTTATAGCCGAAATTTGTAGTTGAGGCTAGAACAAGAGATTCACAACGCATCTAGACATTCGGGATTGCGAACCTCCATTTACAACTATTCAATAATTGATTGGGTATGCTATTAAAGCGTTTGGCGCACCTATCTGGTACATGGCAAATAAGGTCAAGGAGAATGAATAAGCATCAGTTCTTCCTGCGATACTCTCGGCATATATTTGGATATAAAAACGTTACAATTTTGGTTCTCTCGCAGTCGACTACTTATTTCTTATAGAATACAAACGTGACATAGAATATTACGGAAGTAGGTTAGTGACTTACAAGTGAGTGTCCCGCTGGAAACAGTGCAGCCAGATCACGCGCAAAAGTTACCCCCTCTCTAGTCTTTTACGCGCCCAACACACAAGCATAGTAGCGCGTGTCGAAGTTTCCCGACCGCGCAATGTATTGGCTACACCAATACATGGACGCTGAGAACGTTCATGCGCGGCCAAGCCGAAACGAAGGCTTCGAGGGAAAAAGCAATCTGAACACGATCATCTAAAAGCCTTGCGCGTGCCTTTGGGTGACGTCACGCGCGAGGCTTTTAGATGATTTCAATGCTTATTGAGCTCTTGATTTTCTGCGTTATTCATACATACAAAAAATGTATCGCGCACTCTGATCGCTTATTTTTTAGTTTATACGTTAATTTAAATATAATGATAAATCTAAATTAAAACTTTTTTATCTTCTAAAAAATTGTTTACGCTTTACTCTGACCCGTCCTTATGCCAAATAAATTATAATTCATAAAAGTAAGCGGAAATATATTTATATTCGTATTATTATATTAATTCTCATACTTTCATTAAGCAATAAAGCATTATCCCCAAAAAAACAGATGTCATATTAAGAATACATCATAATACTACCAGCTGACAAAGGGAATCCAACTGTCATCATGGATAAAACGGACTACTGCAGTAAAATTATGAACCTGCTCGAGGACACCAACACATACAAGAAATTAACACGTGACCCCCCATCGAGTGTAGAAAAGAAAACAACAACACTTCTAAAGAAGGCTGGTTTATCGGAAAACCTAACCAAAGCAAAACCTAACCAAGAAAACTTACACCCAAGGAATCCCTACCACCCAGGCTTTACGGTCTGCCAAAAATACACAAAAACAACATCCCACTAAGGCCCATTGTTAGCAACATAGGCAGTCCTACATATCACTTGGCACGTTTTCTCTGCAAACCTTTGCAGGAACTCGTAGGCCTCAACAACTCCTATATCCAAAACTCCCGGGATTTTGTGAACAAGATCCAGTCTAGCAAGGTACAACCAGAAGATATTTTAGTGAATTTCGATGTTGTATCCCTGTTTACAAACGTCCCAACCAATGAAACCCTAAGCATAGTCAAAATTCCAAAAAAGTTGCCCGTAACCTACTGCCCCTCATAGAACATTGCCTAAACTCTACATACTTCCAATTTCAATCCCAGTTTTATGAACAAACTTCCGGCGCAGCCATGGGTTCCCCGATTTCCCCTATCATCGCCAACATCTTTATGGAGAACTTCGAGAACAGAATTCTGCATGAAGCTTCCCTCAAGCCCTCCACCTGGTTCCGATATGTCGATGACACTTTCGTCATTTGTAGTCACGGCAAAGAAAACCTCAATCATTTCTTAACCTTCCTCAACTCCCAACACCCCAATATTCAATTCACCATGGCGATAGAACAGGAAAATTAAATCCCTTTTCTGGATGTACTGATTCAACGGAAAAGCGATGGCACTTCGGGCCATAAAGTTTACCGGAAGCCAACGCTTACGGATAGATACCTCCACGCTACGTCCCATCACCACCGTTCCCAAAAACAGTCGGTCATATGCTCTCTGGTCTACAGAGCTCTAGCGATCTCCGAACCAGACTCCCTGAAGGTTGAACTAGAACACCTACGAAAAGCTTTAGGAGACAATGGCTACAAGCCAGGCAACATCAAAAGAACGATCAGAAATCTCAAAAGAAAAATAGCTGATCCGAAAACGGTTACAGCACCTGATGGAGAGAATGAAGGACAAATAACTGCAACAACTTCCCTTTCATACCTTCAGGGCATAACCGATCGCATAGGCAGGGTCCTTGGAAAACATAACGTGCGAGTCATCTTCAAACCTCAGAAGAAACTAGCACAAGTGATTCCGAGTGCAAAAGACCAAAGACCACCATTAAGTGCACCAGGAGTATACCAAATACCCTGCTCATGCGGTAAAGTGTACATAGGGGAAACCGGGAGGAAGATCAGTACACGGATCAAAGAACACCAACGGAGTATTAAATGGCCATATTACACAATCAGCGCTGGCCGAACATTGGATGGAGACTGGTCATGCCATCCAGTTCGACAAAGCCCAAAATCTGGCCCCATCAAACAGCTATTTTTCCAGGAAACACCGAGAAGGCTTGGAAATCCGAAAACATCCGGACAATCTAAACAGAGATGGAGGATATCACGTCAATCCTATTTGGCACACCGTCCTCCCGGTTTTTTAATTGACCAGCTGATCAATTAAAACATCTGATTGGCTGGTGCACCGATCTGGAACGACGACTGCAACTATATAAGGAATACCTGAGACACGAGAGCTTCAGTATCGGAGCTCTCAGCCCTGATGATGCAGACTGTAACGTTTGCGAAACGTCGGCACAACGCTGACCCTCAACACGGCGTCCATCCGGAAGCCACATACTCTTCTCGACGTCTCCTCTTGATTGACATTGTTTTGACCACTGTTGCCCCGTGTTATGTTGTTTACGACAGCGGGTTTCTCTACGGGAAACACTACGCCTTCTAGTACGTTGTCGATATCTTCTTTGGAGTACATCGCACAGGATGCTGATGATGTTGGGTTGATGTATCGTCAAGTAGACTTCGTCGTCGATTCCGTGATTGCAGGTGGTGTGGCTTTGACCAGAACAGGGATGAACTTGTACCAAGTGTCTCCGGAAAGGTAATGTGAGGAAAGTAAGGAATTGCAGGTTGTTTGAGTTTTTCTTTTGGTAATTGGTTACATGTGAGTTCGAGGACTAAGGAGATATTTTTCATTCCCACGAGTGACAGGAGGTTGATCGTAAAATTTTTTTAACCTGATCAGATGTTCGTGTATTGTTATACGTTGAATAACGTGTACTATTTCATCAGAAAGTACCGCCATATAACTCGGCTTTTTTATCAAATTGTATGCAATTCGTCCGAGGCTTGGATCGCTAGTAACAACCTGTTTTTGGAACATTTGGCGCTCTTTTTTCACCGTTAAGTAGGAATATCGTAATATAATGATTTGCTAATGTAATATAATTACTACGTATATGAATTTCAAATACGTGTCGGAAATTATATCTGGGATTGCGATTGGAAATCTTCCTTGAATTCCGAAATAGTTAGTTTGGCGAGTTTTGAACATACACTAAATCGAATGTTCTATACTTCGAATACTGTAACTAAAAATTTCATCTGTTTTGCTCATTGCGAGTGCAAAGGTGATATCGTTAAGCGTTACAGAGTAGATTGACAACGGCCATCTGAAAAACAGGGTAATTATTATGATTATTTATTAACCAGGATTGAAATCGGTTTTTGAGACACCCTTGTGTCCTCTAGGGTCATACGGCTTACCCGTTGAGTCGGTGAAATAAACCGGATTATCGTTCGAAAATGAAATAATTTTTTGGTATTGATGCAATTTGTAATTTTGAATTCTGATATTCTTGTTTCCTCCACTGGAGGATCCGCGTCTTCGGAGGATTGTAAATCGAGAGAGTTGGAATCTGAATTTGTCGAATTATCGGAATTTCGATTTTGGAGCGAGGAATCGGAGTGCTTTGCGCTTGTTAGGGCCCTCAGCCGATTCGGGGCAATGCCGTCCGCGGGTCGACTAGTACGCATGGGTCTTACTATTTCGGCCTTCGTCTCGCCGTCGCTACTCTCTGCGTAATTGATGAGTTTACGAATTCGACGTGCAAGGTGTCGAGTTTTGGAGTGCGCGTCTATGCGTTCAACTGCCGGCGCGTTGGCCTTGACGGTAGCGTAGTCGCCATATGATTCGTGCACTTGTTCCAGATCACTCTTCGCTTGAGAGCGAGTGCCGATGTTTATTTGTTTCTCACGCGGGACGAGGTGGACATCTGCTCGAACAGTAAAGGTTGCTGAATTTTTGTTTTCGGCATTGCTATCGATAGTCTGGTCTAGTTTATGCGCCAAATCTTGTGACGTGATTTTCGAATTTTCGATTATACGCGATGTTGAACGTGACGATAGAATTTACGTTTTGGCTTTGATTTTGCTTTTCTTCGTTTTTTCATTTTTAATTTGCTTTTGAGATGAGAATTTAATTCGAGTTTTGTTTCATTTTTAGGCCTTTTTCTTCGTTTTGATTTTGGATTGTTTTAGAGTTTTCTTTGTCGTTTTGATTTTGAATTCCTTTGGATTTGTCTTCTTCGCTTTGGTTTTGTTTTACTTTGGGTTTTTCTTTTTCGATTTGGGTTTTATTCGTTTTTGATTTTGCTTTTTGTTCCTGGTTTTGATTTTGATTTGGTTTTGATTTAATTTTTGCGTTTTGGTTTTGTTTGGGTTTTTGTTCAATTTTTTCTTTTTCGTTTGTTTTTGTTTTTGATTTTTCCTCGCTACTGGATTTTTTATTTGATTTTCCTTGCTCGTCGCTCTCGTCAAGTGAAGGCAAGGTTTTGCTTCGACGTTTTTTACCGAAGTTTTTAGATTGGCCACTTTCGGGCTCTGGTTTTGGTTTTTATTTTGATTTGTTTTCATTTGGTTTTTCTTCGTCATCGCTCTCACTGGAGCTTTGACAAAGTTTTATTTCGACGTTATTTTCGATTTTTTTCATCGGCCGCCAGTGGCCTCTGGACCGGCGTAGTTGTCGTGCAATCTACGTCCGAATTAGGATTAGAATCTTGAGAAAATGGATTAGCATCGCGAGAAATTGTGATCAGTATCGCGAGAAACTGGATTAGCATGGCGAGAAATTGGATTAGCATCGCGAAAAATTGGATTAGCATCGCGAGAAATTGGGATAAGCATCGCGAGAAATTGGATTAGCATCGCGCGAAAATGGATTATTTCACGAGAAATTGAATTGGCATCGCAAGAAATTTGATTAGCATCACGAGAAATTGAATTAGAATTGGAGATTGTCATGCAATCTGGGTTTGTTTTGTTTTTGTTTTATTTGGTTTTTCTTCATCATTGCTCCCACTGGAGCGTTCACAAAGTTTTATTTCGACGGTTTTGTCGATTTTTTTCTTTTATTGGCCACTACTGGGCTCTGGACCGGCGAAGTTGTCGTGCAATCTACGTCCGACTTAGGATTAGAATATTGAGGAACTGGATTAGAATCGCAGATTGTCGTGCAATCTGGTTTTGTTTATTGTCGGGTTTGGTTTTCCACGATGTCGAATTCCTGAAGTTTTACGACCGGCACGATTAGTTGTACGGCATCATTTGTGGGATTGGAATTCTTCAAATAGGCCTTTCCATTGATGTTTGTTACCAGGCAGTCGCCGGCGTAAACACCCTTACGGATTTTTGATGGCGGGATATACCCTTCCTTCAACGTGCGGTTTTCGACTCTTACGTGGAAAGAAGTTTCCGAACACGCGGGGATTTTCATTACTTCGTCGGGTTCGTTTGTTCGTTTGAACGGCTATGCCTTATCTTCACATTTAAGGCATTCCGTCTTGAAATTCGTTGTGGATTTCAATGGACCTCAATAAAGCAGGGTGAGGGAGTCGAACCTCATCAGGTATGATGTAGAATAAAGTTTCGAAGTTCATATATACATACCTGGGTAATTTCCTGTGTATTGTTTTTTCATTAGGTTTGGGATAGCGCCACTGTCTAACAACATTGATATTTTTCTTTTTTGTGGGTGCGCTCCGATACACACCGAGGGTCCGTTAACGAAATCTTCCGCGTTTATAGTGTAGGTAAGACAGGTTCGGGCGAAATGATTATCGCGACCGGACGCTTTGAGATCGTGGAATCTCTGAGTGACAATCGCCCGAGCTCCGTTTCGGTAACAGACCATCCACGTCTTCGGCATCGTTTACTGAACCCGATATGAAATCGATGCAGTTTATCACGAGTATAGTGGGGTTATGGTGAAAACTACCCCAACGTACCACTCGATCCGTTCATGTCATCGTTTACACGTATTTAAAGGAGCTATCGCATTTGAAGCTTATACCTCTGCTTACATGATCCACTCTCCCCGAACGGGACCGAGATGAAATCAACGACATACCCGACGGGACGGTTTCGAGTTTGTTCTATGGATGCACGAACATGACCGAGAGAATCTATTTCATCTCTGTTCCTTAAGCACTGGGCGCCAATAGTCCGAGCCTACACCTTCTACAACCATCATGCAAGTCGTTGATTTCAAAGGTATCCTCTCGCTTTGAGGGGAACTAAGCGAAAAAGAAATATAAAAATCGCCGATGATACGAGAAATGTTCGACAGAGGATCCAGGAATCATACGGAGCACTGTTTCCTTTTTTGCTCACGTAACAGCTCGCAGTTGAATGAACTAGCTGTGGCTACTTGCATTTAATCTTTGTTATTTGTGTAATGTCCCGCGATTTTTGGGATTCAGATCGACTTTCGAATTCGCAATATTTTACAAATTTCCCGACAAATAGAAGGAAAAGAGACCAACTTGAGGATAGACTATCACACTTCGTTGGTAGTTAATGGATTTCCGCTGGGGAGGCGATATGTCGAAGCAGATAAAATCATCGCTAGACAATACGATCTTTGTCACTAATAAAAGAAACCCCTGCTGAAAATTCTCTGCCTGGCTGGCGTACGGAGACGGCCGAGTTAATATGACCGGTGTCATCCAGAGTATGGCCCCTCAACAAAATTTAGAGCGAGATCGAATGACACACGCCAGCCGAAGGAAAGGACAGAGCGTGCAAGGGGGAAACGTACTCCAAGTGACGGCGTTAAGAATTTCCTCGTCGTCAGTGGTCCCCTTTTCTATTGAAAGGAAATAGAAAGATGTTGTAGATCTCGGAAGTCTGATTTGATCAAACCTATTACCAAGTGCGTTGAAAGCAAAGGAAATCGAGACGAATATCCGCAGGGGTCAGGTCACTCGTGATTATTTAATCGTGACGATCAATTCTTTTTTTTGTACGCATTCAATTATATTTATATAAAACCTTCCGACGAAAATTATTTTTATGCGTACTATTGTAGTGCGAATGCTTTTAAATAATATGACAAAAATTTGTGAACGACACTCAGTGCGATGAATCAAGGTTTTGAGCACTACGGTTCCCAGTCGGACTATCGTCTAATTACGTAGAAAGACCACGCATAGTTTTTCACCAAAAGGCGTGCATGTATTTACCTTACCGTAAGATTTATTAAATTATAAATATGAGCCTACATGGCGACTCGAAACGATAGCACGAAAACTCCGGCGGTTGATAAACAAAATATCCGGTCGTATAATCGACAAGGCCCGAACCACGGGCACTTCGCCGCGCACAATACCTCTCTATTCTCCCTTCCCAGTATTTTCGAGATGAAGAACATAGACCCAATTCTTAGTAATGCAGCATCGATCGTAGCCCTTGCTCAATCAGAAATTTCCCAAATTATTCCGCCTCTGTAATTTAACCAATCATGTGAGACGACCTATGTTTTATGCACTATTCTCGAATTCACAAGAGACGCATCACCAACAGTGTGTGCCCCTACTCTCTCAAAATCAGTATCGCCTAACTCTTACGTCGTGAAAAAGAAAAATCCTTAAGTCAGTCTGCCAACCGAATCCCGAGTAGTCAGTTCCTGTTGAGTCTTCTATAACCGTAATTCCGTTCATCTTTCTATAATTAGTGTAATCGCAGTCGTAGTAAAAGTCGGTTTAATGTGAAAATTGTGAAAACTGTGAAAAAAAGAGTAAAATAAAAGAAAAAGGATCAAGAGTCTAAGACTGCATTTCTACATCTTAACTACTTGGCCATCACCAATTCCTACACTGATTCACGCAGCAGAAGCAATTGGATTTCACCCATTCCATTTCATTTGCACCAAACGAGTAAGTAATCATGAACATTTTTCACACACATAAGGGAAGAGATGGGGATGTTCTCCCATTTCAGCGATCTCGCGCGTCTCCTCAATTAGACGCCAAATAGCTTAGAATTTACGTAACCTCGCTCTTTTCACCCTGACAACATTCTGATCGTAAAATTGATAATAATGATTGGAAACCCGAGAAATTTTGCTTTTCAAATAGTTCGTAATGGAATTCGAATTTTACTTACATTTTAACTGAATATTTCACGTTTGTATTATCATTTTTTTTCTCTTAATAACGAGTCATGATTTATAATCGCACTCTCAAGCCCATCCTGAGCAATTTTCCGCAAGGTTAGGCTCGAAACAGGGCAAGTTGTCCTAATATAATGTGGATTGTCCGAATAACGAGTAAAGGGAGAGATCGCTCTTCTTGACAGAGATAGATATCCAGAATTTTGTGGAAAGTTTATCCGTAGAATTGTGCATTCGGAAAATCCATGACTCCTTGAGCTGGGCAAATGTCCGCTCTCAAAATTCAGTAGACCCTCTAACATTCCTATCGTGCACATGTCGCGGGAGACTCGCTGTAAAAAGGTTTTGGACGAATCCATAGTTCATCAATATCCGGACGAAAGGCGCATAAGCAAAGAATCTCAAGCAGAGAAAGGATCGATAGAAAAACCTAGCCATGAAAATCTTACGGCGATTAGGGAGAAAGATATCGAACATGAGTTATCGTCTTTTCTAACAGATGATGAGGATCTTCCAGATGAGGCAGAAGGAAGTGATAAGGAAAATCTAGTAAAGGATGATGATCTCGCGGAAATAGCAGGAAAATTAAAAGAATCCCTAACCGATAACTTAAAAGAGGACGAATTAGATGAGGCTTTGAATACAATTTTATCTCCCGTACAAAAGAAAGCTTTTTTGGCCATCAGAAATTCTCAAGTTAACGCCCCAGGGCCGTTTCAACAAAAATCATCTGTAAAGAGTTGGTCGCTAGCATCTATTTTAAAATTTTTTGGACCTTCAGGGGATTTTTCTCCAAAAATTGAAAAACTCTCAGTAAACGATATTGAACAACCAAGTGTTTCCAAAATGGCTCAATTGCCTCCGGAAGGGCTAACGTCTTTGCGGGAAGCGATGAAAGTTGTGCCCGATTTTGACGGTAAAAAAGAATCACTTGGGCGTTATATAGCTGCAGTTGAGGATGCGCTCACCATAGAGGGAGAGGCCTATGAGACCCAGCTATTACGGCGCGTAAAAGGAAAATTACCCCCAGCTGTTTGGAATAAGATTTCAAAAATAACATTCGCTTCAATTAAAGAATACGTTAACTATCTCCGAGATACTTATGATCCGCTTAAAGACGTGTATCAATTAATTGCTGATCTTGGCAATACTTATCAGAAAGTAAACGAAAGCATAGATGATTATGTAGATCGAATTCGGTATTCTGCAGAAAAGATATTAGAAGCATACGCGACCGATGAAACAGTGACACAAGCAGAAAAAAGTAAAGTTGATGGTATGCCACGAAAAATTATGACTCGCGGTTTATTGCCAGAAATAGAACAGTGCATGACGCCCACGGTTTCCCTTAGTGATGCAGTTAATAAGGCAAAGGCCATAGAACGCCAGCTCGCTGACATAAAACGGATAAGGAAGGGCGAGACTTCCAAGCCAATCGCAACGAAAAAACTCGAGAAGAAGGCTAGTATTCATTATGTGAAGCCAGATGAAGTAGAGGCAAGTAGGAAGCAAGGCAACTCAAGTGTCCCAGGCGCCGTGAGCTGCCAGCTGTGCGGCAGGTCAGGGCACGCTGCGAACAAGTGTCGAGGTCCGGTGGCCGAATCGTCAGGCCCCATGGTGACGTGTCAGGCGTGCAGTAAAGTAGGTCACACAGCTGACAAGTGTCGGAGCGTTGGCCCTTATGCATCGCCTGTAGCGCCTATGGTGAGTTATCAAACGTGTGGCAAATCAGGGCATACGGCGCGGCAGTGCCGCTCAGGATCTACCATGGCCAATGATCAAGGTTTAACTATTTGTCAACTATGTAATAAGAGAGGGCATACGGCCGATAGATGCTTCCAAAATCCCTGTCGTCATTGTGGCCGAACGGGGCACAATGCCGACAATTGTTATCAGGTTCAACGAATAGGCGGGGCACGGCCGATTGTAAATGGCATAGGTTTTCAACAACCATTGAACAAGTTTGCTGCTAATCCGCTAACTCCAATGCAATGCTATCGATGTCAGGGATGGGGACACGCGGCTCGGAATTGTGGTATCCAGGGTTTTAATAGGGTCAATCAGGGAATTTCTGGGCCGAATCCCTTCGCGAATGGTCATATGATGAACCGCGGTGGTATTGCTTCGTATAGTCAGATCCTGGCAACAACCTCTCCCCCGGAGGTGTGTCGCTATTGCAAACGGGCCGGTCACATTTTCGAGGAATGTCAGTTGCGAGTTGCAAATAATAGCCAACACACTGTCTTCCAGGGAAACGAGAATGGCCAGCCGGGAGTGGGTGCCCAGGCACAGGCGGCGCAGGGGACTCACCCTACCCTTTCGATGGATGCTACCAAGCAAAACAAATAATTATAACCGAGATTTTTTTTGCGAGATCAGCTGATGAGGTGATTCCTCCAACAATTCTGCTAAAGGGAAAGGATTTAAGTGAACAGATCATATTGATGCTAGATACTGGTGCGAGCAAAAACGTTTTGAAGAAAAATTACCTAGATCCGACGGTTTTTATTAATGAAGATCATATTTTGCAATTAAAAGGAATAACAGAAAATATCGTGCGCACGTTAGGATACGTTGACGTCCTGACCCTGGGAAATGACGCGCCGTTCCATATCGTCCCAGTGATTTTCCGATAAAACAATCGGGAATTTTATCATCGGAATACCTCAGAGACAATCTTGCAAAAATTGATTATGAGAATAATTGTTTGGAAGTTCAGAGATTAAGAATACCATTTCACACAAGGGAAAGTATTATGTTTCCGGCTCAGACGACAAGATTATTTTACATTCGCATAAAAAATAAGGAAGTTCAGGAAGGTTATCTGCCAACTCTTACATGCGGGGAAGGAATAATCATTCAGCAGGGTTTCGTGCGAAATGAGAAGAGAAAAGCTTATATCCAGGTAACTAACACCAGAGCTCAGGAAGTTGAAATCATGATACCCGTGGTGACGTTATCGAGCTCTCCACCTTCCTCGCCGGAAAAGAGTGATGTAGGGAGTGCCGAAATTCCCGCATCCCAAAGCAATGATTATAGCAGCCCGTTATTAGAATCAGGAACCGACGAAATTGGCGATGAAAAGGATCACGAATCAGGCAAAAACGAAGGGGGGAGGTACCCCAAAGAATTCGAAGGAAATAGAAATTGGACAAGCGAGAGCGAGAAACGAGAATCCAGTGGGCAGAATCCAGAGTATCGGAACGAGGATTCATGCCCCAAGGAGGAGGATTACGAAATTAATGCAGGAAAAGGAATCACGTTAGATAATTCTAAGAATTTTGGGTATTTTGATCGTATTGAGAATTTTGGTATCGTTGAAAAGAATTTGGAAAATGTCAAGAATTTTGAGAATTTTAATAGCGTCGAAAATAATTCGGAAAGTGTCGTGAATTTTGAAAGTAATGTCGAGAAATTTGGGAATCGTAATGGAGTTGAAAAGAATTTAGAAAATGTTGGGAACTTTGAGAATAATGTTGTGAATTTTGAGAATTTTGATAGTGTCGAGAATTTTGAAACGGTTGGTAATCCGGATCGGAATGCCGTAAATTCAACCGAAATAGAAAAGAACTTAGAAAATGTTGAGATTTTTGGAAATTTTGAGAATTTTGGTATCGTTGAAAAGATTTTGGAAAATGTTGAGAATTTCGAGACTAATGTTGTGAACTTTGAGAATTTTGATAGCGTCGAGAATTTTGAAACGGTTGGTAATCCGGATCGGAATGCCGTAAATTCAACCGAAAAAGAAAAGAACTTAGAAAATGTTGAGATTTTTGGAAATTTTGAGAATTTTGGTATCGTTGAAAAGAATTTGGAAAATGTTGAGAATTTCGAGACTAATGTTGTGAACTTTGAGAATTTTGATAGCGTCGAGAATTTTGAAAAGGTTGGTAAAACGGAGGAATATCCCGTAAATCCAACCGAAAAAGAGAAAAATTTGGAGAATATTACGAATTTTGATAATATCGATAATCTTGGGAAAAATGATAATCTAGAAACCTCTCCGTATTTTCAATGGAAAATGGTCAGTGCAATGAGCCAAAGAATTTTGAAAGCGTTAATTGTGAAAGAGGGAAAGATTCGACGTTCATTGGGGAAAATAGAAAGATCGATGATAGAAAGAACTCCGAAGGAACCAAACAGGTAACTAGGGATGACAGCGGATGGCTAGTCAGAGGAAGTTTTGGAAAAGACAGCAGAATTCGGAAGCTGACGCCCGAACGTGATAAATGTTTAGAGACGATCACAGAGCTTCAAGGAAAAATCTTGCCCTTTAGAAAAGAGATAGATACGAGAATAAATCAAGCGGAATATGGTAAAGGAAATTTAAAAATAGATCTCTCAAGAAAACAGAGGTTGCAGACCTTGAATGAAAAGAGTATTATCGAGTCATTAATGAACGCGGATTTCGATTGTTTCACGATGAACACCAGGATACCAGACGAGGAACGTTTTGGGAAAGTAATTGAACTGCTCCGTTTAGATCACCTTGAGGACGAAGAAATCGATATAATACGGGAATTAGTTAAAGAAAATGCCGACAGATTTCACCTGCCAGGAGAAGTACTAGACGCCACCGATGTGGTGACCCATAGGATACCAACCACGGATAATTTGCCTGTAAATTCGAAACAGTACCGCTTTCCCGAAGCGCATAAGGAGGAAATTCGAAAACAGGTGGAAGAATTATTCGAAGCGGGGTGAATACGAGTATCTGGTTCCCCGTACAACACACCTGTGTGGGTTGTGCCCAAGAAGCCGGACTCACAAGGAAATCCGCGGTGGAGAATGGTACTCGATTTCCGGCAATTGAACGAAAAAAACTATCGGGGATGCGTACCCCATACCGAATATAATCGATATTTTAGATCAACTCGGTGGAGCGCATTATTTTTCTGTTTTTGATTTAGTCTCAGGATTTTATCAAATCAAAATGCATCCGGATGATTGTCACAAAACTGCCTTTACAAACCCGTACGCTCATTACGAGTATGTTCGCATGCCTATGGGATTGAAAAACGCTCCTCCCACCTTCCAGAGAGCTATGGATATGGTGCTAAGAGGTTTGCAAGGGCGGGAATTATTCGTGTATCTTGATGACATAGTGGTATATGCCAAAACGTTGGAAGAACACGGGGAGAAATGCGAGAGGCTTTTTGATCGCTTACGACAGGCTAATCTCTCGTTACAACCGGATAAATGTGAATTCCTGAAAAAGGAGGTTGTGTATCTCGGTCACGTGATTAGCGACTCTGGATTGAGACCGGATCCCGGTAAATTAACAGCGGTGCACGAGTTTCCGCGCCCGAAGAAAGTCAAGGGCATTAGACAATTTTTGGGTCTCACGGGTTATTATCGCCGTTTCATAGCAGGATATGCGCATTTGGCTAAACATTTGTCGAATCTCTTGAAAAATGATGTTCCATTTTTATGGGAAAATAGTCAAGAAGAAAGTTTCCAGCAATTGAAAGATAAACTTTGCACCGAACCTGTTTTGATTTTTCCGGATTTTTCTCAGCCTTTCGTGGTGACGACAGATGCCTCCGGTTATGCAATCGGAGATATCCTGTCTCAAGGCCCGATAAATAAAGATAAAGATAAAAAACCTATAGCATACGCTTCACGTACACTCAACAGCGCGGAAAGTAAATATGATACGTATGAAAAAGAGGCCTTAGCGATCGTTTATAGCGTCTTGCATTTTAGACCTTATCTCTATGGAAAACGTTTTACCCTTGTCACGGATCACAAGCCATTGATTTGGTTCAAAACTTGTAAGGACGGTAATGCACGAGTACTCCGGTGGAGATTAAAATTAGCCGAGTATAAGTATGATGTCGTCTATAAGGCAGGGAAAACCAACGTCAATCCGGATGCGTTATCGCGAAACCCCGTCAGGTCAGAGGAACTATTTACGGAAGAAGACATTTTTATAGCAGGAGTAGGGAAACAGACAAACTTAACCGAGAAGGAAATTCAGGAATTTGTCACGTCTTGCGACGAATTTCAAACCACTAAATATTTCTTCCTTTTTCAACTTAGTCGATACCGTCTTGTATCAGAACCTCATAAATTTTTAAGGTATGGAGCGAAATATTTAACACTCGAAAAACAGTACGAGAGCATTTCAACGCTATGCAGAGCCCTACCACGGTAGATCTTTAGAACGAACTCTCTAACCATAACACAGACTAGGCGGCTCCGCTGAACCCTCACTTGGAAGAAAATGAGACCCTCGGTGTCACAGCGTAGCCCGATATATAAACTTCTTGATATGAAGAGTCGCCATAGCTATAAATTAACATAACACAAACCATGCGCATGCTTACATCTCAAATATCGAACACTGCCCCGTGCACTTTTTCGCCGAAATGCGGGACAAAGATCCCCCTTCCTTTACACGCGTAATACGTAGAACCGATGCTCTGGAATAAGGCCACGCGCGTGCTAGCGAACCCGTAAATGATTCACACACTATACCGCAACCAATCACGCAAATTATTCGCGACCAATGGACCAATCCCCGAAGAATAAGATGACCAAGACCATGCTCTTCCTAAAGTGCCGTCTCCCGCTATTGAACCCCTCCTAATTTACACATCAAGAAAGACTTCCTTCCTGAAGTCAGTCTTCCGACAATCTCTATCGAGGTCAGAGCTCAATCTTCCGTTAGCGAATTTCGAACCAAGTTCCCTTTATTCCGACCTACGTATCGACAATCTTATTCCGAGTCTTTTCTTTCAAGTCCCATATACACATAATTTCGGCCCTCAGTTCGAGCAGGAAGGTCAGGAATCCTAATCTCACTCGGTGCATTCATATAGTCTCCAGTGTTTCTCGCCGTGTACACTTAAACATACATCTCCGCACGACCGAAATCTTGTGCAAGTGTTACGAGTTATTCAACCAGCGGGCGTACCAGGGTACCAGCGAGGGCCCTTCGTCTTAAGAGCGTCAACGATATCTTTGACGAGCGAGCGCATACAACCGTACGAGCGAATACACGCACACAACCGTACGAGCAAACACACATACGACGACCGACACCAACAAATGTAAGCGAACCACGTTATTCTATCGACCTTGCGTATCATTTTCTTTTTCGTCTTCTGTCATTTTTATTCATATCCAAATTCGACTTTCTATATGTAATAAACGTCGGTTAAATTCATACGAGCTTGTCGAATTATTCCTCATTACCGAAATTATTACCTCTATCCCTTGACTGTATTATCTCCCACGCACTACCCCCTTTTACCCTCATCCCGTGCTATTGCGCTAGGCGTAGGCAGAAAGAGGGAAACAAAAATATTATGTTCGCGTCCCTTCCGGATGTGACAAATTATTGGAAGGAAGTAACGAACACCAGGAGGACGAATAAAATTTCGAGGCCGAGGAACCAGGTGACCTGGAACAACAATGGAGGGAATGCCTTTCCCCCGAACAATTAGTTGAAATTGAGAATAGAGAGCCGAGTATCATGAAACCGGAAAGTGAAATGAGAACTGTTGAGCCAATGAGGGAAAAAACAGGGTTTAAAGGGAAAATGGAAAGTCCTAAATCTTTGACTTCAACGCTGAACGAAACTGAAGCTGATCCATCGAGAGCACCAGAGCCAAAGGTGAAGAGGGTCACTAGGAGTAGAACAAAGGCCCAGCGATTGAATGGTTCCAAAGATCGTAAGGGGAACGAAGAAAAAGAGAATGATTCATCAACCTCGGAAACTTCGGATGACGAGAGTTTTATCCGAAAGACAAAACAGACCGTGCATCTATCGGAGGTGTATTGAGGACAATGGTAATGAAGAAAATTCAAAGAAAAAAACGCAGGTTTCGAAGATGAGAAAGAAGAAAAAACGACTAAGAAGGGAAAGGTCCGATGAACAGAATGCAACGTCCGACTCTGAAAGGAGTACCCACGATGAAGATACCGGAGAGGGAATTATTACTATGAACATTATTCAGTCGAGGGATCTCTTTTTCACAAGGAAAGACAGTGTAGCATACTTTTTAAATACTCCTGGAGAGCCGTTCGATAGTGGGTCACGCAAACTCGCCGATCGAGGTGAACTACCATATTTTCCGGATCTGGCATTGGGGCAGGCCAATGCTGTGAAAAAAGGGAACAGGTACCACGTAGCCTTACCAGTCAGTGACGACTCTCGAGATGGAATGTTGTTAATTTTAGGTCATATCAAAGCAGTTATAGCCAGCCTTCGCGAATTAAGTAGTGAGATCGGTATTCAAAGTTTGAGCATAGCGAAATCCGAGACCGTAGGAAACGTTCCATGGGATGACATTGCTACATTGCTAATTAAGACTAGGGTTTCTGCAAAGCCTGTTGAAGATAATAATTTGTCATGGTATTATTCGGTATCCAGAAAAAGAAGAACGCACAGATATAATACGAGAAATGCATAGCTCGCCTGTCGGTGGCCATAGAGGAGTGACCAAGACTTATAACCGCATTAGACAACATTATTTTTGGGAAAAGATGAAAATTGATATTTAAGAGTTTATTCAGCAGTGTTTGCCATGCCAGTTAAAAAAGTGTGTTCGAACGAAAACTCGTCAACCCATGGTTATCACCGATACGCCGGGAATGGCCTTTGATAAAGTTGCGATGGATATGGTAGGACCCTTGCCGACAACAAAGAATGCAAATGAATACATTTTGACCATTCAAGATCAGTTAACAAAGTTTTGCTTAGAAGTACCAATGGCTAATGGAACAGCTGAGACTGTCGCAAAAGCTTTGGTCCAAAATTTTATCATTCTGTTTGGAGCTCCAAAAGCCATACTGACAGATCAGGGCTGAAATTTTATGAGCAAGTTGCTAAAGCAGGTGGCAAACATTTTTCGGATAAAGAAAATGCGTACGACCGCGTTCCACCCGCAATCAAATGGATCGTTAGAAAGATCGCATCACGCCTTAGGGGAATATCTCAAACAATACGTTGGGAAGGAATACGAGTGGGACGAATGGGTCCATCTCGCGATTTTTAATTATAATACCAGTGTCCATGAGGGCACGAAGTATACCCCCTACGCATTAGTCTTCGGAAAAATGGCCCGAGTGCCGACGAGCGATCCTTTGCGTGTGGACAATGAACTGCCGAATTATAATGATTATATCGTAAAACTGGTCACTCAATTGCACGAAGTCCGTGAGATGGCCAGGAAGAATTTGATCGGAGCGAAAGAACGATCCAAAGTATATTACGATAGGAAAATGAACCCAAAATCCTTTGAAAAAGGAGACTACGTATTTTTGCAAAAGGGTAGTAAACCCAAAAAGCTAGAGGACCAGTACGCAGGCCCGTATGAAATAGTAGAAGTAATGGGAAATGGAAATGTTAAGATAAGGATAAAAAAGGATGCGAAGGTCGTGCATACCAACCGACTGAAGCATTCCCATATTAAACCGACGTGATTTAATCAGAAGAGGACTTAATAAAGCCACTCTTCACCCGTTACGACGAATTGGGGGCTGTCTACCGTACCATGAGCACTACACCAGATTTTGTTCCTACTCCTTATTTTTCATACTCCGCTATGTCGTTTATGGGGATTGGAAACTTGAATCAGAGCAGGTTTTGCGGGGAAGAAAAGGGGGGGGGCTGATCTTTAATTATTTCAAGTTTTTTACAGGGAGCAATATGAAAAGAAAAGGATTTAAGCAGTCAGTAGTCGCCATCATTTTGTGGACAATATTAATCGAATGGCAACCTGGAGAAGCAATTGTAGGATATGAATGTGGTACGTCCGCATCCAACATAACAACGCTATCTCTCCTGAATGTGGAGGAATGCGACATTCTTCAACCGGAATTGAACATTTCAAGTATGCGTATCCAGTTTCTGCAGTTGGACGATTATGGGTCAATTCATGTGCGACAATGTAAAATAGATATCGCGCGAGATGTTCGTAAATGTGGAATGTTCTCGCATGGCAGTGACGTACTCAACGGAAAAGCGTCATACTTATACGACATTTCGCGAGACGCGTGTATACGCTTGCATGAATATGGGTCCATAGCCATTGATAAAGCTGTAATCACGGGAATACGCCCAAATGAGACCGTGAGTTATCCCCTCTTCTTAGCAGGTAAACTCAACGTTGACGGAAGCTGTATTGGCACTACATACGCGGACCCGTTTGGGAGCTGGAGTGAAGTGACTCTGCAAGCGGACGTGAAATTCACGCTACGAAACTATAGGGCGAGAGTGGGATTAAAAAACAATAAGGTGTATCTAAATTCGGGAATTCGGTGTAACTTGCAAAATGGACATTGTATGGACGTGGAAGGTGGACCGACCTTCTGGGACCCTCTGCCGCGAGATCGGTGCAACGAGAATAGATACAGTATGTTGTATACTGGAATGGCCGAAAAGGCGATGGACCAAAGTTCGGTAGTGATGTTTTCTCTGACTACCGATGATATAACGTTCGCGCTTACTACGACTGGAGTTGTAAATGTGTGTGGCCAAACACTCGTGCGCACTGAACATCCGCGTTTGATAGTGCATGAAATTCGCGATGGACAAGGAGCTGTAATCGGAGCCAAAGTGGACGTGAATAATATGGACATTTTCGCGTATATCAATTCGAAATTTGATTATGTGGAACGACACATCAAGACGCAGCTGCAGCAGCTGTATTATTATATCCTCGTACAAAGGTGTTCGCTGGAAAGAGAAATGCAGAAGAATCGTCTGGCCATTGCGGCACACGCACCGGACGAGTTCGCCTACCACCTGACGAAGGGACCGGGATACATGGGTGTCATCTCGGGAGAGGTGGCACACATAGTCAAGTGCATCCCAGTCGAGGTACAGGTTCGACATACGGAAGAGTGCTACAACCAGTTGCCAGTAGCTGAAGGAAATGGAACATACTTCATGTCACCAAGGACGCACATTTTGATGCGAGCGGGAGTTCAAATCACGTGCAACAAGCTTGTACCACCCATGTATTTCATCGAGGGCGAATGGTATGGGATGTCGCCTAGTCCAGTACACGTATATCCATCCGAGAGCCTCAAACCAATGACGAGGCCTACTTGGAAGTACAAGGATACGAAGTCTCTGGCTACTAGCGGCATATATACTCCAGGCGATTTGGAGCAACTGAGAGAGCATGTTATGTTCCCCGCCGAAAGACACGGAGTCCTCAACAAAATAGCCCGTGGAATGATGGGAAAAACCAATGGTCCGGAGGGAGGCTCAATCACCAACCTGCTTGACGGTCCAGATTTCGAAAAGGTCATGGAATCTGCGTGGAAGAAAGTTTGGGGAAAATTTCTAATATTCGGACATGTTAGTGCAGGAGTAATAGGTCTGTTTATGTTAGCGCGCGCGATCAAACTCGTTATAGATACTGTCATTCATGGTTATGCATTGCATATCGTCTACGGATGGTCATTATATTTAATAGGAGCCGTATGGGACTCCGTGACGAAACTTCTTTTACATTTACAACGAAATGCCAAAAACCGAAAGCCGTCAGATAAAGTTGACCCT
Source organism: Ophion slaviceki (assembly GCA_944452715.1). Lineage (NCBI taxonomy): Eukaryota > Metazoa > Arthropoda > Insecta > Hymenoptera > Ichneumonidae > Ophion > Ophion slaviceki. The sequence continues at coordinate 41,443,388 of OX101785.1, read as the reverse complement.
GAAAATGGGAAAATGTTAAACAAATCGGAACAAACTGAAAGAACGGAAAACAGAATAGGGCAAACTGGAGAAGATGAGGGCAATCAAGTAAACTTTAATAAGCTACAATTTCAGAAAAAGGGCTCACAGACAGAAGGGATCGCAGAGCAAAGCACAAAGCTCATATTGTACCCTTCAGTTCCTAGAGACCCGAATACGTATAATCAGTAGAGTAAAGATAAGTGTAAGGTTTGCGTATATCCGACTACGACTGCGTAAGAGCCTTAGTGTAGCATCGTAAGAAAAAGTTACTAATTTTCATGATATGTTTATGAATCAGAAACATTCTATTTTTGCTAAACGTTTGGACTAGAAATACAGTATTCAAACTTACAAAAAAGATGTTTTGGAATGAAAAAAAAAAATGTTGTCATGTTTATCCTCTCTTACGGAAGTTTAAAACAAGTATTAATCTTCGGTTATCTCTTTTTCTTTCTTTTCACTCATTTGAGAATACCGTACGCATGAATATACGAATATGTCTACATATAAAATAAGTAATGTTAAAATGATAAGCATTGAGGAACAATATATGCAAATGAGTTTCTATGCTTTATTACGCGATTAGTCATTCCTATAAAAAAAAACTTGAAGGTAATAAGTAATGATTTGCAACTCTATAATTTTGTTGCTCTTATGTGTCTCTGATCATTACTTTGAGATAGATAGTCGTCGGTTTAATGGATCTCGTTTGCGTGTGTTCTTATATTTAGTATACATATATATATATATATATATATATATACATTAATATTGGTAAGGATAATCCTGTAGCGACAATCAAAAGTGAGCTGACTAATAGCAGATGTCTCTACCGAGACCGACCGCCGTTCTTCGAAGCGGCGCTCGTTTAAGGGGGGAGGTGTAATGTCCCGCGATTTTTGGGATTCAGATCGACTTTCGAATTCGCAATATTTTACAAATTTCCCGACAAATAGAAGGAAAAGAGACCAATTTGAAGATAAACCATCACACTTCGTTGGTCGCTAATGGATTTCCGCTGGGGGGGGCGATATGTCGAAGCAGATGAAATCATCGCTAGACAATACGATCTTTGTCACTAATAAAAGAAACCTCTGCTGAAAATTCCCTGCCTGGCTGACGTACGGAGACGGCCGAGTTAATATGACCGGTGTCATCCAGAGTATGGCCCCTCAACAAAATTTAGAGCGGGATCGAATGACACACGCCAGCCGAAGGAAAGGACAGAGCGTGCAAGGGGGAAACGTACTCCAAGTGACGGCGTTAAGAATTTCCTCGTGGTCAGTGGTTCCCTTTTCTATTGAAAGGAAATAGAAAGATGTTGTAGATCTCGGAAGTCTGATTTAATCAAACCTATTACCAAGTGCGTTGAAAGCAAAGGAATTCGAGACGAATATCCGCAGGGGTCAGGTCACTCGTGATTATTTAATCGTAACGATCAATTATTTTTTTTTGTACGCATTCAATTATATTTATATAAAACGTTCCGACGAAAATTATTTTTATGCGTACTATTGTAGTGCGAATGCTTTTAAATAATATGACAAAAATTTGTGAACGACACTCAGTGCGATGAATCAAGGTTTTGAGCACCACGGTTCCGAGTCGAACTATCGTCTAATTACGTAGAAAGACCACGCGTAGTTTCTCACCAAAAGGCGTTCATGTATTTACCTTACTGTAAGATTTATTAAATTATAAATATGAGCCTACATGGCGACTCGAAACGATAGCACGAAAACTCCGGCGGTTGATAAACAAAATATCCGGTCGTATAATCGACAAGGCCCGAACCACGGGCACTTCGCCTCGCACAATACCTCTCTATTCTCCCTTCCCAGTATTTTCGAGATCAAGAACATAGACCCAATTCTTAGTAATGCAGCATCGATCGTAGCCCTTGCCCAATCAGAAATTTCCCAAATTATTCCCCCTCTGTAATTTAACCAATCATGTGAGACGACCTATGTTTTATGGACTATTCTCCAATCCACAAGAGACGCATCACCAACAGTGTGTGCCCCTACTCTCTCAAAATCAGTATCGCCTAACTCTTACGTCGTGAAAAAGAAAAATCTTTAAGTCAGTCTGCCAACCGAATCCCGAGTAGTCAGTTCCTGTTCCTGTTGAGTCTTCTATAACCGTAATTGGAGGAAAGTCTCCTAACATTTTTTTGTTGTCAAGTTAAGTTCGTTACTTCGAGTCTCCGTCGATTTTTCTTTGAAGCAAGGAATTAGTCGTCGTTCATCTTTCTATAATTAGTGTAATCGCAGTCGTAGTAAAAGTCGGTTTAATGTGAAAATTGTGGAAACTGTGAAAAAAGAGTAAAATAAGAGAAAAAGGATCAAGCGTCTATGACTGCATTTCTACATCTTAACTACTTGGCCATCACCAATTCCTACACTGATTCACGCAGCAGAAGCAATTGGATTTCACCCATTCCATTTCATTTGCACCAAACGAGTAAGTAATCATGAACATTTTTCACACACATAAGAGAAGAGATGGGGATGTTCTCCCATTTCAGCGATCTCGCGCGTCTCCTCAATTAGACGCCCAATAGCTTAGAATTTACGTAACCTCGCTCTTTTCACCCTGACAACATTCTGATCGTAAAATTGATAATAATGTTTGGAAACCCGAGAAATTTTGCTTTTCAAATAGTTCGTAATGGAATTCGAATTTCACTTACATTTGAACTGAAAATTTCACGTTTGTATTATTATTATTATTTTTCTCTTAATAACGAGTCATGATTTATAATCGCGAATCGCACTCTCAAGCCCATGCTGAGCAATTTTCCGCAAGGTTAGGCTCGAAACAGCGCAACTTGTCCTAATATAATGTGGATTGTCCGAATAACGAGTAAAGGGAGAGATCGCTCTTCTTCATCGAGATGGACATCCGCCGGTTAAGACGTAACATTTGTATAAGTTTGAAAATCCGTTTTTTCGCAAAATTGGGGTACTTACCAGCTGGATAATTCGGAAATCCACAATACCGGTAACATGAATAGAAAACATTTATATGTAAGAAAACGATGTTTAACGAGCTTTTACTTAATATGCTTAAAAGTAGATAATATTATTTTTACCAAGTCACCCATATGCGACTATAAATGAAAGCTTGTGTCACTTTTTAGTTGCATGTTTACAAAATTTCAGAGCTCGAAGTAGTTGAGAAGTGGATGAAATACCGATTTTCAATTTTACATTCAACAGAAAGTCGTCATTTAAAAAAGAAATGTATCTTTTTAACGTCGAATCATGCGCTGTCACGTCTGAGATACATGTTTGCAAAATTTCAGAGCTCTAAGTAGTCGGGAAGTGGACGAAATATCGATTTTTCATTTTGCATCGCACAGAAAGTCGTTATTTATTTATTTATTTATTCATTTTTTAACGCTGAATCGTGCATTTTCACCCCTCAAATGCATGTTTGCAAAATTTCAGAGCCCACTGTAGTTGGGAAGTGGGTGTAATATCGATTTTCCGTTTCGTATCTAACACCAAGTCGAGTTAAATAAAAGCTTGTAAAAAAACGAAACAAAAACAGTGCTGTACCTCGGTACTTGAAACCCGAGACATATTGGGTTGTTGCCGACTCTGTAATTTTTTTTCTTTAGATAATAAACCCAAACAAACTCTCTTTGAATTATATCATCGGACGCGATAATTGTTATTACTGCCGCAACAACTAAGAATGAAAAAATTGATCAAAGTCGTAATGAAAATTAAATAATTTATTCGTAATTTGATATGGAAGCGTCCGAGTCGAATCTTCACGATAACGGCAATACGAAAAAAAAAACATTCGCTCGTTGCCGCCAAATTTGAAAAACACCAAATTATTGATCGTTCTGTGCTTTATTTCTCTGAAAAATAAAGATTACGAATGCATTGAACAATCTTATTTCTTATCATCATCGCTCGCGGGTAAAATTACAAGTCTTCTGAATGTCGGCAACGTTCACGCTTCGGCCCGGATTCACGGATCGGTAGAAGACGAAGCGGGAAATGTCACATCGGTCGGCCCGTCACGGGTTTCGAACCCGATTGGTTAATAAGCAGCTTACGCGAATGATACGCAGAACGTCAAATCATCCGCACCGTCATCTGTCAAACGGTGCGTTCCTCAAGCCTTGTAAGCTCACAGCGCGCGTTACCTGTCAAATGCACACTCTGAACTTGCGTACCCAAGATGACAGAAAATACTAGCAGACGATACAAGAAACGTCAAACTTGTCGGGCAAGCGACACAGATGCCTAACTATCTTGTTCGCTGCCTGCTACGCGTCTCGCGATCAGATTCAGCACTCGAGTGACGTCGTCGCTAAGGGCAGGCTTCAAGCCCTACAACTATCAGTCGAACGCCGAAATTCTATTCGCTCTCATTTGAAAACTATTTGATGGAAAAAATGCCTTGGCAGATTTACTCGGGGTACCCCCCTGAACCCGCCAGTTCCGGGTGGGTCACTTATTATGAAACACCCTGTATATTGTGGAAAAAGTTTTTCGTTCCTCTTCCTTTTGCGTCGACGGGACTCGGTCGGAGATCGGGTTACAAGGCTCGTGAGTGGGTCATAAACGCCAGGACTGTTTATTCCGGAGCTAAGGGAGATGACAAGGGACGAAGACCCGAGGGTCCTAAGGGAGGCACCTAGGAATGGACAACGAAGGGCATTCTGTCTACAGATCTTGAAGTCACCAGTTGCGATCCCACCCAAAGTCTATATATGTTAAGCCGATTTATTGACTAATGTACAATAATATTCTGACCAACTGGGTGGATTATATTAATTAAAACTGTCTTTGTGAAATCCAGTTTCGTCAACCAAATATTTTCCTACAATATATATATATATCAGGGTGACTTTTATAAGGTGGACAGGTGTTTTTAGAGGGTCTTGCGCGGTGATTTTGCGACTGAAAAAAATATGATTTTTAATGGTTTTTCACGCTTTCTTTGAAAAAAAATATATCCTATTTTTGTCATGAATAGCACTTGCCAGAGAAAATAGAGTATTCTGGAAAATAATAAAAAATCCATTTCGCGTGCAGGAGAATGAAGTTTATAAAATTCTGAATACGGGACACTCCCGAAAAACTATATTTGTGCTCCCCGTCATGGAGAAAAAAATTATCAAACATACGATTAAAGTGTATGAATCGGAATTTAATCAGTGGAACAAACGAGCTAAGTCAGGCACGACAGTGCTATAGGAAGTGCTAGTCTGCTGACGTCACAGCTGCAACTTCCGAATGGTCGGCTGTCACAGGAAGTTGGTTCAGAGACCGATGATACGCGGTCGAGCCAAGGAACCTGAATGTGTCCCTATCTGAGAACTTGATTCAAAATAATGTAAATTTATAAAATGTTCGAGGATTCCATGCACTGCAAATACGATTTTCAATCATTTGCGATTGGCTAACAACTTTTGGAATAAATGATTCTAGCAATACATTTTAAAGTAATTTGACGTGGAATTATTAATTTTTACCAAATATTACGAGATTTCTGTCTTTTAATGTTGCATAAATTATCTTCACATGTTGTAGTTACAGAATTTTTGAATAATTTATGAAAAGTCAAAAATAAAAATGCTCGTACAATTTGGCGAAAAATAATAATTTCATGCGAAATTACTTTAAAATGTATTGATAGAGTTATTTATTGCGAAAGTTATTAGCGAATCGCAAATGATGAGGAATATTGTTTGCGGACCATGAAATCCGCAAACATTTTCGAAATTGACATTATTTCCGATAAAGTTCGCAATCTATAGATCAAGTTCAATCGATTATCTTAAACCTCAATCTATGAAGGTATTTCAGGCACTTTAATCCCCTGAAACTGGGTCGTTTTCGTTTTTGCACTGCCAAACCAACAATTGTCGGTGGAAAAAATCTGAAAAAAATCATGGTCGATTTTAGACCGTACTTCTACAGGAATGATAAAGTTGTTTTCTTCCTTATTTTCGATTTTTTTTAAATAAATATTAAGTGAAGAAAATGATCTTGGGCGGGATGAAAACGACCCAGATTTGCGAATCGCGGGTTAGCATTTGCTCCGCAATGGGTCAGATTGAGTCGAGAAATCTGACGATGCTGCGACAACGACGGAAGGAGCATTATTTATTTAACAAAGATAGAATCAGTGCTCGCAACGGTTCTCGGAGCACCGATCAGACATTCCTGACACTACTGCCCCGAATTTGTCTCCGATTTTATTTTATTTCCGGTCAGATTGAGTCGAGAAGTCGGACGATGCCGCGAGAACGACGCGAGGAGCTTTGTTTATTTAACAAAGATAAAATCGGTGCTCGGAATGGTTCCCGGGGCCTCGATCGGACATTTCCGATACTACTGCCCCGAATTCGTCTCCGATTTTGGCCTACTTCCGGTCAGATTGGGTCGAGAAGTCTGACGATGCCACGAGAACAACGCTAGGAGCTTTGTTTATTTAACAAAGATAAAATCGGTGCTCGGAATGGTTCTCGGAGTCTTGATCGGACATTCCCGACATTACTGCCCCGACTTCGTTCCCGATTTTGTCCTACTTCCGGTCAGATTGGGTCGAGAAGTCTGACGATGCCGCGAGAACGACGCTAGGAGCTTTGTTTCTTTAACAAAGATAAAATCGGTGCTCGGAATGGTTCCCGGGGCCTCGATCGGACATTCCAGATATTACTGCCCCGAATTCGTCTCTGATTTTATCCTACTTCCGGTCAGATTGGATCGAGAAGTCTGACGATGCCGCGAGAACGACGCTAGGAGGTTTGTTTATTTAACAAACATAAAATCGGTGCCCGGAATGGTTCCCGGGGCCTCAATCAGACATTCCCGATATTACTGCCCACAATTCATCTCCGATTTTATCTTACATCCGGTCAGATTGGGTCAAGAAGTGGGACGATGCGGCGAGAACGACGGTAGGAGCTTTGTTTATTTAACAAAGATAAAATCGGTGCTCGGAATGGTTCCCGGGGCCTCGATCGGACATTCTAGATATTACTGCCCCGAATTCGTCTCCGATTTTATCCTACTTCCAATCAGATTGGGTCGAGAAGTCTGACGATACCGCGAGAACGATGGTAGGAGTTTTGTTTATTTAACAAAGATAAAATCGGTGCTCAGAATGGTTCTCGGAGCCTTGATCGGACAATCCCGACATTACTGCCCCGAATTCGTCTCCGATTTTATCCTACTTCCAGTCAGATTGGGTCGAGAAGTCTGACGATGCCGCGAGAACGACGCTAGGAGCTTTGTTTATTTAACAAAGATAAAATCGGTGTTCGGAATGGTTCTCGGAGCCTTGATCGGACATTCCCGACATTACTGCCCCAACTTCGTCTCCGATTTTATCCTACTTCCGGTCAGATTGGGTCGAGAAGTCTGACGATGCCGCGAGAACGACGCTAGGAGCTTTGTTTATTTAACAAAGATAAAATCGGTGCTCGGAATGGTTCCCGGGGCCTCGATCGGACATTCCAGATATTACTGCCCCCAATTCATCTCCGATTTTATCTTACTTCCGGTCAGATTGGGTCAAGAAGTGTGACGATGCCGCGAGAACGACGGTAGGAGCTTTGTTTATTTATCAAAGATAAAATCGGTGCTCGGAATGGTTCCCGGGGCCTCGATCGGACATTCTCGATATTACTGCCCCGAATTCGTCTCCGATTTTATCCTACTTGCAATCAGATTGGGTCGAGAAGTCTGAGGATGCCGCGAGAACGATGGTAGGAGCTTTGTTTATTTAACAAACATAAAATCGGTGCCCAGAATGGTTCTCGGAGCCTTGATCGGACATTCCCGACATTACTGCCCCGAATTCGTCTCCGATTTTATCCTACTTCCGGTCAGGATGGGTCGAGAAGTCTGACGATGCCGCGAGAACGACGCTAGGAGCTTTGTTTATTTAAAAAAGATGAAATCGGTTCTCGGAATGGTTCCCGGGGCCTCGATAGGACATTCCCGATATTTCTGCCCCCAATTCGTCTCCGATTTTATCTTACTTCTGGTCAAATTTAGTCGAGAACTCTGACGATGCTGCGAGAACGACGGAAGGAGCTTTGTTTATTAAACAAAGATAAAATCGGGGTTCGGAATGCTTCCCAGGGCCTCGATCGGACATTCCCGATATTACTGCCCCCATTCGTCTCCGATTTTATCCTACTTCCGGTCAGATTGGATCGAGAAGTCTGACGATGCCGCAAGAACGACGCGAGGAGGTTTGTTTATTTAACAAAGATAAAATCGGTGCTCGGAATGGTTCCCGGGGCCTCGATCGGACATTTCCGATACTACTGCCCCGAATTCGTCTCCGATTTTATCCTACTTCCGGTCAGATTGGGTCGAGAAGTCTGACGATGCCACGAGAACGACGCTAGGAGCTTTGTTTGTTTAACAAAGAGAAAATCGGTGCTCGGAATGGTTCTCGGAGCCTTGACCGGACATTCCCGACATTACTGCCCCGACTTCGTCTCCGATTTTATCCTACTTCCGGTCAGATTGGGTCGAGAAGTCTGACGATGCCGCGAGAACGACGCTAGGCGCTTTGTTTATTTAACAAAGATAAAATCGGTGCTCGGAATGGTTCCCGGGGCCTCGATCGGACATTCCAGATATTACTGCCCCGAATTCGTCTCTGATTTTATCCTACTTCCGGTCAGATTGGATCGAGAAGTCTGACGATGCCGCGAGAACGACGCTAGGAGGTTTGTTTATTTAACAAACATAAAATCGGTGCTCGGAATGGTTCCCGGGGCCTCAATCGGACACTCCCGATATTACTGCCCCCAATTCATCTCCGATTTTATCTTACATCCGGTCAGATTGGGTCAAGAAGTGGGACGATGCTGCGAGAACGACGGTAGGAGCTTTGTTTATTTAACAAAGATAAAATCGGTGCTCGGAATGGTTCCCGGGGCCTCGATCCGACATTCTAGATATTACTGCCCCGAATTCGGCTCCGATTTTATCCTACTTCCAATCAGATTGGGTCGAGAAGTCTGACGATGCCGCGAGAACGATGGTAGGAGTTTTGTTTATTTAACAAAGATAAAATCGGTGCTCAGAATGGTTCTCGGAGCCTTGATCGGACATTCCCGACATTACTGCCCCGAATTCGTCTCCGATTTTATCCTACTTCCAGTCAGATTGGGTCGAGAAGTCTGACGATGCTGCGAGAACGACGCTAGGAGCTTTGTTTATTTAACAAAGATAAAATCGGTGCTCGGAATGGTTCTCGGAGCCTTGATCGGACATTCCCGACATTACTGCCCCGACTTCGTCTCCGATTTTATCCGACTTCCGGTCAGATTGGGTCGAGAAGTCTGACGATGCCGCGAGAACGACGGTAGGAGCTTTGTTTATTTAACAAAGATAAAATCGGTGCTCGGAATGGTTCTCGGAGCCTTGATCGGACATTCCCGACATTACTGCCCCGACTTCGTCTCCGATTTTATCCTACTTCCGGTCAGATTGGGTCGAGAAGTCTGCCGATGCCGCGAGAACGACGCTAGGAGCTTTGTTTATTTAACAAAGATAAAATCGGTCCTCGGAATGGTTCCCGGGGCCTCGATAGGACATTCCCGATATTTCTGCCCCCAATTCGTCTCCGATTTTATCTTACTTCTGGTCAAATTTGGTCGCGAAGTCTAACGATGCTGCGAGAACGACGGAAGGAGCTTTGTTTATTAAACAAAGATAAAATCGGGGTTCGGAATGCTTCCCGGGGCCTCGATCGGACATTCCCGATATTACTGCCCCCAATTCGTCTCCGATTTTATCCTACTTCCGGTCAGATTGGATCGAGAAGTCTGACGATGCCGCGAGAACGATCCCGAGTAGAAATATTGTCAGGCTGGCCTGATATTTGATCTGCGCCTGATCAGGTTGTAGTACGAAGGCCTTACTTAAGTTTGCCTTAATTTGCCTGATCAAGCTGGGGTCAGGCGGTGGTCGAGCAACCGGACTTACGGCTTACTTCAATTCGCCTGGCCCGGCTAGCTTCAGGCGATGTCAAGCAACTGGACTTACGGGTTACTTCAATTCGCCTGATCCAGCTAATTTCAAGCAATCATCATGTAACTGGACTTCTACAGTTTGGCGCTAAAAAGGTGCCTAACCTCATCTTGTCAAATGATACACAGACACGAGAGAAGCACGAGACATATTATTAATCACTTTATACATTTTTACATATAACGCGTACGTTGTGAATAAGATGGACAAACACAATCGGAAGAAGATTGCGCAACGACTATGTCTGCGTGAATAGCGGGCTCTAAATAAGGGAAAAAACGAAGAAATAATACAGCAGCAGGTTAATATAACAATTAATTTTTTCAAAGACTTACAATTCTTAAATCTATAAATATAAATTGAATTAAATCTGACTGTAAATTAACCATACGCCAAATTATATATGCGTTGGTTGAAATATTTATTATGATACATTTGACAGATCCGGAACAGATCCGCTCAGCGAGGAACAACTCGAAATTCCTGAGGATTGGCATGTGTTGGCGCTACCACTATGTAAGTAAATTTATATTTGTTTTGTGTATCGCTTTTATGTTTCTTTACTTGGTCCGTCTCCTTTGTCAGAGGAGAAGAAGAGACAGCGTAGGCCAACCAAATTATGGTAAGCTGACAGCGTAGTTCAATCTGGTAAATATTTTGCCATTGGTGCTGATTAGCCCGGACAGCGCAGGCTAACCGAATAATAATAAGTTGACTGCGCAGTTCAGTCAAATGAAAGTAATTCCATCGGTGCAAGTTAGCCCATAAGAAATGCACTTCGGATGGACATTACATTCACTGAACTGACTACGCTGTCAACTTACCATTATTTGGTTGGCCTTCGCTGTCCGGCCCCGGACAGCGAAGGCTAACCGAACAATGACAAGTTGACTGCGTAGTTCAGTTAAGTGAAAGTAAGTCCATCGGTGCAAGTTAGCCCATTAGAAATGCACTTCGGATGGACATTACATTCACTGAACCGCACTACGCTGTCAACTTACCATTATTTGTTTAGTCTTCGCTACGGGCCCGGACAGTGTAGGCTAACCGAATAATGATAAGTTGACTGCATAGTTCAGTTAAGTGAAAGTATTTCCATCGGTGCAAGTTAGCCCATAAGAAATGCACTTCGGATGGACATTACATTCACTGAACTGCACTACGCTGTCAACTCACCCTTATTTGGTTGGTCTTCGCTGTACGGGCTCTCCTGCTTTGATTCTAATTTTCGTTAAAAAATGACCGCTCGCAGCTTTTGCAACATTTTTTTTTCTTCTTTAAAGTAGATAATTGGATGGTGAGAAAAAGAAAAAAAAATAGAGCTCACTTTTGTGCCACCCTAATAAAATAATGTGCATACCTTATATAGATATATATGTAGACATTGAATTCTAAATGGGATGAACATTTTCGTATTTTTCAGTGGCTGTCATTTCGAAATATAGGGAATACGGAATAGAAGTTCTTTCGAAGCAAATTGGACAAGCTGTTGGAGCGGTATCAAGGCCTGATTAATTCAGCAAAAGACTGGGACAAGTTTCGAGCGTCGCGTAAAAAAACGAACAGAACGCCCAATATAACGTTTCCTAGATACGTCTGGTCATAAATACGTTGAGCTCTGTTTACTTTATTCACGAAGTTTCTTAAGTTTTTGTTTGAAAAATATATTAGTTTATTTCGGGATGATAAGTGGAATATAATACAGTGATATATCTTAGTTTATTTCGAGTTTTTGTTCTATTACAAATACAAGAAAAATGATGTTTGTTTTCCATATAGATATATGTGAAAAATATATGTGATAAATTTTATATTACGATTAAAAAATAAACGACCAGCGTTATTTATAAAGTGGTACCCTTTTCTCTTTTGTGTATGCGTTGTATTTTTTATTTCAGGAAAAAATCGGTCATCCTGAGCCGTGAAAAATCATATGATTTTTCATTTTGATCAAGCCGTGAAAAATTAAGCCCTTATCAGGCCTTAATTTTTTACGGTGATCAGGCCTTGATTTTTTACACTGACCAGGCGGAAGTCAGGGATTGTGTTTCAAAAATGATCAGGGCTTGATAAAAAATTCTGATCAAGGCTGGAAAAAGAAGTCAGGATGCCTGATCAGGTGCTTATTGTAGCTGGAGCAAGATTTCTACTCGGGATGTTAGGAGCTTTGTTAATTTAACAAAGATAAAATCGGTGTTCGTAATGGTTCCCGGGGCCTCGATCAGACATTCCCGATACTACTGCCCCGAATTCGTCTCCGATTTTTTCCTACTTCCGGTCAGATTGGGTCGAGAAGTCTGACGATGCCGCGAGAACGACGGTAGGAGCTTTGTTTATTTAACAAAGATAAAATCGGTGCTCAGAATGGTTCTCGGAGCCTTGATCGGACATTCCCGACATTACTGCCCCGAATTCGTCTCCGATTTTATCCTACTTCCGGTCAGATTGGATCGAAAAGCCTGACGATGCCGCGAGAACGACGCTAGGAGCTTTGTTTATTTAACAAAGATAAAATCGGTGCTCGGAATGGTTCCCGGGGCCTCGATAAACAAGCAATGCTCCTTCCGTCGTTCTCGCGGCATCGTCAGACTTCCTTATCCATTCTGACCGGAAGTAAGATAAAATCGGAGACGAATTCGGGGCAGTAATGTCGGGAATGTCCCATCAAGGCTCCGAGAACCATTCCGAGCGCCGATTTTATCTTTGTTGAATAAACAAAGCTCTTACCGTCGTTCTCGCGGCATCGTCAGACTTCTCGACCCAATCTGACCGGAAGTAGAATAAAATCGGAGACGAATTCGGGGCAGTAGTATCGGGAATGTCGGATCGAGGCCCCGGGAACCATTCCGAGCACCGTCTTTATCTTTGTTAAATAAACAAAGCTCCTACCGTCGTTCTCGCGGCATCGTCAGACTTCTTGACCCAATCTTACCGAAAGTAAGATAAAATCGGAGACGAATTGGGCGCAGCAATGTCGGGAATGTCCGATCGAGGCCCCGAGAACCATTCCGAGCACCGATTTAATCTTTGTTAAATAAACAAAGCTCCTAGCGTCGTTCTCGCGGCATCGTCAGACTTCTCGACCCAATCTGACCGGAAGTAGGATAAAATCGGAGACGAATTCGGGGCAGTAGTATCGGGAATGTCCGATCGAGGCCGCGGGAACCATTCCGAGCACCGATTTTATCTTTGTTAAATAAACAAAGCTCCTAGCGTCGTTCTCGCGGCATCGTCCGACTTCTCGACTCAATCTGACAGGAAATAAAATAAAATCGTAGACGGATTCGGGGAAGTACTATCAGGAATTTCCGATAGAGGCCCCTAGAAACGTTGCGAGCAGCGATTTTATCTTTGTTAAATAAATAATGCTCCTTCCCTCGCTGTCGCAGGATCGTCAGACTTCTCGACCCGATCTGACCGGAAATAAGATAAAATCGGAGACGAATTCGGGGCAGTAGTGTCAGGAATGTCCGATCGGTGCTCCGAGAACCGTAGCGAGCACTGATTCTATCTTTGTTAAATAAATCATGCTCCTTCCGCCGTTGTCGCAGCATCGTCAGATTTCTCGACTCAATCTGACCCATTGCGGAGCAAATGCTAACCCGCGATTCGCAAACCTGGGTCGTTTTCATCCCGCCCAAGATCATTTTCTTCACTTAATATTTATTTTTAAAAAATCGAAAATAAGGAAGAAAACAACTTTATCATTCCTGTAGAAGTACGGTTTAAAATCGACCATGATTTTTTTCAGATTTTTTCCACCGACAATTGTTGGTTTGGCAGTGCAAAAACGAAAACGACCCAGTTTCACGGCATTAAAGTGCCTGAAATACCTTCATAGATTGAGATTTAAGATAATCGATTGAACTTGATCTATAGATTGCGAACTTTATCGGAAATAATGTCAATTTCGAAAATGTTTGCGGATTTCATGGTCCGCAAACAATATTCCTTATCATTTGCGATTCACTAATAACTTTCGCAATAAATAATTCTATCAATACATTTTAAAGTAATTTCGCGTAAAATCATTATTTTTTGCCAAATTATACGAGCATTTTTATTTTTGACTTTTAATAAATTATTCAAAAATTCTGTAACTACAACATGTGAAGATAATTTATGCAACATCAAAAGACAGAAATTTCGTAATATTTGGTAAAAATTAATAATTCCACGTCAAATTACTTTAAAATGTATTGCTAGAATCATTTATTCCAAAAGTTGTTGGCCAATCGCAAATGATTGAAAATCGTATTTGCAGTGCATGGAATCCTCGAACACTTTATAAATTGACATTATTTTGAATCAAGTTCTCAGATAGGGACTCATTCAGGTCCCTTGGCTCGACCGCGTATCATCGGACTCTGAACCAACTTCCTGTGACAGCCGACCATTCGGAAGTTGCAGCTGTGACGTCAGCAGACTAGCACTTCCTATAGCACTGTCGTGCCTGACTTAGCTCGTTTGTTCCACTGATTAAATTCCGATTTATACACTTTAATCGTATGTTTGATAATTTTTTCTCCATGACGGGGAGCACAAATATAGTTTTTCGGGAGTGTCCCGTATTCGGAATTTTATAAACTTCATTCTCCTGCACGCAACATCGATTTTTCAATCTTTTCCAGAATACTCTATTTTCTTTGGCAAATGCTATTCATGACAAAAATACGATATATTTTTTTTCAAAGAAAGCGTGAAAAACGGTTAAAAATCTTTTTTTTTCAGTCGCAAAATCACCGCGCAAGACCCTCTAAAAACACCTGTGACTTTTATAAGGTGGACAGGTGTTTTTAGAGGGTCTTGCGCGGTGATTTTGCGACTGAAAAAATATCATTTTTAATGGTTTTTCATCCTTTCTTTGAAAAAAAATATATCGTATTTTTGTCATGAATAGCATTTGCCAGAGAAAATAGCGTATTCTGGAAAAGAATAAAAAATCCATTTTGCGTGCAGGAGAATGAAGTTTATAAAATTCCAAATACAGAACACTCCCGAAAAACTTTATTTGTGCTCCCCGTCATGGAGAAAAAAATTATCAAACATACGATTTAAAGTGGATAAATCGGAATTTAATCAGTGGAACAAACGAGCTAAGTCAGGCACGACAGTGCTATAGGATGTGCTAGTCTGCTGACGTCACAACTGCAACTTGCGAATGGTCGGCTGTCACAGGAAGTTGGTTCAGAGTCCGATGATACGCGGTCGGGCCGAGGGATCTGAATGTGTCCCTATCTGAGAATTTGATTCAAAATAATATCAATTTATAAAATGTTCAAGGATTCCATGCGCTGCGAATACGATTTTCAATAGTTTGCGTGTCGCTAACAACTTTTGGAATAAATGATTCTAGCAATACATTTTAAAGTAATTTGACGTGGAATTATTAATTTTTACCAAATACTACGAGATTTTTGTTTTTTAATGTTGCATAAATTATCTTCACATGTTGTAGTTACAGAATTTTTGAATATTTTATGAAAAAGTCAAAAATAAAAATGTTCGTATAATTTGGCAAAAAATAATAATTTCACGCGAAATTACTTTAAAATGTATTGATAGAATTACTTATTGCGAAAGTTATTAGCGAATCGCAAATGATGAGGAATATTGTTTGCGGACCATGAAATCCGCAAACATTTTCGAAAATGACATTATTTTCGATAAAGTTCACAATCTATCGAACAAGTTCATACGATTGTCTTGAACCTCAATCCACAAAGGTATTGCAGGCACATTAATCCCCTGAAACTGGGTCGTTTTCGTTTTTGCACTGCCAAACCAACAATTGTCGGTGGAAAAAATCTGAAAAAAAATCATGGTCGATCTTTAGACCGTACTTCTACAGAAATAATAAGGTTGTTTTCTTCCTTATTTTCGATTTTTTTTAAAATAAATATTAAGTGAAGAAAATGATCTTGGGCGGGACGAAAACGACCCAGGTTTGCGAATCGCGGGATAGCATTTGCTCCGCAATGGGTCAGATTGAGGCCAGAAATCTGACGAAGCTGCGACAACGACGGAAGGAGCATTATTAATTTAACAAAGATAAAATCGGTGCTCGCAACGGTTCTCGGAGCACCGATCGGACATTCCTGACACTACAGCCCCGAATTCGTCTCCGATTTTATCTTATTTCCGGTCAGATTGGGTCGAGAAGTCTGACGATCCTGCGACAACAACGGAAGGAGCATTATTTATTTAACAAAGATAAAATCGGTGCTCGCAACGTTTCTAGGAGCCTCAATCGGAAATTCCCGGTAGTACTGCCCCGAATCCGTCTCCCATTTTATCTTGTTTTCAGTCAGGTTGGGTCGAGAAGTCTGACGATGCTTCGACAACGAGGGAAGGAGCATTATTTATTTAACAAAGATAAAAACGGTGCTCGCAACGGTTCTCGGAGCCTCAGTCGGACAATCCGGATATTACTGCCCCAAATTCGTCTCCGATTTCATCGTATTTCCGGTCAGATTGGATCGAGAAGCCTGACGATCCTGCGACAACGACGGAAGGAGCATCATTTATTTAAGAGAGATAAAATCGGTGCTCGTAACGGTTCTCGAAGCACCGATACGACATTCCTGACATTACTGCCCCAAATCCGTCTCCGATTTTATCTTATTTACCGTCAGATTGGGTCGAGAAGTCTGACGATCCTGCGATAACGAGGGAAGGAGCATTATTTATTTAAGAAAGATAAAATCGGTGCTCGCAACATTTCTATGAGCCTCAATCGGAAATTCCTGGTAGTACTGCCCCGAGTCCGCCTCCCATTTTATCTTGTTTCCAGTCAGGTTGGGTCGAGAAGTCTGACGATGCTTCGAGAACGACGGAAGGAGGATTATTTATTCAACAAAGATAAAGTCGGTGCTCGCAACGGTTCTCGGAGCCTCAGTTGGACAATCCGGATATTACTGCCCCGAATTCGTCTCCGATTTTATCTTATTTCCGGTCAGATTAGGTCGAGAAGTCTGACGATCCTGCGACAACGACGGAAGGAGCATTATTTATTTAAGAGAGATAAAATCGGTGCTCGTAACGGTTCGCGAAGCACCGATCCGACATTCCTGACATTACTGCCCCGAATCCATCTCCGATTTTATCTTATTTCCCGTCAGACTGGGTCGAGAAATCTGACGATCCTGCGACAACGAGGGAAGGAGCATTATTTATTTAACAAAGATAAAATCGGTGCTCGCAACGTTTCTAGGAGCCTCAATCGGAAATTCCTGATAGTGCTGCCCCGAAGCCATCTCCGATTTTATCATACTCCCGGTCAGATTGGGTCAAGAAGTCTGACGATGCCGCGAGAACGACGGTAGGAGCTTTGTTTATTTAACAAAGATAAAATCGGTGCTCGGAATGGTTCTCGGAGCCTTGATCGGACATTCCCGATATTACTGCCGGGAATTCGTCTCCGATTTTATCTCACTTCCGGTCAGATTGGGTGGAGAAGTCTGATGATGCCGCGAGAACGACGGTAGGAGCTTTGTTTATTTGACAAACATCAAATCGGTAGTCGGAATGGTTTTTCTAGCCTCGATCGGACATTCCCGATATTACTGCCCCGAATTCGTCCCCGATTTTATCTTACTTCCGGTCAGATTCGGTCGAGAAGTCTGACGATGTTGCGAAAACGACGGTAGGAGCATTGTTTATTTAACAAAGATAAAATCGTGCTCCCAATGGTTCTTGGGGCATCGATCGGACATGCCCGATATTACTGCCCCAAATTCGTCTCCGATGTTATCTTACTTCCGATCAGATTCGGTCGAAAAGTCTGACGATGCTGCGAAAACGACGGTAGGAGCATTGTTTATTTAACAAAGATAAAATCGGTGCTCGCAATGGTTCTTGGGGCATCGATCAGACATGCCCGATATTACTGCCCCAAATTCATCTCCAATTTTATCTTACTTCCGGTCAGAATGGATAAGGAAGTCTGACGATGCCGCGAGAACGACGGTAGGAGCTTTGTTTATTTAACAAAGATAAAATCAGTGGTCAGAATGATTCCCCAGGCCTCGATCGGACATTCCCCATATTACTGCCCCGAATTCGTCTCCGATTTTATCTTACTTCCGGTCCGATTGGGTCGAGAAGTCTGACGATGCCGCGAGAACGACGCTAGGAAATTTGTTTATTTAACAAAGACAAAATCGGTGCTCGGAATGGTAGTCGGAGCCTCGATCGGACATTCCCAACATTACTGCCCCCAAGTCGCCTCCGATTTTATCTTACTTCCGGTCAGAAGGGGTCGAGAAGTCTGACGATGCTGCGAGAAGGACGGTAGGAGCATTGTTTATTTATCAATGATAAAATCGGTGCTCGGAATAATTTTCGGGGCCTCGATCGATAATTCCCGATATTACTGCCCCGAAATCGTCTCCGATTCTATCTTACTTCCGGTCAGAATCTGTCGAGCATTCTGACGATGGTGCGAGAATGACGGTAGGGGCATTGTTTATTTAACAAAGATAAAATCGGTGCTCAGAATGGTTCTCGGGGCCTCGATCGGACGTTCCCGGTATTACTGCCCCGAATTCGTCTCCGATTTAATCTTACTTCCGATCAGCATGGGTCGAGAAGTCTTACGATGCTGCGAGAACGACGGTAGGAGCATTGTTTATTTAACAAAGATAAAGTCGGTGCTCGGAATGATTCTTGGGGCCTCGAGCGAACATTCCCGATATTACCGCCCCGAATTCGTCTCCGATTTTATCTTACTTCCGGTGAGAATGGGTCGAGAAGTCTGACGATGCTGCGAGAACGACGGTAGAAGCATTGTTTATTTAACAAAGATAAAATCGCTGCTCGGAATGCTTCTCGGGGCCTCGATCGGACGTTCCCGATATTACTGCCCCGAATTCGTCTCCGATTGTATCTTACTTCCAGTCAGAATGGGTCGAGAGTCTGACGATGCTGCGAGAACGACGGTAGGAGCATTGTTTATTTAACAAAGGGAAAATCGGTGCTCGGAATGGTTCTCGAGGCCTCGAGCGAACATTCCCGATATAACTACCCCGAATTCGTCTCCGATTTTATCTTACTTCCGGTCAGAATGGGTCGAGAAGTCTGACGATGCTGCGAGAACGACGGTAGGAGCATTGTTTATTTAACAAAGATAAAATCGGTGCTCGGAATGGTTCTCGGGGCCTCGATCGGACGTTCCCGATATTACTGCCCCGAATTTGTCTCCGATTTAATCTTACTTCCGATCAGAATGGGTCGAGAAGTCTTACGATGCTGCGAGAACGACGGTAGGAGCATTGTTTATTTAACAAAGATAAAGTCGGTGCTCGGAATGATTCTTGGGGCCTCGAGCGAACATTCCCGATATTACTGCCCCGAATTCGACTCCGATTTTATCTTACTTCCGGTGAGAATGGGTCGAGAAGTCTGACGATGCTGCGAGAACGACGGTAGAAGCATTGTTTATTTAACAAAGATAAAATCGCTGCTCGGAATGCTTCTCGGGGCCTCGATCGGACGTTCCCGATATTACTGCCCCGAATTCGTCTCCGATTGTATCTTACTTCCAGTCAGAATGGGTCGAGAGTCTGACGATGCTGCGAGAACGACGGTAGGAGCATTGTTTATTTAACAAAGGTAAAATCGGTGCTCGGAATGGTTCTCGGGGCCTCGAGCGAACATTCCCGATATTACTGCCCCGAATTCGTCTCCGATTTTATCTTACTTCCGGTCAGAATGGGTCGAGAAGTCTGACGATGCTGCGAGAACGACGGTAGGAGCATTGTTTATTTAACAAAGATAAAATCGGTGCTCGGAATGGTTCTCGGGGCCTCAATCGGACGTTCCCGATATTACTGCCCCGAAATCGTCTCCGATTTTATCTTACTTCCGGTCAGAATGGGTCGAGAAGTCTGATGATGCTGCGAGAACGACGGTAGGAGCATTGTTTATTTAACAAAGATAAAATCGGTGCTCGGAATGGTTCTCGGGGCCTCGAGCGAACATTCCCGATAGTACTGCCCCGAATTGATCTCCGATTTTATCTTACTTCCGGTCAGAATGGGGCGAGAAGTCTAAAGATGCAGCGAGAATGACGATTGGAGCATTGTTTATTTAACAAAGATAAAATCGGTGCTCGGAATGGTTCTCGGGGCCTCGATCGGACGTTCCCGATATTACTACCCCGAATTTGTCTCCGATTTTATCTCACTTCCGGTCAGAATGGGTCGAGAAGTCTGACGATGC
This sequence comes from Ophion slaviceki, assembly GCA_944452715.1. Lineage (NCBI taxonomy): Eukaryota > Metazoa > Arthropoda > Insecta > Hymenoptera > Ichneumonidae > Ophion > Ophion slaviceki. The sequence continues at coordinate 41,423,118 of OX101785.1, read as the reverse complement.
TGCGAGAACGACGGTAGGAGCATTGTTTATTTAACAAAGATAAAATCGGTGCTCGGAATGGTTCTCGGGGCCTCGAGCGAACATTCCCGATATTACTGCCCCGAATTCGTCTCCGATTTTATCTTACTTCCGGTTAGAATGGGTCGAGAAGTCTGACGATGTTGCGAAAACGACGGTAGGGGCATTGTTTATTTAACAAAGATAAAATCGTGCTCCCAATGGTTCTTGGGGCATCGATCGGACATGCCCGATATTACTGCCCCAAATTCGTCTCCGATGTTATCTTACTTCCGATCAGATTCGGTCGAAAAGTCTGACGATGCTGCGAAAACGACGGTAGGAGCATTGTTTATTTAACAAAGATAAAATCGGTGCTCGCAATGGTTCTTGGGGCATCGATCAGACATGCCCGATATTACTGCCCCAAATTCTTCTCCCATTTTATCTTACTTCCGGTCAGAATGGATAAGGAAGTCTGACGATGCCGCGAGAACGACGGTAGGAGCTTTGTTTATTTAACAAAGATAAAATCAGTGGTAAGAATGATTCCCCAGGCCTCGATCGGACATTCCCCATATTACTGCCCCGAATTCGTCTCCGATTTTATCTTACTTCCGGTCAGATTGGGTCGAGAAGTTTGACGATGCCGCGAGAACGACGCTAGGAGATTTGTTTATTTAACAAAGACAAAATCGGTGCTCGGAATGGTAGTCGGAGCCTCGATCGGACATTCCCAACATTACTGCCCCCAAGTCGCCTCCGATTTTATCTTACTTCCGGTCAGAAGGGGTCGAGAAGTCTGACGATGCTGCGAGAAGGACGGTAGGAGCATTGTTTATTTATCAATGATAAAATCGGTGCTCGGAATAATTTTCGGGGCCTCGATCGATAATTCCCGATATTACTGCCCCGAAATCGTCTCCGATTCTATCTTACTTCCGGTCAGAATGTGTCGAGCATTCTGACGATGGTGCGAGAATGACGGTAGGGGCATTGTTTATTTAACAAAGATAAAATCGGTGCTCAGAATGGTTCTCGGGGCCTCGATCGGACGTTCCCGATATTACTACCCCGAATTTGTCTCCGATTTTATCTCACTTCCGGTCAGAATGGGTCGAGAAGTCTGACGATGCTGCGAGAACGACGGTAGGAGCATTGTTTATTTAACAAAGATAAAATCGGTGCTCGGAATGGTTCTCGGGGCCTCGAGCGAACATTCCCGATATTACTGCCCCGAATTCGTCTCCGATTTTATCTTACTTCCGGTTCGAATGGGTCGAGAAGTCTGACGATGCTTCGAGAACGACGGAAGGAGCATTGTTCATTTAACAAAGATCAAATCAGTACTCGGAATGGTTCTCGGGGCCTCGATCGGACGTTCCCGATATTACTGCCCCGAATTCATCTCCGATTGTATCTTACTTCCGGTCAGAATGGGTCGAGAAGTCTGACGATGCTGCGAGAACGACGGTCGGGGCATTGTTTATTTAACAAAAGTAGTATAACAGGACTGATTCTAACCCTGGGATCTCAGGGGGAGCGGGGCGGGGGGCTCCAGCGCGGGGGACCGAGGGCCGACGTCACGCGGCATGGAGGGGGAAGGCGCTGCAGAGGGGGTCTAGCACGTGGTAGCCGGGAGTGGGGGTGTGACGTCACGCGGCGAGGACAGCAATGCCAACTGTGCGGGGGAGGGGGGCGTTGAATAGAACGAGACAACAATCATAATTAGCAAGTACTTATTTTTTTTTTCTCATATAAATTGCATACAGAATGGTTGCAATAGAACATTTTCATCAATAATGGAAGAATTTTAAATACAAATGATCAGAGTGTGTTATACATAATACCGCGCGCGAGCGTGTGTGTGTGTGTGTGCGTGTGTGTGTGTGCGTTCGTGCGTGCGTGTGTGTGTGTTTGTATATGTATGCGCGTGTGTGTGTTAAAAAATGAAAAAGAAAATTAAAAATCGACGTCGATGCAATCGTTCTGAAACAAACAAAACATGCATTTTTGTCTCATTAATCTATGTGACACATTGACATTATTTACAATGATACCGAAGTTGAATGGGAATACTTACAATTAGCTCGGTATACATTTATGCAGGTGGTACACATGTCAGGTGGAATTATTTGGTGCAGTGGATCTCGACAGTCGTTGCAGAAAATTCCCCTCATCTCAGCATAGCGTTCGCGATAGTGACCGCACACTCTTATTGCTTCTCCAAACGCGTCTCGTGCGTGGAAATAGCACGAAGTGCAATACTTCGCTTGACCATTTGTTGTGAAGTAAAAATAATTCACACAATATTTGACGTTCTGGTCGAGAAGATAAATTTGAAGCATGTCCATTCTATTTTCCCGCACATCGTGGTTTTCACCATCAGATCCACTTTCAGACGCAGAATCTACCGATTCGATATCACTTTCCAGATCGTCTATATCCATAACGTCTATTTCATTGTCGTCGTCGTCGACGATATCAATCACATCAACTTCACGGATTTGATCAGCCATTATTGCACTTTTCTTTTTTTCTACGGCTCTTTCGTTATTAAACGCGCCTCGGAGGTTGGAGACTGGAATGGGGAAAAATCCTGTCCCGATTCTTTCTGAGATTTCGATTTTTGGATCTCTATTGGGATGCAGAATGGTGGGGATGGTATTGCTCGAATTTTTCCATACTTCAACACTAAGATATGCAAACGGTTTTTCTCCTCAGCCTGTAGGAAATAGGAGGATGGGTAGGAAAAAAAATGGCCTTCTACGATGTCGAAAGATTTTTCTCAATGTTTTTTTCTTCCTTGACTGTCGGCAAGGGTGTTGATGCACTGTAAAAAAAGTGACCCTACATCGTGGAGGTGGAGGCCGACCTGCTAGGACGCATCTCAAGTGTTGAAGTTTACGATCTCCGCAAACCCACGTTTGAAAACAACGTATGGAGACCCATAAAAGTGGTTTCTCATAGCGAACATCCCAGTATTTTGGGATTACGGATTGCTATGCATGCACGGCTTGAGCACAGACGTCCTATCGGTTTGCATATATATATATATATATATATATAGTATGTCTCTCTCACGCCTCTGACACCATGTTGAATATTTGGTCTAGATATCGAATAGCGTTTAATGTCAGTCATCAATACGTCACGTCCTTAAAAACTCGTAAAATCCCGCACAGGCCCTACATTGATCGCTCTATTTTTTTTTTCTGCTCTCCGACTCTATACGAATGGTGGTATAAAAAAGCCTGAGAGGGGAGGCGCTAGACTTCTAATATAATGATAAAGAGGGAAAATATTTTTTTTTTCTTTAAATTGTGGAACGTTGTGATTGCTGCTGCTCGGAAGTTTTAACACTTTGAATGGAGCAGTCAACAAACCAACATCGTTTTTTTACTTCAACAATTTTTTCAAACTTATAAATATGTGTAGCATCGTGTTAGAACAAAGACTACGAGAACAAGCTATACTCATAAATTCGGTGGAAGAGTACAATATGTGGGAGCAACAATACAGTAAATTAATTGAATCGTTGGAGAACCAAAGTCGAAATAAACGTCCGCGATTGACAATTGGCAATCGCCAATCATTAATCGCTCAGATAGCGCGACTTGAAAGTTTGAAAAATTCGATACGTCAACGTTTTGTTCATGAGGGGGCTGGATGTAGTGCGCGAGGAAATGGTTTGATTTGGCGGAACATTGACACGGCATTCGAAAGTCGCATACTGACTGGTTCAGTAATTAACCGCAACCATATTGAACCACGTCAATTTCTCAAAGATGCCCGAGACATAGTGCTTTTACATGTGAAAAACATCATTGAACAACATTTTAGTGTAAAGGTTAATACCACGTTCAATGGTGAGTTTGTGGCAGGTGATAAGCACGCAAACAAAAGTGTCAATACAAAAAACTTTGAACTTTTTCAAACATCTGATTTAGATGAGTGGTATGAACAACGCGTTGTCGAACCCACTCTAGCATCCCTTGACGAATTTCAAGAACGCGATAGTGGCTGGACCTTGTTAAAAATTCTAAATTTAACCATAAGTGTGAATAAATATAATCCAATGCGTGCCGGTTGCCACCTTAAATTGCCACAGGAAGTAATGACAAAGCGCGCAGTAGTAAATATAAAGTCCAATGATAATGCGTGCTTTGCGTGGTCCGTGATCGCGGCTCTATACCCTGCCGAACGTAAAAGTGATCGTGAATCTTCATATCCACATTTTTCGACGGTTTTAAATCTGCAGGGTATTGCCTTCCCCGTGACTCTAGAAAAAATTAAAAAATTCGAACAACAAAATAATTTATCAATCAATGTGTATACCATCGAGAAGAAGAAAACCCTTCCAATACGCGTTAGTGAGCACAAAAGGGATAAGCACATAAATTTGCTGTACCTTCAAGATCCATCAGACACCAATGTTGGACATTTTGCGTGGATTAAAAATTTATCCAGGCTGGTGAGCTCGCAACTTAGCAAACTGGGCGATCGAAAATATATCTGCGATCGGTATGTAAATCTAAAATACAATCAAATATGCGACATACTTATATATTTCAAAAAAAAAATCGGTCGAATAAAAACAATTAAATCTCTTTGCACAGGTGCTTGCATTACTTCAGTTCGAATGTGAAACTAGAGTCACACAACGGATTGTGGAAAGCTGAACGACTATGCCATTCAGTTGCCACGCGAAGAGGACAAGTGGCTCACTTTCAGCAACTTGGATCGGAAGCAGCGTCTCCCCTTCGTTGTATACGAAGACCTCGAGTGTGTCTTGTCGAAAACCGACGATCCAAATAGGTATCAACATCACCAAGTATTCAGTGCTGCGTATTACATGCATTGTTCATATGACAATTCCCTGTCCACATATCAGTCGGCTCGCAGTGATAATTGCATTTCCTGGTTCGTTCAAGAACTGAAAAGTTTAGCTATTCGCGTGAAAACTATTTTATGTACTAATGTCCCCATGATACATTTGACACGCGAGGAATGGGCAGAATTCCGCCGCGCTACGCACTGCCACATATGTGAGAAAACATTTACGCAAGGCGATACACGTGTTAGAGATCATTGTCATTTGACTGGACGTTATCGAGGCCCCGCGCATTCGAACTGCAATTTGAACTTTCAGCAATCCTTTTTCATCCCCATCGTATTTCACAATTTATCCGGATATGATGCGCATTTCATTATTAAGGAAGTGGCTACAGCTTTCGAAGGGAGTGTCGAAGTACTTCCCATAACAAAAGAAAAGTATATTTCATTTACGAAAAATGTGAAACTCACGAACGATACGCGAAATGACATCAAATTGCGATTTATCGATTCATATAGATTTCTCAATACTTCTCTCGATAAATTGGCATCGTTTCTTACCAAGGATAAACTAAAAATTTTGAAATCTTCAATTCCTAACAATCAACAATTCGATTTATTGACACGCAAAGGTGTTTTCCCATATGAATATGTGGATGATGTCAGTAGGCTGCAAGAAACGTGTCTACCGCCAATTGACTCATTTTACAGTTCATTGAGTGGTGGCACTGTAAGCGAGAGCGACTATACACACGCGGAAAATGTCTGGAAGGAATTCTCTATTCAAACGTTAGGCGAATATAGCGATCTATATTTGAAAACGGATGTCCTGTTATTAGCTGACATATTTGAAAATTTCCGAGATAGCTGTATTGAGAGCTATGGACTTGACCCGGCATATTACTATTCACTCCCCGGGTATACATGGGACGCAATGTTGAAGCATACGAGTATTAGATTCGAATTGCTCACTGACATTGACATGGTCATGTTTATCGAACGTGGTATACGTGGCGGACTAAGTCAATGTTCGAACAGATATGCCAACGCGAATAACAAATATATAGACTCACACGATCCATCTAAAGCTTCATCGTATCTTATGTATTTCGATGTAAATAATTTGTACGGCTGGGCAATGTGTCAATTTTTGCCTTATGCAAATTTCAAATGGGTCAACGACCTGTCAAATTTTGATGTATCATCGATCTCAAACGATTCGCCTACGGGCTACATTCTCGAGGTAGACTTGGATTATCCACAAAATTTACACGATGCACATAGCGATCTTCCGTTTTGTCCAACGCATGGAAAACCACCCGGTAAGCGGCAGGACAAGTTGCTCGCAACTTTGTATAATAAAGAGCGCTATATTGTACATTACCGGAATGTTCAGCAGTGTCTACGCCATGGGCTCCGTATAACAAAAATCCATCGAATATTGCAATTCCAACAATCTCCATGGTTACGATCTTACATCGAGCTAAACACGCAATTCAGAACCATGGCGAAAAATGATTTTGAAAAAAATTTATATAAGCTGATGAATAATGCGGTATTTGGCAAAACGATGGAAAACGTTCGAAATCACGTTGACGTGAAACTGTTGACAAAATGGGAGGGGAGATATGGTGCCGAGGCGATGATTGCGAAGCCCAACTTTCACAGTAGGAGCATCTTTTCCGAAAACTTGATTGCCGTTGAATTGCGTAAACTTGAAGTGAAATTCTACAAACCAATATATGTCGGTATGTGCATACTCGATATATCGAAAACGTGTTTGTATGAGTTCCACTACGAGCTCCGCTATATCGTGAAAAATGTAAGATAATGTACACCGATACCGATAGCCTTATCTACCACATCGAGTGCGAAGATGTATATGAAGGTATGAAGCAAACTATTGTCCGGTTCGACACGAGTGATTATCCCATCGATAATGTTTTCGATATTCCATTAGTAAATAAGAAAGTACCAGGTCTTATGAAGGATGAAAACAACGGTGCTATAATGACTGAATTTGTTGGACTTCGGTCAAAAATGTATGCGTTAAGAGTAGATGGTAAAAAGGATACCAAAAAAGTTAAAGGTGTAAAGAGTGGCGTTGTCGCAAGAACAATAACTTTTGATGATTATATGGAGTGTTTAAATGAGGAGATTGAAGTGTGTCGGAGCCAAACGTGTATAAGATCCACACTGCACGATGTATATACTATTCGCGAAAGAAAAATTGCTCTTAGCCCACACGATGATAAGCGATATATCATACCCAATAGCACAAACACTTTACCATGGGGACATTGCAGAATACCATTTTAACACCGATATATTCTATAACATCGCAATCTTTTTTTGTATATTTTTCAACTGGTAGAAAATAGAGAAGAAAAAAAACATTACCCTTTGTAATCCATATATTCATTCAAACTATTTTCCTCCATATTTTCGTGACGCATTGTTCAGGGAAAAAAAGATTCAAATGCGAGGAGCAAAAAAAAAGAGCTACCCAAGAGACACATGATGCGGTGTCGGGGAAGACGAACTCTTCATCCTTTGCAGCACGTGCGGAGATGGAGACAGCACTTGACCGCCACTTGTTGGGGCTTTCGGCAGAGAGGAAGGAGTCATAAATTAAAAAAAAAAGATTTTTTATTGTTCGCTACAAATCAGATGTATTTATCCAACTATTGTGGATATTGTCGAAACCCAACCATTTTACAAACATTCGATTGCCACGTTTCTTCAGTACTTTTTCCACGAGATAGATATCGGGATATTTAACTTTTAGAAGCTCTTGCTCGTAGAAACCACCTGCAATAGGTTTATCCGTATGGTCTTTCAGGCTATACATTACAGGGCTTGTGTTTTTCACGCTATATATTGTAAATATTTGCGTTGTCCAGTTTGGTGTGTAACCCTTTTCAAATACACTCTTAAATTTGCTGATTCTCACGTTATCGCCAATTTTGAATTTTGGTGGCTTCTTCATTGGAGGTTGAGTCTTGTTAAAAACTTGTCGCAATATTTTCTTCTCGTTACCGACATTGACATTCCTTGGCTTCATTCTAATTGTACGGTGTACAGAGTCATTATACTCGACAATTAAATTATCAAGAATATCGATCCACTTAAAATTACCACGAAGGCTAAATTGCTTCCACATTTTGTTTTTCAGTGTACGATTAAAACGCTCGCAAATGGATGCTTTTAAATTACTATACGTTGAATACATGTTAATATTGTGCTTTTCCATTAGAGACTTGAAAGTGGAATTATAAAATTCTTTTCCATGAACGACATGCAAGTTCTGTGGTGTCCGTCCTCCCTTATCGATTATCGACTTCATTGCGGCTGCTGTATCTCTGCCATTCTTACTCAACATTGGTGCGGCCCAGGCGAATTTTGAGAAAGCATCGATGACGGTGAGGAGAAATTTATGTTTGGAGTTTTCACGCGCGTATGATGACATATCGACGAGATCAGCTTGCCAGGTTTCGTCCAAACCACGGATGTCCACATGTCGACGAGGATAATTTCGTCGAGCAGGCCTATGTAGTTCCAGCACGAGAGCGCTCTTTTTCTCGTTCATTTTCTAGTCCACTCAGTCGCGCATCCAGTGCAGCAATGGTGCGTGAATTACGAATCACCAAATCTTGTAGAGTTTTGACATCGACCTCGAGTGTTTTTGCAATGTCTCTCATCGTAGCTTCAAGTCCATTAACCAACAACTGATTACTCTCATTCATTTCTTTGCGTATGTTCTTAATGATATTTCGAGATTTTTTATGTAAAGCACTTAGAGTGATGGCGTCGTCTTGTCCTTCCGGATTAGCGACGTTACACAATCATTTCTGCCCCAAGTCATAATGGCCATCTGCGGTCGTTCTAAACCCAATCCCAGGTCGGCCCGGAGGACCTTGCTTACTGAGGAGCACACTCTTATTTAATTGGCGTCCAAACACATCGACACTCATGTTGAGAATGCGTGAATTCTCCGATGCTGAGTTAATAAATGATTTCAGCTTCGCGCAATTCCTCGATAATCGATACGATTTCATTCGAATGCGCAGAATTTCCGGCTGCTTGCGATGCCAAAAGTAAGCGAAGACGATCTACTAGCTCATTTAGATTATCCCAATAAATATAGTCCAATTGGGTGTTTTTTCTGGCTAGCTTATACTTTGGCATACCCTTTCCCACATGATGATCGACTATATTTGCGATATAAGTGTTGAATTTATGGCAGGTATTACGTCGTATAGCCTCATTGCTTGTTGGGCGTCATCTCACACAAGACTAACGGCGAAATCATATAAATAGCATTCTTATAGGGATTATCCGTCAGTCGCGTATTGTCTTTAGACATGATTGTGCATGGGAAGAGTGGTAAAGGTTTGGTCAACCGCCTAATCAACAAACTCCCCGTTGAACTACATTTGCCTGGATATCAGTATTGTGGACCAGGCACAAAGTTGGCCAAGCGCCGTGATCGTGGTGATCCGGGCATTAATCCATTGGATACGGCTTGCAAACAACACGATATTGCGTATTCGAAAAATCCGGACAATCTTGAAGCGAGACATTTGGCGGATAAAGTGTTGTCTGAACAGGCTTGGCAACGTGTTACTGCTAAAGACGCTAGCATCGGTGAAAAAGCGAGTGCTTGGGGTGTGGCAAATATTATGAAGACAAAGAGAAAATTCGGTATGGGGATGAAGGCCCGTAAGGGTGGCGTTTGTTTGAAAAAGATAATTGGCGCTGCAAAGAAGACAATGATTGAAAGTAATGATCCGCATAAGATTATCAAATCAGCTCTAAAGGGTGCTCGTGCAGCGGTAAAGTTGCAAGGTGGCAAAGTGTGCACACCTCGGGTTCTACCTGTACCCCATAAAATTGGTGGTTTATTGCCCTTCCTCGTGCCCATTTTTGCGGGTCTTAGCGCTGCTGGTGCTTTGTCAGGTGGTGCGGCTAGTATAGCTAAAGCTGTAAATGCTGCTCAAGCAGCTAAACGTGAATTGGATGACAGTAAGCGTCATAATCGAAAAATTGAAGCAATTGCATTGGGCAAGGGCTTACATCTGAAACCATATAAGCAGGGATTGGGTCTCCATATCAAGCCAAAAAACTAGAAGTAACGCTACCTCACCGACCCCTCACCGACATCGACCTTCTTAAATATGCGAAAATCCTCAAGATTCCATATTTCCGTGGGGTTTACATGCGCGATACATTACCAGCGAGCGGACCCCTGAAATGTGAAGCAGCAATTGTAAATTTGGATGAAAATGTCGGTCCTAGAACACACTGGGTCGCTTACAAAAAGACTGGATGGAAAGTCGTGTACTTTGATAGTTTCGGCAATCTTCCACCACCATCCGAACTCATGAGATATTTTCGTGTTGGTAGCGTTAATTATAATTATAAGGGATATCAGGAATATGATACGATTGAATGTGGACATTTGTGTCTGAAGTTTCTTTCTCGACAATTGCAGCACAAAGACAAATATACACTATATATAGGTAGGAAATGACGTGGAGAATTCAGTTGTCAATTTACCAGCACCATGGATGATAGCTTAACCTTGACCATATCTGGCTCATCGTCCATACTCGAGGCGCAGTACTTTCCCCCCATCGAACTCTCGCCACACAAAAGTTATACCCTCGGTCTCGTTGAATTGTTAACCTTCAACTCTATTCCAAATATCGACGTTGACCATGATAAACTTTACGTGGGAGATGAGGTGTTGACGATACCTACGGGTAGCTATGAAATAGAGGATATTGAGGCGTTTGTACAAGGAGAGCTTACGCGTAAAAACATCAAAATTAGCATTAAACCGAATAATAATACGCTACGCAGTGAGATCGAGTGTGATCATGATGTCAATTTTGAGCCGAAAGATTCCATTGGCCATCTTCTAGGCTTCACCGCACGCAAATTGGAAGCCAATAAAAGACACGAATCTGACCTTCCTGTAGCCATTCTCAAAGTGAACGCCCTACGCGTTGAGTGCAATATTACCGCTGGAGCCTATATTAACGGACAAAAAGTACACACGATTCACGAATTTTTTCCATCTGTGCCACCGGGCTATAAGATCATTGAAGTTCCTTCACACGTTATTTATCTGCCAATCACGAGCCGAACGATTGATACCATACAGCTTCGCATAGTGGACCAGGACGATGATTTGGTAAATTTCCGAGGTGAAGTAATCACCATACGCCTGCATATAAAGTCGTGATGGGTATAGTTTTCAATAGATCCGTCAATAACAATAAACGGTCATGGATAAAAACAATCAGTCGTCGGTCAGTGCCCAAAGTGCTAACACCTCAAAACGTGCTACTCTTGAAGAATTTGGGTCTCAAAGTGCGTGGCGAAAGCGTGTAAAAAATTATTTAGTCTGTGCTTTGTGCATCTGTTGCGTGAAATGGAAGAAGAAATTGTAAACATTCAAACGCCCGTGGTCTTTGATGAATCTATCATCCATTGTGAGATTCATGCTCATCAGCCATATGCATCTTCAACCTTCAATAACAGCGATGAAATCCGTATTGCCATCCAACATCAAGACCTCTCTATCCTGCCAAGCAAGAGTTCCCTACACGTATGTGGGAAATTATCCAAGCGTGATGGGACGCCAACCACTGCTACAAGTCTCGTCAACAATGCCATTTGTCATTTGTTTGAGGAAGTGCGATATGAATTGAATGCCATAGAAATTGATCGTAATAAGAATGTCGGTATTACGAGTGTAATTAAGGGATATTCATCTCTCTCACCGGCCAAAAGTTCTATGCTCGAGAACACGGGATGGCTCGATGTCGAAGAGACCAAGCAGATTGTAGACGTATCGGGAAACTTTGATGTGTGTATACCGCTCAGCATGCTCCTCGGATTTGCTGAAGATTATCGGAAAATTGTCGTAAATGCCAAGCACGAGTTGATTCTCACAAGATCAAAGACCGATGACAATGCCATTGTACAAACAGCACCCGAAGACTACAAACTCGCATTGCATAAAATAGAATGGCTCGTACCGTATGTCACAGTCTCAGATCAGCGAAAAATTCAACTGTTAAAGTTTCTCGCCAAAGACGCACCAATTTCCATGAGTTTTCGTACATGGGAACTGTATGAATATCCATTGCTGCCTGCCACCTCCAAGCACGTGTGGTCTGTGAAAACCTCGAATCAGCTGGAGAAGCCACGATATGTCATACTCGCGCTGCAGACGGAACGAAAAAATAAGAAACAACACAATGCGAGCCACTTTGATCATTGTAACCTGAGCAATGTCAAATTATACCTCAACTCGCAATGTTATCCATATGGAAATTTCAATTTGAACATTGATCAAAATCAATATGCTCTACTCTACGAGATGTATGCAAACTTTCAGCCGACCTATTACAACAAAGAGGCTGAACCATGGCTGAGTAGGAGGGAATTTTTAGAAAAAGCCCCCCTCGTTGTCATTGACTGCTCAAAGCAAAACGATTCTCTCAAGTCCGGTCCTGTGGACGTGCGTCTTGAGTTCGAATTGAAAAACAATATTCCACTGCAAACCTCAGCATACTGCATGATCCTCCATGATCGTATTGTCGAGTACAATCCAATTAGTGGTGGGGTGAAAAAATTGGTATAAAATCATGTCGATAATTCGCGTCCACGTCAGTCAACATGGAGCTTATCATCGATGTGCAGGGCTTCAAGAGACCCATCAACAAATTTGTCCTAAAGGAGATGTCCATCGTCAAACCCCACGACAAGAATGCTGAACCGCTGACGCTCGCCTTCGACGCACCATTTGCATGGGGCTCTTTACCGGCCAAGTACAAAATGACAAACAAGTGGCTGGAACGCAATTTCCATGGAATACGATGGGATCACAGCGGCATACCATACGAGGCAGCTAGAAAGACAATTCGAGAAATCTTGCAAGGAGCTCCAACCATCTATGCGAAGGGTTTCGAGAAATGCTCATGGCTATCAAGATTCACGGATCCCACAACAAAGATCATCGACTTGGAGACTCTGGACTGTCCATCGCTGCAGAAGTTGCCGAAAATCACAAACTCCAAATGTCCGCACCATTCCTTCAACACGAAATACAACTGCGCCCATGTGAATGTAAAATCGCTGAAAAGCTGGTTAAGTGTATACGAAGCGTTGTGTGAGCGAGGGATTTGTTTTAAATGAATAAAAAAAACATTTCGATGAAAATATATAACATTTGTGTTCTTCATTTATTCTACGGCGAAAATAGTTTGAATTTCTCTTTCTCATACATTTCAATAATACAGTTTTTTTTTTTAATACATTTTTACATATTCAACACTAAAAACGTTGAAAGCGATGGCGAGGCGGCTGTGATGCGGACGGCTGTTGCACTCAACGATGCTGCCCCAACGAATTTTGTCTTTTCCACCATGCTCAGAGGTGATGGAACTTGACGCTGTTGTATTTTCCGCAACTGCATGTAGAGTTGACCATGGCGCGCCAGTTACAGCATACTCTCGATGATGCGGACAGCCGTTCGACGATGGTGTTCCAACGAATTTTTGTCTTTTTCCACCATGGTGTGCTCACAGTCGATAGAACTCGACGCTGTTGTATTTTCCACCCATGTACCTCATGAAGAGATGATGATCGCGTGCCTCTTGCTGCATACGTTCGAACGTTTCCAAATCTTCGTCGAAGGCCTTCACAAGTCGCGCTGGTAAGAAGACAGTGAACGCATTCGCGATGTCAGCGATGTAGCGTTTCCCGAACTTGGTTTGTACGGCCCTCATGTCGGAGATTGGATGCTCCGAGTGAACGATGAGTTCTGACAGCTTCGTCGTTGGAAGGAATTCCGCCATTCGGCTGACTTTGTTGATACTCGTGAAATCCATTTTCCACACTTTTCTCTTTTCAAAAAATGTTCAAAGTTATTTTTGAAGATGTTGATGTGGCGGTGGAATAGAGCAGTCTGAGTTTGGTCCATGAAATTTTAAGCTCCCTGGTTTTGTAACCCCACCACTCAAATTTTCAAACTTCTCCCCACTTTTCCAATAATGAAAAACGGGGTCAAACACGTTCGTCGAACGCGGTCCTCCTCCCACGTGGAAAGTTTCCCACCTCACGACATTTTTTACAGTCTCGACGTGGAGGTGGGGGGCCATCAATGTGATCTTTCATTTGTGGCGTATTATAATGCTCCATGCATGGAAGATATGATATCACTTCACTGTCGTTGCGATGATGTTCTGGCAATCGGTCCCACAGTAAACCAATATAATGACCCCAATATTTTAAGAGCAAGACCTTTGGAACTTGTTCGAGCTCGTTTTTGGTCAAGTCGAGGGGGTGTTTGGCCGGATGCACTGCATACATACTCGCACATGTGAACATCTTGACGTTATATTTCGGAATGAAAGCAAAATCTCGATGGGATTAAAATTTGTTTTTTTGGAACAATGACTCCTCTCATAGCCGCAGCTGCATATAATAAATAAGGCATTTTATAGCTCTTTGAAAGGCCGCCCTTCATATGGCAACTGCAGTTTTTTATATTATCGAAACAAATTCTAGCCACTCATAGTTGTTTCTCTCTCTCTCTCTCTCTCTCTCTCTCTCACACACACACACACACACACACACACACACACACACACACACACACACACACACACACACACACACACACACACACACACACACACACACACACACACACACACACACACACACACACACACACACACACACACACACACACACACACACACACACACACACACACACACACACACACACACACACACACACACACACACACACACACACACACACACACACACACACACACACACACACACACACGTGCACACGCATATCTACATTGTTCTTTGTACGGACTTCCAGTGACGTAATAAAAACGCTCCCCCTGCATCGATAATATGTAAATAATTTTGATGATTATAATAAATCACACGATTTTATGAGTTTTCAACATTTACCCACCGCCCTATGGTGTCAACGACCCCGCGCCAACCCCCCTATCGCTCAGCGTCGCGTATCATCACGCCCCCACTCTCGGCTATCTCGCGCTAGACCCCCTCTCTGCGTCGCCTTCCCCCACCACGCCGCGTGACGTCTGCCCTCGGTCCCCCGCGCTGGAGCCCCCCGCCCCGCTCACCCCTGAGATCCCTGGGTTAGAATCAGTCCTGTTATACTACTAACAAAGATAAAATCGGGGCTCGGAATGGTTCTCGGGGCCTCGAGCGAACATTCCCGATATTACTGCCCCGAATTCATCTCCGATTTTATCTTACTTCCGGTTAGAATGGGTCGAGAAGTCTGACGATGCTTCGAGAACGACGGAAGGAGCATTGTTTATTTAACAAAGATCAAATCGGTGCTCGGAATGGTTCTCGGGGCCTCGATCGGACGTTCCCGATATTACTGCCCCGAATTCATCTCCGATTGTATCTTACTTCCGGTCAGAATGGGTCGAGAAGTCTGACGATGCTGCGAGAACGACGGTAGGAGCATTGTTTATTTAACAAAGATAAAATCGGTGCTCGGAATGGTTCTCGAGGCCTCGAGCGAACATTCTCGATTTTACTGCCCCGAATTCGTCTCCGATTTTATCTTACTTCCGGTCAGAATGGGGCGAGAAGTCTAAAGATGCAGCGAGAATGACGATTGGAACATTGTTTATTTAACAAAGATAAAATCGGTGCTCGGAATGGTTCTCGGGGCCTCGATCGGACGTTCCCGATATTACTACCCCGAATTCGTCTCCGATTTTATCTCACTTCCGGTCAGAATGGGTCGAGAAGTCTGACGATGCTGCGAGAATGACGGTAGGAGCATTGTTTATTTAACAAAGTTAGAATCGGTGCTCGGAATGGTTCTCGGAGCCTCGAGCGAACATTCCCGATATTACTGCCCCGAATTCGTCTCCGATTTTATCTTACTTCCGGTCAGAATGGGTCGAGAAGTCGGACGATGCTTCGAGAACGACGGAAGGAGCATTGTTTATTTAACAAAGATAAAATCGGTGCTCGGAATGGTTCTCGGGGCCTCGATCGGACGTTCCCGTTATTACTGCCCCGAATTCGTCTCCGATTGTATCTTACTTCCGGTCAGAATGGGTCGAGAAGTCTGACGATGCTGCGAGAACGACGGTAGGAGCATTGTTTATTTAACAAAGGTAAAATCGGTGCTCGGAATGGTTCTCGGGGCCTCGAGCGAACATTCCCGATATGACTGCCCCGAATTCGTCTCCGATTTTATCTTACTTCCGGTCAGAATGGGTCGAGAAGTCTGACGATGCTGCGAGAACGACGGTAGGAGCATTGTTTATTTAACAAAGATAAAATCGGTGCTCGGAATGGTTCTCGGGGCCTCGATCGGACGTTCCCGATATTACTGCCCCGAAATCGTCTCCGATTTTATCTTACTTCCGGTCAGAATGAGTCGAGAAGTCTGATGATGCTGCGAGAACGACGGTAGGAGCATTGTTTATTTAACAAAGATAAAATCGGTGCTCGGAATGGTTCTCGGTTCCTCGAGCGAACATTTCCGATAGTACTGCCCCGAATTGGTCTCCGATTTTATCTTACTTCCGGTCAGAATGGGGCGAGAAGTCTAAAGATGCAGCGAGAATGACGATTGGAGCATTGTTTATTTAACAAAGATAAAATCGGTGCTCGGAATGGTTCTCGGGGCCTCGATCGGACGTTCCCGATATTACTACCCCGAATTTGTCTCCGATTTTATCTCACTTCCGGTCAGAGTGGGTCGAGAAGTCTGACGATGCTGCGAGAACGACGGTAGGAGCATTGTTTATTTAACAAAGATAAAATCGGTGCTCGGAATGGTTCTCGGGGCCTCGAGCGAACATTCCCGATATTACTGCCCCGAATTCGTCTCCGATTTTATCTTACTTCCGGTTAGAATGGAGAAGTCTGACGATGCTTCGAGAACGACGGAAGGAGCATTGTTTATTTAACAAAGATCAAATCGGTGCTCGGAATGGTTCTCGGGGCCTCGATCGGACGTTCCCGATATTACTGCCCCGAATTCATCTCCGATTGTATCTTACTTCCGGTCAGAATGGGTCGAGAAGTCTGACGATGCTGCGAGAACGACGGTCGGGGCATTGTTTATTTAACAAAGATAAAATCGGGGCTCGGAATGGTTCTCGGGGCCTCGAGCGAACATTCCCGATATTACTGCCCCGAATTCATCTCCGATTTTATCTTACTTCCGGTTAGAATGGGTCGAGAAGTCTGACGATGCTTCGAGAACGACGGAAGGAGCATTGTTTATTTAACAAAGATCAAATCGGTGCTCGGAATGGTTCTCGGGGCCTCGATCGGACGTTCCCGATATTACTGCCCCGAATTCATCTCCGATTGTATCTTACTTCCGGTCAGAATGGGTCGAGAAGTCTGACGATGCTGCGAGAACGACGGTAGGAGCATTGTTTATTTAACAAAGATAAAATCGGTGCTCGGAATGGTTCTCGGGGCCTCGAGCGAACATTCTCGATTTTACTGCCCCGAATTCGTCTCCGATTTTATCTTACTTCCGGTCAGAATGGGGCGAGAAGTCTAAAGATGCAGCGAGAATGACGATTGGAGCATTGTTTATTTAACAAAGATAAAATCGGTGCTCGGAATGGTTCTCGGGGCCTCGATCGGACGTTCCCGATATTACTACCCCGAATTCGTCTCAGATTTTATCTCACTTCCGGTCAGAATGGGTCGAGAAGTCTGACGATGCTGTGAGAACGACGGTAGGAGCATTGTTTATTTAACAAAGTTAGAATCGGTGCTCGGAATGGTTCTCGGAGCCTCGAGCGAACATTCCCGATATTACTGCCCCGAATTCGTCTCCGATTTTATCTTACTTCCGGTCAGAATGGGTCGAGAAGTCGGACGATGCTTCGAGAACGACGGAAGGAACATTGTTTATTTAACAAAGATAAAATCGGTGCTCGGAATGGTTCTCGGGGCCTCGATCGGACGTTCCCGATATTACTGCCCCGAATTCGTCTCCGATTGTATCTTACTTCCGGTCAGAATGGGTCGAGAAGTCTGACGATGCTGCGAGAACGACGGTAGGAGCATTGTTTATTTAACAAAGATAAAATCGGTGCTCGCAATGGTTCTCGGGGCCTCGAGCGAACATTCTCGATTTTACTGCCCTGAATTCGTCTCCGATTTTATCTTACTTCCGGTCAGAGTGGGTCGAGAAGTCTGACGATGCTGCGAGAACGATGGTAGGAGCATTGTTTATTTAACAAAGATAAAACCGGTGCTCGGAATGGTTCTCGGGGCCTCGAGCGAACATTCCCGATATTACTGCCCCGAAATTAAAAAATTGAAAACAAACCGTTCGATATCAACGATGCAAACTTCATGCACTTTTATCTTGCCCAATTACATTATTTTGATAACTACAATATAATATCTCATGGATATTATATTTCATTCGTATTGTTTTATCATATTCATTGAAGATACTATCATTGTTAAAGTGATCTTTTGAAAAATCGTTTACATCGTTCTTGCTTATTTTTATTTTGTTCAATGATTCTGTGACTTGAACACAGCTTTCAATACATTCATGTATAGCATGGATATTACATATTTGCACTAGTTTGGTTTGAACTGTCGTAAAAGTCAGTTGACAAGCAAATGGCCGAGCCTCAAGAGGAACGTAACGCTTTCGCCAATTATCCACCCTCTGTTCGCGGTCAAATTGTAGGCATGCATGAGGCTGGAATGCCGCAGAGTGAGAACCGAGCCGAATCGGCTGCAATCGCAAAACCGTTAGTTTGTGGATCCAGAGGCAGGCTAGAGGTGGCGCGAACGAATTGTGCGATCACCGCAAGAATAATAAGAGGCCGCTCAAAACATCTCCGGAACAAGACCACCAATTGTGCGAATACGTGGATGATAATCCTTTCACGACGATTCCCGAAGCTCTACAAGCGACGGGAATTCCGATCTCCGTTAAGGAGGGATTGTCTTTTTTTTTCGCAAAATTTACCGCTTTTTGGGAATTTTTTTGTGAAGAAAGTATACAACGGAAAACTTGTGAAACTTGGCATATAGTTTTATTGATCTGTTTACTACATACAAAAAATTTTTTAAACAATTTCATCAAAAAATCCGCCTGCCACCCCCCTCGACGCGCGATGGTCCTTTTTTGATGGTGTGCACGATTACAGCCTTCACGTTCATCCTCCAACAAAAACCCAAAAAGCATTTTACTTTAGACCCATATAGCTATCGTTCGATGAAGGGAAAAAAAATTGACGATTTGGTGACGTTTTGAACTTGAAGTATCGATTTTTCGAAAAAAATTGATCGATTTTTTGTTATAAATAAAAAACTATTTAACGTATTGCTTTTTTGCTTCATCAAACGATAAAAGGATGTCAGCTGAGCATTCTGTCCAAATTTGAAGGCAATCGGTTGAATAGTTTTTGAGAAATCGTGCACACCATCAAAAAAGGACCATCGCGCGTCGAGGGGGGTAGGAGGCGGATTTTTTTATGAAATTGTTTAAAAAATTTTTTGTATGTAGTAAACAGATCAATAAAACTATATGCCAAGTTTCACAAGTTTTCCGTTGTATACTTTCTTCACAAAAAAATTCCCAAAAAGCGGTAAATTTTGCGAAAAAAAAGACAATCCCTCCTTAATACGGCTCGAAGCCGTTTGAGACGTGTGGGAATTACCGCTCATCGGCCAGTGAAGAAAACCCCCCTAACGCAGAACCATCGTCAGGAGAGGATGGCATTTGCTGAAGACCATTTATTCTGGACACCTGAACAGTGGGCTAAGGTTATTTGATCTGATGAGAAGGTATAAGCTATTCGAAAGTTTGTATTGAGGGGCCATCCATAAAACACGTGACGCACATTTTATCAATATTTGACCCGCCTCCCCCTCTCTGTGATATTTCCTGTCGGGTGGCGGTGCCCCCCCCCCCTGGCGCCCCTGGAAATCGTCTGACATGGAGCCTGCCCCCCTGCTGCTCTCGTTTTTTGTTCAACAAGAAGAAGCTATTAAAATACTAAAACTATTCCAATAAATTATTTTAGAACGAACCATTTATATTGTTTACTTTAGGTAAATATATATGTAATTTATAAAAACGTACAATTCATACGTGGGGTCGTCCATTAAGGCCTTAGGCCACTCTAGCGGTCGAAAAAATAGGCGTTTTGGGGATTTTTTGTCAGAAAAACTACAAAATAAATCGAGATTACAAAAAAAGGGTTTATCATACATATCAGTGACTGTATACAATATTTTTTTTAAGCGATTAATTTCCAAATGCCGGCTGTGCAGCGTTCACGTCAAAACTGCATTTTTTAAGTTGGCCGGAAACATATCTTGGACAATTTTCAACCGATTCACTTCAAATGTTGAATATATCTTGAAAAATACATTGTTTATGGAAGTACGTACGTTTTTTTATATTGCATAGTTCATTTATTATTAACAATTATCTGACGATTTTTTAGGCAAATTTTTGGAACGTGAAAAATTTCGTCAGATAATTATTAATAACAAACGAACAATGCAATATTTAAAAAAAATCCTACGTACTTCCTTAGTCAATATATTTTTCAAAATGTATTTAACATTTCAAGTGAATCGGTTGAAAATTGTTTGAGTTACGTTTCCGGCCAACTTAAAAAATGCAGTTTTGAGATAAACGTTACACAGCCGCCATTTTAAAATTAATCGCTTCAAAAAAATTATTGTATACGGTCACTGATATGTATGATAAACACCCTTTTTTGTAATCTAGATTTATTTTTAGTTTTCCTGAAAAAAAATCCCCAAAAAGGCTATTTTTCGGCCTCTAGAGTGGCCTGACCCCTTAATCACCTAAGGCTCAAATAGTGTTGTAACATATCACGTGTATTTTTATGTGTAATTGCGCGGACAATGCTATTTAAATATACTGACAATATACTCAGTACAATCGTTCTGTTTGTTGAAATCAGAACAAATTAGAAGAAGGCTAGTTTTTTGACACGTGATTTTGTAGGTTCCGGGGGTTCTAAATCCAAGTTTGCCTAAAAATTGGGGCGTAGGGTTTTTCAGGCGATGAAGGAGGATGGGATGGATTGACGCCAAACTAAAACCCTAGGATCTCGGCGCCGTGAAACAAAAAAATGTTCATACAGTCACTACTTTTCCGGCAAAAGATAAAAATATTTTTATTCTCGTTAACGCATGAAAACATGGCAAAATTCGAGGGTTCTTTATATGAACGGAAATGTAGAGAATATCAATCCCTACATTCCGTACATTCAAACGGCACCGGTTAAATTAACCGTTTTTGAGTAATCACGAAAACAAAACGTTCAGAGTATTTCGTCATTCGCCATGGGGGGAGATACTTTTGAAGTTAAGAGATGATTTTATACCCAATCGACGCGATTGGGTATAAAATCATCATATTTTTGAGAGCTACAACTTTTTCATTTGAATGGGGTTTGAAATAAATTTCCCGAACAGTTATTCTCAAAATACTGATTTTTGATACGTTCCCCCACTTTCAGAAATCGAAAATAAAGAGATACGAGTTTGGCGCGGGACAAAAATGTAGCGGAAGGTTCAGGCTACAAATCGTTTCACGGCGGTGAATTCATACGATCAATAGTTTTCTCAGAATTTCATTTTGAATCTTCAACCCCCGAGAGGCGTTGGAAAAAGCAAAATTCAAAGGTGGTCCATAAAAACGAAAATATAAAAAAGATTATTTTCCACATTTCAACCATACTCGAAAATTTGATTGTTTTTTATTTATACAAACAACGAATTTTTAAAAATATTTCACCAATTTTTTTAGGGGTGAAGATATTGTCGGAGAGGGATGATCAAATACTCGATCGACGCGTCTTTTCAAGGGCGACAACGTTTCCATTTAAACAAAAATTGTATGAATTTTTCCCACAGAGTTATTGAATTAAAACTGGTCTTTCAAAATTTCAGCCCACTTTTTCACCCCCAAAATGAGCTTTCCTGACTTTGGCGCTGTGGACAAAAATAAAGCCCGGATTTTTCTGAACATTTTATCTCACGGCGCCGAACTCGTAGGGGTTGTAGTTTGGCATCGATCAACTCTCATCCCCCTTCATCCCCGAAAAAAACCTCCACACCCTGATTTTTGGGCAAACTTGGATTTAGCACCCGCGGCACCTACAGAATCATGTGTTAAAAAACTGGCCTTCTAATTTTTTTCGATTACGGGGTTTTTCGGCGACAGCATGACTAGTATTACTTCGTTTTTCTTAATACGATACCGCACTCTCTGACACTTCTATCTGACATGTCTTATAAAAGAATACACGTGTTGTTGGGGGGCGGGGGGAGGTAGTCAAGAACCTCACCACATATCTCCATGGGGGAGGGGGTGCTCTAAAAGTGCCCTAAAAACCTCAAGTGATTAATGGACGACCCCCGGAGTAAGAAATATATTCTTTATGTTATGTAACATCAATAATAAATAATTTTATAATATTTTATCACGATGCATCTAGGATGCAATGTGTTCCCAAGGATGCTTCAGGTGAGTCTCAATCGATATCAGAGAAGTTAAGACTTCCTTGTAGTCGGAACTTTGGGTGGGTAGTACAGAAAATGTTCAGCGTCTCAGTATCACCCTTTTCAAGATTTAATATGCTTATAGCGTCTCGTGACTTTTGCTCGACCCCTCTCCCGCCCCCCTGTGACAAAGTTCGACGACCCCCCCCCACGCGTCACGTGATTTAGCTATTCAGTTTCCATGTTCTATTGACATAAATTTGGCCCGCATCTCATCACTTGTGTATTTTGGTCCATAAGTTATTTCCATAAAAATCTCTCCCCCTAATAGGTTTTTACTTCTTCAGCTGATGGGCGGCGGCATGTTTACCGTCCGCGTGCGAAGACTTACGAGTGCGATGAACGATACGTTGTCGAGAAGCAATTGAGTGACAGAATATCTGCTGGCTTCTGGGGGTGTATGTCCGCGGAGGGGACGATGATTTTATGCGAAATCCCACCGCGCATGAATTCCGCGGACTACGTTAATGTGTTGGAAAACACGATGCTCCCGTGCGCTAGAGCTCGATTCCCTATGCATCAGCACCCGACCATCAGCTTTATGCAGGATAACAGCTCAGTCCACACATCGCGAGCAACAATGATTTGGATCCGTGACCATCCTGAAGTCGAGGTTTTGAACTGGCCCATCAAGTCCCCAGACTTAAACCCGATCGAGAACCTCTGGAGTATGTTCGTTTAGCACTTGCTGGCTACTTCAATTAAATAATGTTTTTTAAATCCAAAGGTTTCAATTCTTCAGTTGACTTTAAGGGGTGAGATGCAGTCAGGCGTGAAAAAACGAGCATTTTCAATAATTTTTTTTTCATAGTAATTAAGTTTGTTTTACAAATTGGTTACACAGACTTTTTATGTTGTATTTCAACTTGACTTGTACAAATTTTCAAAGAAAAATATTGATTATTTGTAAAAAATATCGTCATCTTTGTCGGACCCCCTTCGACATGTAGTGTTTTGCTGTGACCATCATAACATTTTACTGGATCATCTGAAATAAAAAAACCAAAATAAAATCATTAGTTTAATAATACATCTAGTCCCTAATCGAAGCTTTTGAAAAAAAAATTAACAAAATGGAAGCTTCTGACCGATAACTTGCGATTTTCGACCAAAAAATCGCTCGTTCATCGTTAAAAAAATATATAGATTTTCAACAAAAACGAAAATCCTTCGATTAAGGACTAGTTTTTAATGCTATCAATAAGCACAACAAATTTCATCAAAATCGATCGAGTGGTTTTTGAATTATAGTGGTCACCGACTTGAAAAACATAGTTTCGAGAAAAACGCCTTTAAAGTTTTTTATGTGGATACCGTATTATGTGTTCGTAAAATGTTGAGCTCGATAGATGAAGCTAAACTTTTTAAAATGTATTTTGATCCGCTGAATCAGAATATCACAATTTTTGCCGAAAAGTCGAACTCGCAATTGTTTATAGCCAATTGTTAAAACAATTTTTCAAAAAATTAAAGTTTTTCGGGACGAATTATTTTGTAAAAATATTTTGGGCAATTTTAAAACGAAAGTATTTTTTATAAAATTTTGCTAAAGTTCATAGCTTTTGAGAAATACATTTTTGAAAATTTCTGAAAGAGTTTTCCAATTTTACTCTTAATTTATGTAGAGAAATACTAATTAAAAAATTACTTACATCGAATCATCAATTCCTGGCCCATACAATAGGGCTTCTGCCGATGTGGAAGCTTCCAAAATATCAATTTGTGTACTGTTTGTGTACCGATGAGAATTGAGTCCACAATTAATGCCAAGTATATTCATGATCAGTAGCAATGTGTGTGTACCTTGATTAAATACATAAGCAGCAACATATGCAGCAATTTCTACAATAGTACTGCCACTACAAAGTTTTTGAGCTTATTTTCAAAATTAGCTGATGGAAGCTTTCGTTATTTTTTTTATTGAAGCTACCGATACACCTAGAGAGTAAATTATCATTACTCACAAGGAAACGTGACGAGGTCGATGTCTCCGGTTTCGATGAAATTTGGCATGCTTATAGAATGGGTAAAAATAGGCGACACGTATTTTTTTATATCGGCGGAACCCGATTTTTAAGAGTTGAAAAGCACCCTCGAAAATTGGGGTGTTTTTCGTTTTTCCTCGATAACGTTTTAACGGTACGAGATATGAAAAAACTTCAAATTGCAACAATGTTTATTTTTTCGTGTACTATACATTGGAGATGAGAACAATGCAGATAGCAACAAATTTCATATTGTTTATTGCAAAAATGCAATTTTTTCAACCGTATCTCCGAGAATTTTTGATCGATTGGGATATAAATTTGCATACATGTAGAGAATGGAAAAGTGAGGATACGGATTTTTTCTTTTTCCGATATCTCACAATTCAGGGGTTGAAACTGCCCGTCGATTTTTTTGCCGAGAGCATCGTATTATCAGCTAGCCTTTTAGCATTTCGGTCTAAATTCACATCAATATATGTTCGTGTTATGACGCAATTGCATATTTGTAATATTCCAGCCTCTCCGCCCAACGGTCCCCCTCTCGAAAGGCAAACGTTCAAAATTCTTACCGTGCGGCATGGACGAAAATTTGTAGAAATAAAAATGGGTTACAAAGAAAGTACAATCAGTCAAAATAGTCGACACACATTTTCTCGTTTTGGCGGAACGACACCCTTAAGGGGTCAACGCACCCTTAAAAACTTCGTTCTTTCTATAGCTCGTGAACGGGCCGAAATAAAAATAAAGTTCGAAAGGAAAAGAATGTTGTATTCTTCGACTACCAGACGTTCATGATGATAATGATGAGTACATCAATAAATGGCGTGTTGTGTATTGCAATACATCGTGAATTATTTAATTGATTGTGAAAAATCACTCTTCCGTTTTCTACTAATATGGGCAGAGGCAAGGATCGCTATCACGGACTGACTTCGTGCTTCGGGAAGCAACTGGATTACAATTGTATATTTACGAAGAAATTCTCCCCCGCCACGTACTGCTAATGGAGATTACAACACAATCGGAAAAGTGTTCTCACGCTTACTCATTTAGGAAACGTTTCAACTTTATGTTTTTTATGGATTATACTTATTACAATAATGATAGTCATGATAAAAGTGTTTGAAACAAAGAGATTTCTTACACCACGCATAAGTGATAATAGCTGCTTCGCCGCATATATCGCAAGTCGGTACATTTTGCGAAAAGCAAAATTCTACCGGATTTTCGAAGTTTGGTGGTCTTCCTTCTTCGTACCCGCTTTTGTACCACGCATATTTGAAAAGGTTTGTAAACCGTGGAGAAGAAAACTGGTTGTGCGTAAGAGATTGCAATTTAACAATATTGTCTCTCAAATGCAGATTGACGTCGTAACTGTATAATATTACTGCGTCAGAAAAGTGTTTGACGAAGTTTTTCCATACACGGAAGCCATAAACATCAAGGGGCTGTATCATTCCAGTCGTACCTACAGGAATTACTAATTATCATATGAACTAATTGTCTACAGAACTAATGAAACTGGTGCAATATATTTACCTGCTGGAATGGTTAAAACTTTAATATATTTCCCTTGCATATCCATTTCTTTAAATGCAGTTGGACATTGACCGCTCCAAGAATCCAGAAGTATTACCGATTTTGGACCCGTATTGGGAATATATACTTCTTGGAACCATCGCTTGAAATGATTAGTCGTCAATTTTTCAGATTTCGAAGCCAATAGAAATATATTTTCGGCTCTGAACATAGTTTGTTCCACCCGAGGACCAAATTTGCTAGTAGGTTCGTTTAAAACGATCAACATAGGTGCCAAAAGCTTGCCGCTCGCAGAAACCAAAGGCTGTATAGTATAACTGTGTATTGTTGATGTTTTCGATTGCACGACTGTCTCAACGGATTTCTGCCCTTCTTTCGCCAATGTGCGGCCTGTATGTAGCTCTAAATTGAATCCACTCTGATCAGAATTAAATGTGTTTTCAGCCCCAACTATGTTGACTTTCACCATTTCTATAAATTCGATAGCTTTGTTTTGAAGTGTATCAGCGTTTACTACCTGTTGTTTTGTTACATATTTAGTAATCTTCCGTGACACAATTCCATGTTGGTTTTTGAATGTCCTTAGCCAAGAAGCGGATGTTTGGAAATTTACGGCTGGTATTTCTATAATTTCCCGTGCACGTTAGGCCCATCGTCGAAGATCTATATCATGGACAGGCAGCCTTTTGTCCAAAGCATCATTAAAATTGTTTAACGTGTAGTGAGCTAGCTTTGTTAACTTTTCTTTGTAGGTGCCACCCTTATTTATACTGTGGGCCCATCGGCGCAACTGCGGCTCTGATTTCACCTTTTTGAATTTCGTTTGCACAGATGATAACTTTCTATTCCCATTTGCCCCGGATCTCCAGTACTCTACAGCTCTTGTCGTGTATTCGTAACTCAATTCTTCTATATCTTGGGTACATACATTTTCATCCATTTTTGGATCTAGGTATTGTTGTCCGTGCCAACCTCATTCACTGTCATCTTCTATTGCGGCTCCTTCATGAATTTCATTCGGTGACAGAAAATCCGAACCAGTTTCGACTTCCATTTTCATAGGTTGATCCAACGCTCCAATGATCATGTTTTCTAGATCCTTACTGAACTGTTTTTCCTGTTCGGTGATTGGAGTGCGAGGCAAATTCATAGCACTTATCGCTATGGATAGAAGTTGAACAACATTCACCGGATTAACGTACATTTTTATTTGTATTTCGAATTCAAAATGTATGGCTGGCTTCTCCGTCGTAACTGCAGAAATAATGATCGTTGGTGAATTTATATGACTTGAAACCCAATTGATAAATACACACGAACAAATTACGTCGATACACACTATTACCAGAAATGCTATTAATCTTTAATAAGGCGATTTCAAGGTTATCATGAGGGCCGCTCTTTGCACCGTAGTCGCTCTTTGCGAAGATTTATTTCTTTCGTTCATTGCTTTTGCTGTTTGTGAAATTAAAGTTGAAGATAAAGATTAAATTATGGTGCGTTATAAGCTGATAAAAATGTTCGCATCATTCTGTTCATGAGTTGCAGCGGCAACCCAAAAACGCTGTAATCTCTGCAGATAATGTCTTCGATACAGTGAGCGGAGTGGAATTTCTTCGTAAATATACAATTGTAATCCAGTTGCTTTTCGAAGCACGAAGGCAGTCTGTGATTGCGACCTTGCCTCTGCCCATATGAGTGGGAAACTGAAGAGTGATTTTTCACAAGTAATTCACGAATTATTGCAATAAACAACACGCCATTTGTTGCTGTACTCATCATTATCATCATGAACGTCTAGTAGTCGAAGAATACAACATTTTTTCCCTTCGAACTTCATTTTTATTTCCAAAACGAGAAAATGTGTATCGACTATTTTGACTGATTGTACTTTCTTTGTAACCCATGTTTGTTTTTACAAATTTTCGTCCATGCCGCACGGTAAGAACTTTGGACGTTTGCCTTTCGATGGGGGGACCGTTGGGGGGGGGGGGGGCTGGAATGTTACAAATATGCAATTGCGTCATAACACGAACATATATTGATGTGAATTTAGACCGAAATGCCAAAAGGCTAGCTGATTATACGATGCTCTCGGCAAAAAAATCGATGGGCAGTTTCAACCCCTTAATAGTGAGATATCGGAAAAAGAAAAAATCCGTACCCGCATTTTTCCATTTTCTACATGTATGCAAATTTACATGCCAATCGATTAAAAATTCTCGGTGATACGGTTGAAAAAATTGCATTTTTGCAATAAACAATATGAAATTTGTTGCTATCTACATCGTTCTCATCTCCAATGTATAGTACACGGAAAAATAAACATTGTTGCAATTTGAAGTTTTCTCATATCTCGTACCGTTAAAACCTTATCGACGAAAAACGAAAAACACCCCAATTTTCGAGGGTGCTTTTCAACCCTTAAAAATCGGGTCCCGCCGATATAAAAAAATACGTGTCGCCTATTTTTACCCATTCTACAAGCATGCCAAATTTCATCAAAATCGGAGACATCGACCTCGCAACGTTTCCTTGTCAGATCTTCACCGAAACCGGTTGCTTGCAGCTGTCGTCCGCTACTTTCCATGGAGACCCGGCGCCCCTTCACTAATTGTAGGATATCCCGAAAACTATTCATGGAATTCACTGGAAATTTTCAGCGAATATTTTCAAGACATCATACTTCAAGAAAATGTAAAAAAATTGATTTTTTGAAAAGTCTGACGGCATCTCATCCCTGAATTTGTCGGCTTAGAGCAAGGTAAAAGGCCGAAAAAGTTTTCGAATATAACGTTCAGATTATTATATTCGAGAATGCAACGTGCAGATCCTGACTAATGTTGAGATTCGTCTCCTTCCATGTTTCATCTTCGTTATAATTAAGATCATTATGATCATGGTGCAACGTTCCTCCCCGTTCAAGGTTTTCTTAAGTTAGCAACCTTCGTGAAAATTAGACTGTGAAAATACCAAGTTTGTTCGAGGATTCCCTTTAATTGACCGTGACCGAGAGTAGTAGGGCTAGGGCGGTTCTGACCCAAGGTGAGGTGGTGTGTCAAGAGTGGTGGAGCCAAGGTGGCGCCACCGTCGAGGGGAGGTCGCCGGGCGCGTGTGACGTTACAGAGAGGCCTATGTGAAGGGGGGGGGGCGATGTCCGGGGGGGGGGAGGGTTTCGCCGGGCGCGTGTGACGTCACAGGGGGGCCTCGGTGAAGGGGGTACCCATGTGGTTCGAAGACTACTGGGAGGAGGAAGCCGCCGTCAGGGGGGGTACGGCGGTGGGGGGTCGCCGGGCGCGTGTGACGTCACAGAGGGGGGCCTCTTTGGGGGGCCATGTGGTCCGTGGAGCGACTGGCGGGAGGGGAAAGCCGCCGTCGATGAGTGTTGTGTGTGTGAAGGGCGGCCTTTCAAAGCCCAATATTTATGACATGCAGCTGGTTCCATTCCGAAAGACAATGTCTATTGCATTCGCCTCGTCTCCAAGTTCGCCGACACTCGAGACAGGTCCTGACAAGTTCCTCGGAAAAAAACTATAATCTGTAGAGATCATAGACTGTGACTGCGGATGGACCACTTGAGCGCAGCTCTTGAAAAGTCGCGTTCTCCATTCCAAAATATAACGTCAAGATGTTCGCGTGTGCGAGTGTGTACGCAGTGCATCCGGCCAAGCATCCCCTGGACTTGACCAAAAACGAGCTCGAACAGGTTCCAAAGGTCTTGCTCTTAAAATATTGGGGTGAATATGTTGACTTATTGTGGGATCGTTTGCCAGAACATCATCGGAACGACAGTGAAGTGATATCATATCTTCCATGCTTGGAGCATCATAATACGCCACAGATGAAAGATCACATCGATGGCCCTCCACCTCAACGTCGGGAGTGTAAAAAATGCTGTGAAAATTCTCGACGTACGGGGTTCTTCAAACGTGTTTGAACCTGTTTTTCGGGAGCGTGAAAAAATGTCGGGGGAAAATTCTCCACGGTTCTTCGAACGTGTTCGAACCGGTTTTTCACGATTGGAAAAGAGGGGAGAGGCTTGAAAATTTGAGTGGGAGGCTTACGAGGGAGATTATATTTTTGTGGACTAAGCTTAGACTGCACTATTCCACTGCACCATCAACATCTAAAAGAACTTTGAAAGTGCGCGGAAAATGGATCTCTCGAGTATCAACAAAGTCGGCCGGATGGCGGAAATCCTCCCAACGAAGAAGCTGTCAGAACTCCCCGTTAAGTCGGAACGACTAATCTCCGACATAATGGCCGTACAAACCAAATTTGGGAAACGCTACATCGCAGACATCCCGGATGAGTTCTCTGTCTTCTTACCGGCGCGACTTGTGAAGGCCTTCGACCAAGATCCGACAATGTTCGAGGGTATGCTGCAAGTGGCACGCGATGGTCAACTCTGCATGCAGTATATTGGTGGAAAATACAACAGTGTCGAGTTCCGTCGTGTCTGAACAGGGTGGACGGGGAAAATAAATCGTTGGAAGACCATCGTCGAACGGCTGGTCGCTTCATCTAGCGTACGCTGCAACTAGCGCGCAAATGGGTACATGCAGTTGCGGGGAATACAACAGCGTTCCATCGTCTCTGAGGCGAAAAAGAAAGACTAAATTCGTTGGGACACCATCATTAAACTGTTTGCACCACAGTCGTCTTACCATCGTTTTCGACGCTTAGTATTGACTATGAAAAAAAATGTATATGTTTGATCGAATTGTAAATGATGGATGTTTTCACCATAGAATAAAGAATACAAATCATATATATTTTCATCGAAATGTTTTTTATTCATTCAAAAAAATCTCTCGCTGACGCTTCGTATAGGCTCAACCAGCTTTTCACCGATTTTACATTCTCATGGGCGCAGTTCGTGTTGAAGGGATGATGGGGACATTTGGAGTTTATGATTTTCGGGAGCTTCTGCAGCGATGGACAGTCCAGAGTCTCCAAGTCGATGACGTTTGCGCAGGATCTGTGAATCGTGATAGCCATGCGCATTTCTCAAATCCCTTTGCGTAGATGATGGGATATCCATGCAAGAGTTCTCGAATTATCTTTCTAGCTGCCTCGTATGGTATGCCATTGTGATCTCATCGTAATCCATGGAAATTGCGTTCCAGCCACTTGTTTGTCATTTTGTACTTGGCCGGTAAAGAGTCCCATGCAAATGGTGCATCGAAGGCAAGCGTCAGGGGTTCAGCATTCTTCTCATGGAGTTTGACCATGGACATCTCCTTCAGGACAAATTCGTTGACGAGTCTCTTGAAGCCCTGCAGATCGACGATAAGCTCTATGTTGACTGAAGTAGATGAGAATCATCGGCATGATTTTATACCATTTTTTTAACTCCAGCACTGATTGGATTGTACTCTTCGTGAGACGTTCCAGAGACTTCCGAAGACATTCATAAGACGTTCGAAGACATTAAAGAGACGTTCGAAAACATTCATAAGGGGTTTGAAGACATGCATGAGGGGTTCAAAGAGTTTCAAAAGACTTGCTACGACGTCATGAGACGTTTGAAGGTGTTCGTGAGACCTTCAAGAGACTTTCGAAAACGTTTAAAGACATTCATGAGAGGTTCGAAGACGTTCAAGAGATCTGTGACGATATTCATAATATGGTTGACGACATCGATGAGGGGTTCGAAGACATTTAAGAGACTTTCAAAGACATTCACGAGTTTTTTGAAGACGTTCAAGAGACATTCGACGACATTCATGATACGTTTGAAGACATTCATGAGGGGTTCCAAGACGCTTGAGAGACTTTCAAAGACATTCACGAGGCGTTCGAAGACGTTCAAGAGAATTTCGACGACATTCATAATACGTTTGAAGAAATTCATGAGGGGTTCGAAGACGCTTAAGAGAGACTTTCAAAGACATTCACGAGGGTCTCGAAGGCGTTTAAGAGACTTTCGACGACACTCATAATACGTTTGAAGACGTTCAAGAGACTTTCGAATACGTTCAAGAGACTTTCAGAGACATTCGCGAGAGGTGCGAAGACGTTCAGAGACTTTCGAAGACACTCAAGAGATCTTTGACAATATTCATAATACGTTCGAAGACATCGATGAGGGGTTCGACGACGTTTTAGAGACTTTCAGAGACATTCACGAGGGATTCGAAGACGTTCAAGAGAATTGCGACAACATTCATAATACGTTTTAAGACATTCATGAGGGATTCGAAGACGCTTAAGAGAGACTTTCAAATACATTCACGAGGGGTTTGAAGACGTTTAAAAGACTTTCGACGACACTCATAATACGTTTGAAGACGTTCAAGAGACTTTCGAATATGTTCAAGAGGCTTTCAGAGACATTCATGAGGGGTTCGAAGACGCTTGAGAGAATTTCAAAGGCATTCACGAGGATTTCGAAGACGTTCAAGAGACTTTCAGAGACATTCGCGAGAGGTGCGAAGACGTTCAGAGACTTTCGAAGACATTCAAGAGATCTTTGACAATATTCATAATACGTTCGAAGATATCGATGAGGGGTTCGACGACATTTTAGAGACATTCGACGACATTCATGATACGTTTGAAGACGCGTAAGAAGACGCTTCGAAGACGCGTAAGAGACTTTCAAAGACATTCACGAGAGGTGCGAAGATGTTCAGAGACTTTCGAAGACATGGATGAGAGGTTCGACGATGTTATAGAGACTTTCAAAGACATTCACGAGAGGTTTGAAGACGATCCGAGACTTTCGAAGACATTCAAGAAATCTTTGACAATATTCATAATACGTTTGAAGACATCGATGAGGGGTTCGAAGACGCTTGAGAGACTTTCAAAGGCATTCACGAGAGTTTCGAAGACGTTCAAAAGACTTTCGACGACACTCACGAGAGGTGCGAAGACCTTCAGAGACCTTCGAAGACATTCAAGAGATCTTTGACAATATTCATAATACGTTCGAAGACATCGATGAGGGGTTCGACGATGTTTTAGAGACTTTCAGAGACATTCGCGAGAGGTGCGAAGACGTTCAGAGACTTTCGAAGACATTCAAGAGATCTTTGACAATATTCATAATACGTTTGAAGACATTCATGAGGGGTTCGAAGACGCTTGAGAGACTTTCAAAAGCAGTCACGAGGGTTTCGCAGACGTTCAAGAGACTTTCGAATACGTTCAAGAGACTTTCAGAGACATTCGCGAGAGGTGCGAAGATGTTCAGAGACGTTCGAAGACATTCAAGAGATCTTTGACAATATTCATAATACGTTTGAAGACATTCATGAGGGGTTCGAAGACGCTTGAAAGACTTTCAAAGGCATTCACGAAGGTTTCGAAGACGTCCAAGAGACTTTCGACGACATTCATGATACATTTGAAGACATTCATGAGGGGTTCGAAGAAGCTTAAGCGAGACTTTCGACGGCATTCATAATACGTTTGAAGACATTCATGAGGGGTTCGAAGACGCTTAAGAGAGACTTTCAAAGACATTCACGAGGGTCTCGAAGACGTTTAAGAGACTTTCGACGACACTCATAATACGTTTGAAGACGTTCAAGAGACTTTCGAATACGTTCTAGAGACTTTCAGAGACATTCGCGAGAGGTGCGAAGACGTTCAGAGACTTTCGAAGACGTTCAAGAGATCTTTGACAATATTCATAATACGTTCGAAGACATCGATGAGGGGTTCGACGACGTTTTAGAGACTTTCAGAGACATTCACGAGGGGTTCGAAGACGTTCAAGAGAATTGCGACAACATTCATAATACGTTATAAGACATTCATGAGGGATTCGAAGACGCTTAAGAGAGACTTTCAAATACATTCACGAGGGGTTTGAAGACGTTTAAAAGACTTTCGACGACACTCATAATACGTTTGAAGACGTTCAAGAGACTTTCGAATATGTTCAAGAGACTTTCAGAGACATTCATGAGGGGTTCGAAGACGCTTGAGAGAATTTCAAAGGCATTCACGAGGATTTCGAAGACGTTCAAGAGACTTTCAGAGACATTCGCGAGCGGTGCGAAGACGTTCAGAGACTTTCGAAGACATTCAAGAGATCTTTGACAATATTCATAATACGTTCGAAGATATCGATGAGGGGTTCGACGACATTTTAGAGACATTCGACGACATTCATGATACGTTTGAAGACATTCATGAGGGGTTCCAAGACGCTTGAGAAACTTTCAAAGACATTCACGAGGCGTTCGAAGACGTTCAAGAGAATTGCGACGACATTCATAATACGTTTGAAGACATTCATGAGGCGTTCGAAGACGCTTAAGACGTTTAAAAGACTTTCGACGACACTCATAATACGTTTGAAGACGTTCAAGAGACTTTCGGAGACATTTGCGAGAGGTGCGAAGACGTTCAGAGACTTTCGAAGACATTTAAGAGATCTTTGACAATATTCATAATACGTTTGAAGACATTGATGAGGGGTTCGACGACGTTTTAGAGACTTTCAAAGACATTCACGAGGGGTTTGAAGAGGTTCAAGAAACTTTCGACGACATTCATGATACGTTTGAAGACATTCATGAGGGGTTAGAAGAAGCTTAAGCGAGACTTTCCAAGACATTCACGAGGGGTTCGAAGACGTTCAAGAGACTTTCGACGGCATTCATAATACGTTTGAAGACATTCATGAGGGGTTCGAAGACGCTTAAGAGACGTTCAAAGACATTCACGAGAGGTGCGAAGACGTTCAGAGACTTTCGAAGACATTCAAGAGATCTTTGACAATGTTCATAATACCTTCGAAGACATGGATGAGAGGTTCGACAATGTTATAGAGGCTGTCAAAGACATTCACGAAGAGTTTGAAGACGTTCAGAGACTTTCGAAGACATTCAAGAGATCTTTGACAATATTCATAATACGTTTGAAGACATCGATGAGGGGTACGAAGACGCTTGAGAGACTTTCAAAGGCATTCACGAGAGTTTCGAAGACGTTCAAGAGACTTTCGACGACATTCTTGATACGTTTGAAGGCATTCATGAGGGGTTCCAAGAAGCTTAAGCGAGACTTTCAAAGACATTCACGAGGGTTTCGAAAACGTTCAAGAGACTTTCGAATACGTTCCAGAGACTTTCAGAGACATTCGCGAGAGATGTGAAGACGTTCAGAGACTTTCGAAGACATGCAAGAGATTTTTGACAATATTCATAATACGTTTGAAGACATCGATGAGTGGTCCGACGATGTTTTAGAGCCATTCGACGATATTCATAATACGTTTGAAGACATTCATGCACGTTTCGAAGACGCTTAACAGACTTTCAAAGACATTCGCTAGCGGTTTGAAGACGTTCAAGAGACTTTTGACGACATTCATATTACGTTTGAGGACATTCATGAGCATTTCGAAGATGCTTAAGAGACTTTCAAAGACATTCGCGAGCGGTTCGAAGACGTTCAAGAGACTTTCAAAAACATTCCCGAGCGGTTTGAAGACATTCCAGAGACTTTTGACGACATTCATAATACGATATTCGACGACATCCATAAACCGAAGATATTCATGACGTTTGAGTTTCGCTGGAATTGTTTGGGTTTGTTTGGGATTTCCACAGTTTTGGTAAAATGAGTTTGGATTTGTTTGGGATTTTCAGTTTTGGTGAAATCTGTTTGGATTTGTTTGGGTGCGCACCCAAACAAACCCAAACAATTCCAGCGAAACTCAAACCTCATGAATATCTTTGGTTTATGGATGTCGTCGAATATCGTATTATGAATGTCGTCAAAACTCTCTTGAACGTCTTCAAACCGCTCGCGAATGTCTTTGAAAGTCTCTTAAGCGTCTTCGAAATGCTCATGAATGTCCTCAAACGTAATATGAATGTCGTCAAAAGTCTCTTGAACGTCTTCAAACCGCTAGCGAATGTCTTTGAAAGTCTGTTAAGCGTCTTCGAAACGTGCATGAATGTCTTCAAACGTATTATGAATATCGTCGAATGGCTCTAAAACATCGTCGGACCACTCATCGATGTGTTCAAACGTATTATGAATATTGTCAAAAATCTCTTGCATGTCTTCGAAAGTCTCTGACCGTCTTCACACCTCTCGCGAATGTCTCTGAAAGTCTCTGGAACGTATTCGAAAGTCTCTTGAACGTTTTCGAAACCCTCGTGAATGTCTTTGAAAGTCTCGCTTAAGCTTCTTGGAACCCCTCATGAATGCCTTCAAACGTATCAAGAATGTCGTCGAAAGTCTCTTGAACGTCTTCGAAACTCTCGTGAATACCTTTGAAAGTCTCTCAAGCGTCTTCGAACCCCTCATCGATATCTTCAAACGTATTATGAATATTGTCAAAGATCTCTTGAATGTCTTCGAAAGTCTCGGATGGTCTTCAAACGCTTCGTGAATGTCTTTGAAAGTCTCTACAACATCGTCGAACCTCTCATCCATGTCTTCGAAAGTCTCTGAACATCTTCGCACCTCTCGTGAATGTCTTTGAAAGTCTCTTAAGCGTCTTCGAACCCCTCATGAATGTCTTCAAACGTATTATGAATGCCGTCGAAAGTCTCGCTTAAGCTTCTTCGAACCCCTTATGAATGTCTTCAAACGTATCATGAATGTCGTCGAAAGTCTCTTGAACGTCTTCGAAACCCTCGTGAATGTCTTTGAAAGTCTTTCAAGCGTCGTCGAACCCCTCATGCATGTCTTCAAACGTATTATGAATATTGTCAAAGATCTCTTGAATGTCTTCGAAAGTCTCTGAACATCTTCGCACCTCTTGCGAATGTCTCTGAAAGTCTCTTGAACGTATTCGAAAGTCTCTTGAACGTCTTCGAAACCCTCGTGAATGCCTTTGAAAGTCTCTCAAGCGTCTTCGAACCCCTCATGAATGTCTTCAAACGTATTATGAATATTGTCAAAGATCTCTTGAATGTCTTCGAAAGTCTCTGAACGTCTTCGCACCTCTCGCGAATGTCTCTGAAAGTCTCTTGAACGTATTCGAAAGTCTCTTGAACGTCTTCGAAACCCTCGTGAATGCCTCTGAAAGTCTCTCAAGCGTCTTCGAACCCCTCATGAATGTCTTCAAACGTATTATGAATATTGTCAAAGATCTCTTGAATGTCTTCGAAAGTCTCTGAACGTCTTCGCACCTCTCGCGAATGTCTCTGAAAGTCTCTTGAACGTATTCGAAAGTCTCTTGAACGTCTTCGAAACCCTCGTGAATGCCTTTGAAAGTCTCTAAAACATCGTCGAACCCCTCATCGATGTCTTCGAACGTATTATGAATATTGTCAAAGATCTCTTGAATGTCTTCGAAGGTCTCTGAAGGTCTTCGCACCTCTCGTGAATGTATTTGAAAGTCTCTCAAGCGTCTTCGAACCCCTCATGAATGTCTTCACACGTATTATGAGTGTCGTCGAAAGTCTTTTGAACGTCTTCGAACCCCTCGTGAATGTCTTTGAAAGTCTCGCTTAAGCTTCTTCGAACCCCTCATGAATGTCTTCAAACGTATGATGATTGTCGTCGAAAGTCTCTTGAACGTCTTCGAAACTCTCGTGAATGCCTTTGAAAGTCTCTCAAGCGTCTTGGAACCCCTCATCGATGTCTTCAAACGTATTATGAATATTGTCAAAGATCTCTTGAATGTCTTCGAAAGTCTCTGAACGTCTTCAAACTCTTCGTGAATGTCTTCTGAAAGTCTCTATAACATTGTCGAACCTCTCATCCTTGTCTTCGAACGCATTATGAATATTGTCAAAGATCTCTTGAATGTCTTCGAAAGTCTCTGAACGTCTTCGCACCTCTCGTGAATGTCTTTGAAAGTCTCTTAAGCGTCTTCGAACCCCTCATGAATGTCTTCAAACGTTTTATGAATGCCGTCGAAAGTCTCTTGAACGTCTTCGAAGCCCTCGTGAATGTCTTTGAAAGTCTCGCTTAAGCTTCTTCGAACCCCTCATGAATGTCTTCACACGTATCATGAATGTCGTCGAAAGTTTCTTGAACGTCTTCAAACCCCTAGCGAATGTCTTTGAAAGTCTCTAAAACGTCGTCGAACCCCTCATCGATGTCTTCGAACGTATTATGAATATTGTCAAAGATCTCTTGAATGTCTTCGAAAGTCTCTGAACGTCTTCGCACCTCTCGCAAAAGTCTCTGAAAGTCTCTTGAACGTCTTCAACCGTATTATGAGTGTCGTCGAAACTCTTTTAAACGTCTCCGAACCCCTCGTGAATGTCTTTGAAAGTCTCCCTTAAGCGTCTTCGAACGCCTCATGAATGTCTTCAAACGTATTATGAATGTCGTTGCAATTCTCTTGAACGTCTTCGAACGCCTCGTGAATGTCTTTGAAAGTTTCTCAAGCGTCTTGGAACCCCTCATGAATGTCTTCAAACGTATCATGAATGTCGTCGAATGTCTCTAAAACGTCGTCGAACCCCTCATCGATGTCTTCGAAAGTATTATGAATATTGTCAAAGATCTCTTGAATGTCTTCGAAAGTCTTTGAACGTCTTCGCACCTCTCGCGAATGTCTCTGAAAGTCTCTTGAACGTCTTCGAAACCCCCATGAATGCCTTTGAAAGTCTCTCAAGCGTCTTCGAACCCCTCATGAATGTCTCTGAAAGTCTCTTGAACGTATTCGAAAGTCTCTTGAACGTCTTCAAACGTATTATGAGTGTCGTCGAAAGTCTTTTAAACGTCTTCAAACCCCTCGTGAATGTCTTTGAAAGTCTCTCTTAAGCTTCTTCGAATCCCTCATGAATGTCTTCACACATATTATGAATGTTGTCGCAATTCTCTTGAACGTCTTTGAACCCCTCGTGAATGTCTTTGAAAGTCTCTAAAACGTCGTCGAACCCCTCATCGATGTCTTCGAACGTATTATGAATATTGTCGAAGATCTCTTGAATGTCTTCGAAAGTCTCTGAACGTCTTCGCACCTCTCGCAAATGTCTCTGAAATTCTCTTGAACGTATTCGAAAGTCTCTTGAACGTCTTCAAACGTATTATGAGTGTTGTCGAAAGTCTCTTAAACGTCTTCGAACCCCTCGTGAATGTCTTTGAAAGTCTCTCTTAAGCGTCTTCGAACCCCTCATGAATTTCTTCAAACGTATTATGAATATCGTCGAAATTCTCTTGAACGTCTTCGAACGCCTCGTGAATGTCTTTGAAAGTCTCTCAAGCATCTTGGAACCCCTCATGAATGTCTTGAAATGTATCATGAATGTCGTCGAATGTCTCTTGAACGCCTTCAAACACCTTGTGAATGTGTTTGAAAGTCTCTTAAACGTCTTTGAACCCCTCATCGATGTCTTCAAACATATTATGAATATCGTCACCGATCTCTTGAACGTCTTCGAACCTCTCATGAATGTCTTTAAACGTTTTCGAAAGTCTCTTGAAGGTCTCACGAACACCTTCAAACGTCTCATGACGTCGTAGAAAGTCTTTTGAAACTCTTTGAACCCCTCATGCATGTCTTCAAACCCCTTATGAATGTTTTCGAACGTCTCTTGAATGTCTTCGGAAGTCTCTGGAACGTCTCACGAAGAGTACAATCCAATCAGTGCTGGAGTTAAAAAAATGGTATAAAGTCATGCCGATGATTCTCATCTACTTCAGTCAACATGGAGCTTATCGTCGATCTGCAGGGCTTCAAGAGACTCGTCAACGAATTTGTCCTGAAGGAGATGTCCATCGTTAAACTCCATGAGAAGAATGCTGAACCGCTGACGCTCGCCTTCGATGCACCATTTGCATGGGACTCTTTACCGGCCAAGTACAAAATGACAAACAAGTGGCTGGAACGCAATTTCCATGGATTGCGATGGGATCACAATGGCATACCATACGAGGCAGCGAGAAAGATAATTCGAGAATTCTTGCATGGGGATCCTATCATCTACGCAAAGGGATTTGAGAAATGCGCTCGGCTATCACGATTCACAGATCCTGCGATAAACGTCATCGACTTGGAGACTCTGGAGTGTCCATCGCTGCAGAAGCTGCCGAAAATCATAAACTCCAAATGTCCCCATCATCCCTTCAACACGAAGTGCGCCCATGAGAATGTAAAATCGGTGAAAAGCTGGTTGAGCCTATACGAAGCGTCAGCGAGGGATTTTTTTGAATGAATAAAAAACATTTCGATGAAAATATATATGATTTGTATTCTTTATTCTATGGTGAAAACATCCATCATTTACAATTCGATCAAACATATACATTTTTTTTCATAGTCAACACTAAGCGTCGAAAACGATGGTAAGACGACTGTGGTGCAAACAGTTCGATGATGGTGTCCCAACGAATTTAGTCTTTCTTTTTCGCCTCAGAGACGATGGAACGCTGTTGTATTCCCCGCAACTGCATGTACCTATTTGCGCGCCAGTTGCAGCATACGCTAGATGATGCGACCAGCCGTTCGACGATGGTGTGCCAACGATTCTTTTTCCCGTCCACCATGTTCAGAGACGACGGAACTCGACACTGTTGTATTTTCCACCAATATACTGCATGCAGAGTTGACCATGGCGTGCCACTTGCAGCATACCCTCGAACATTGTCGGATCTTGGTCGAAGGCCTTCACAAGTCGCGCCGGTAAGAAGACAGAGAACTCATCCGGGATGTCTGCGATGTAGCGTTTCCCAAATTTGGTTTGTACGGCCCTTATGTCGGAGATTAGTCGTTCCGGCTTAACGGGGAGTTCTGACAGCTTCTTCGTTGGGAGGAATTCCGCCATCCGGCCGACTTTGTTGATACTCGAGAGATCCATTTTCCGCGCACTTTCAAAGTTCTTTTAGATGTTGATGGTGCAGTGGAATAGTGCAGTCTAAGCTTGGTCCACTAAAATATGATCTCCCTCGTAAGCCTCCCACTCAAATTTTTAAGCCTCTCCCCTCTTTTCCAATCGTGAAAAACCTGTTCGAACACCTTCGAAGAACCGTGGAGAATTTTCCCCCGACATTTTTTCACGCTCCCGAAAAACAGGTGCAAACACGTTTGAAGAATCCCGTACGTCGAGAATTTTCACAGCATTTTTTACACTCCCGACGTTGAGGTGGAGGGCCATCGATGTGATCTTTCATCCGTGGCGTATTATAATGCTCCAAGCATGGAAGATATGATATCACTTCACTGTCGTTCCGATGATGTTCTGGCAAACGATCCCACAATAAGCCAACATATTTACCCCAATATTTTAAGAGCAATACCTTTGGAACCTGTTCGAGCTCGTTTTTGGTCAAGTCCAGGGGGTGCTTGGCCGGATGACCTGCGTACACACTCGCACATGCGAACATCTTGACGTTATATTTTGGAATGGAGAACGCGACTTTTCAAGAGCTGCGCTCAAGTGGTCCATCCGCAGTCACAGTCTATTATCTCTACAGATAATAGTTTTTTCCGAGGAACCTGTCAGGACCTGTCTCGAGTGTCGGCGAGCTTGGCGACGAGGCGGATGCAATAGACATTGTCTTTCGGAATGGAACCAGCTGCATGTCATAAATATTGGGCTTTGAAAGGCCACCCTTCATACACACAACACTCATCGACTTCCCCCTCCCGCCAGTCGCTCCACGGACCACATGGCCCCCCAAAGAGGCCCCCTCTGTGACGTCACACGCGCCCGGCGCCCCCCCTCCACCGTACCCCAGCTCTTGGCTATCCCGCGCTGGACCCCCCCCTGACGGCGGCTTCCTTCTCCCAGTAGTCTTCGAACCACATGGGTACCCCCTCCACCGTGGCCCCGCTGTGACGTCACACGCGCCCGGCGACACCCTGCTCCCCCTGGACATCGCCCCCTCCCCTCCACATAGGCCTCTCTGTGACGTCACACGCGTCCGGTGACCTCCCCTCGACGGTGGCGCCACCTTGGCTTCACCACTCTTGACACACCACCTCCCCTTGGGTCAGAACCGCCCTAGCCCTACTACTATCGAATTTGACAAAATTCGATGCAAAGATCCATGTTCCTATTATCGCAAGCATTTGATAGTTTATTTCTGTCATCCTAACCATTGCTCTGATACTTGTTACTTAACTTTTGTATTTTTTCTCGTCTGTGCGAAATGTTGAAATATGAGTATACTGCACGACTATTAGTTTCTAACATTTTGTCAAAACGAATAGGTGTGATGGTCCGAGATTGGGTGTCTGGGCAGGATCGGAACAGAGACGACCTCGTGGCTCACGTCAACCGCGTTTGGGCTGAAATCCAGGGACGGCAAGATTTCTGCTTGAAGCTGGTGAATTCTATGCCCATTAGAATGCAAGCCGTTATTGATAATGATGAATATTGGGTCCCGTATTGAAGGAAACTTCGTTTTTTTAAAAACGTTTTGACATCCATTGTTTGCGAGTGTCCAAAAGCGAGTGTTTGGATGTCTCCAATGTTGGCGATTTCCAAAAAATGCGAGAGAGAGAGAGAGAGAGAGAGAGAGAGAGAGAGAGAGAGAGAGAGAGAGAGAGAGAGAGAGAGAGAGAAATAAAGAAACTTTGTTAACGTCGCGAGGTGCTTTATTAATACTGACCCGGAACTGGCGGGTTCGGAGGGGTCGCCCGAGTATACCTGTCAAGGCGTTTTTTTACCGTCAAATAGTTTTTGAGTGAGAGCGATTCGAATTTTGGAGTTCGCATGATTGTTGTAGGGCCAACGACTGCCCTTAACGACGAGGAGCAAGGTTGATAAGTATCTGTCACGCTTCCCTGGGCTATTTTACATTTCGTGTGTCGTCTGCTATTGGCTTCCGTCATATTGGGCGCGTAAGTTCAGACCGCGCGTCATGATTCTGCAGAAATGCAACGTTTGACAGATAACGACGTGCGTATTTTGCCGTTTTGCGTATCATTCGCTAAGGCTGTTTGTTAACCAATCAGGCTTGAGACTCGTGACAAACCCGCCGGTTTGACATTTCCCGCTTCATCTCCTGTCGCTCCATGAATTACATGCCGAAGCATGAAGCTTGCCGACATTCTTGAGACTTGTAATTCTTCGTGCGAGCGATGATGATAAAAAAATCATCGCGCTCGATAAGATTATTCATTGAGGATTACCGTGATCTTTATTTTTTAAAGAAACAGAACAAAACAAAAAAATTCGTCTCAATCATTGTTCACGGAAAATTGCAACAGCGTCCATTTATGTCAAACTTCGTTTTTTTGTATTCGTTGATCAATAGCCGCGCGCGTGTGTATAATTATGATAACAAAATGCCCATCGCAAAATCGCAAAAAATATTTTTTAAAACGTAATTAAAGCTAAAGGTGTCCTTTAAAAGAATCTTAGATTGTAAGATCATTCTTCTTCAAAGTACTGCATGTGATTTTGAAAAGCACGAAAATCTCGAAAAATCGGCATTTTCAAAATAACGTGTCGAGTACAATTTTTTTTTCAAAATACAAAATAAAAAAAAGCGAAATGAAGCTTGCTTTGTCCTCTTCAAAACCCCGTTTGGTAAGTTGGTGTACATTTTTGCCCGCCGAGATATTCGATTTTTTGTCCAGATAGATAATTTGCAGAGTGCCTCATACTTTTGGCCAAGGCTGTATTTATTTCGACTTACACGTAATGTGTTTTAGATTTTGTTGTCTATTTTTATTTTCTTCGATTGATATATACTTCCTCAGGATCTTCAGTGCCGCTGACGTTCCGGGCGGATGAAACCCTGTCAACTAGCACACATTTTTTTCTCATTTCTTTCTTTCTCCAATACGGTGGCAGGTGATTAACCTAAGGCA
The DNA here is from genome assembly GCA_944452715.1 of Ophion slaviceki. NCBI lineage: Eukaryota > Metazoa > Arthropoda > Insecta > Hymenoptera > Ichneumonidae > Ophion > Ophion slaviceki. Next base: position 41,379,421 of record OX101785.1, on the reverse strand, counting down.
TATACATAATCTTGAAATTGAAAAAAAAATTGGTTTATTTTATTTTCTTATTGCGTATAATATAGACTTTCATTTGGATCAAAGATTTTGAAAAATTCCAAAAATTGACAGAGTTATGACGATTTTCGTGGAGCAGGTCAGAACGTCTCGTTACGGTACGGCTCTAGAGCGGCGCGGAGCTTTATATAGTTTCTAAGGGCATTGATATGACTTTGTCCAACATGGCTTATCATCCCAAAACCTCAGACGAAAATAAATATTAAAAATCGATCTGTTATTTTAACTTCGAGGTTATGCATACCCCTTAAGGAGTTTTCTAAATGTAGAAAATATTTCATATATAATTAGTGGTTATTCTAATGAACATAAAGTAATGTTTTAAAATCAAAGAAGCCTTCCATGGCTGTGAGCAATCTTTGAATTCGTATTATTCAACTCTTCACCATCGACGTTGATCCAATCTTTCGAATTGTTGCCGTTTCTTTGTCGTCGTTCTCCACATGAAACTGCTATCTGGGTGTCGCTAAAATTACAAATAATAGCGAAGATTGAGGCGTCTGTCATTTTGTTGTCAACATTAGTTTAAAGCATATGAATATATACAAATTACTACCTTGGTGATATGATATGCGTATCTGTTTTGCCTAAAATGTTGCTTCTCATGGCTCGTCCGATTTCGCCGAAACTGTGACCGAGATTTCATCAACAGCGCAGACCTACAATTTTTTTAGGACATTTTTTTAACTACCATTTTCGTCTATAAATAGTGACGGGAAGAGATAATTTTTTTTAATGAATTTCTAAAATGTATTTAATAAGCGTAACAACTTTTATATCAATATCTGTAATATAAACCTATAAAAAATAGCGTTTTTTAGCGTCTAAAGTGGGAAGACCCATTAATACTGGAGTAAAAGTATACGTAACATTTTACATTTACTTACAATTTGGATCTTTCTGGCCCTCCTCGCCGAATCTCGTGGACATCAATAAAGTTTGTGATGGAGCTGCGATGTCTGTTGATAAAATTTCGCAATTAATCGAAACGTTTTTTGTTTGGAGACGCCACAAAAGCGAAATGCGATATTTTCTTTAATTTTGTTGCCGAAATCCCTTTATCACCCGGATCCTGATCCTCGCATAAACCGATAACAAGTCGACCTAGAATTTCGTCGTTCCAAAGAAGGTTTTTGTGGAATTTATTTGGTTTTTCTGATCGGTAGTACGGCAGAGCGCCCGAAGCTATTGCGATGACAGTGAGAAATGCATCGGTACGACCTCGTTCTACTGTCATCGTCTCCAATATGAAATGAGCTCAATTCATGTTGGAGACGGTGACAGCAGAAGAACGTGAATTGAGCGGAGGCGAATTCGGGGCGGTAATATCGGAAATGTTCGATCGAGGCCCCGAGAAACATTCCGAGCACCGAATTAATTATTGTTGAATAAACAATGTTCCTACCGTCGTCCTCGCACCATCGTCAGACTTCTCGACCCATTCTGACCGAAAGTAAGATAAAATCGGAGACGATTTCGGGGCAGTAATATCAGGAATTTCCGATCGAGGCCCCGAAAACTATTCCGAGCACCGATTTTATCTTTGCTAAATAAACAATGCTCCAATCGTCGTTCTCGCTTGTCACGTCGTGACCAAATGCGTACAATGTATTTTTAAGCTTAATAGCACGATAGCGGCATTCTCATTTTTCAACGGATTTAAATATTTTTCTTTAGAGTTAGGCCTACCACGGCGGAAATGTAGCCTATCCATAATAATATAACTAAGCATTTCTCGTACCTTCACACGCGAAAGCGTAGTGGTCTTAACGATATCGAGAACAAATATACAAGCGGGAAAATTTTGAACAGTCTCGTTGTAATCCGAACAGAGTCCGAGTACATCGCAGAGTGTCCTTAATACCAAAAATACACAAAGAAAACCTTCGGGTTACAAGGATGACGAAAACGTGAAGCGACACGCAAGAAATGCGTAATAATATTCGTAAAGACGTAAATATATAACGACGCAACGATACCGAATGCTAACGACCATCCAAGAGCGGAAAAATGTCCAAATCCTTAAAATATACACTCGCTAGGAGAAAATCCTCCGACCCAGGAAGTTGACCCGGTCATAAAACGGCGCTGGTATATCCCATGCGGACTCGCGGGCCTCGGTCAACAAGCCCTATCTCGAGCATGCGTTCTTGGCACCGACAAGGCCCCTTTGTCCTCTGTATTTTTCCGCTCTCCAGATAAAGAAGCGCAGCTCCAATTCCCGGAAATAGAGCGACGGTTGTGGCTATCGCAACCCACTCCTCGCCCCCACTCTCATTTCAACTTATACATATTTTCCACCAATCCAAAAGAATGCACCCCCAAATGTGTACTCTCCCAGGGGGCCATTCTCCCACTACCTCAGCATCCCAATTTTCCTACATCCTGGAAGAAGGAAATTATGAAGTCAGTCTCCCAACAACTTTCATCGGAATAAGTAGAACATCTGTCTCCTGACGGCAAACGCGAAACTTGAACTTCGAAATTGTTCCTCATAAAAACGCGAACTGTAAGAAATCATTTAACTGTCTACGTTGAATGTGTATGTGGGAAACTCGCATGTGTGAAAATTTGTATCAACGTGTAATTTCAACATTGTCACCGAGCGTGCGCAACCGAGGGGTCCGACCTATCTGCGGCGGCCCGAACCCAACCGCTGTAAACCGATTATCGTATCCACGGCGCATCATAAATGTAAGCGAACCTCTATGTATTTTCATGTTGACGGAATTAACTAAATTGGTTAATTTCAATAAATCCCAAATTGTTAATTATTTGTATAGATCAATTCATTTCTTAATCGAGTCACTGCGTCCCTCCCATCTTTGCATGCACCTTTCCCTTTTTCACCCTCATCCCGAGCTATTGCGCTAGGCGTAGGCTAAAAAGAGGGAACCGCGATAAAATATATGCCCACGTCCCCTCAGGACGTGACATAATTTTTGGGGGCTCGTCCGGGATCGTAAAAAGGGTACGTGCTGTTGCAAATTGCCTTAATGGATAAGGAATCCACATGCGAGTCGCTCGATTTAAACATTACTGAGGATTTACCGCATTCAGAAACAGACGAACCAGGTGAATCCCGTAGTACAGGGTACGCTTTGAGAGGATCAAACGCTAATTTATTATCTGGCCTCGAAGCTCCTAAAAGATCCATAAAAAAATTATCATTATCAACTAAGAGAAATCCAGATAATTCAAACAATATGGCTCTAGGAACGAATCAATTAATATCCTTGAAGGAAGCTGTTAGCGTTGTTCCGGAATTTGACGGGAAAAATATCCCCTTCTCAGAATTTACGACCGGTTGTGAAGATGCCAAAGATATGCTTCCAGCCGAATCAGAGAAGTATTTAGTAAAATTATTGAGGAACAAATTAAAAGATCTAGCCAGAGAAAGTATAAATGGAATTAAATTCGAGACAGTAAAAAACCTCGTAGATTTTCTAAAAAAAATATACGCGCCAAACAAATCCGAGATTCAGCTGTTGGGAGAACTCAGCAATATCTACCAGGCAAGCGGCGACAGCGTTATGGAATTTGCCGCGAGAATTAGGAAAAAGGCAAGAGAAATATTAGACGCAAAAAAATTAGCCAACAATGGGGAAGAGGATCGACTATTTAGGAGACAAATGGATGAATATTTTCTCACAAGTTTTAAACGCGGATTAAAAGAGGAGATCGAACACCGACTCCCACCGTGCGTAGACATGCCCACCGCCATCGATCACGCGGTTAGAATTGAAGGCGATCTCAAGGCTCGTAGGGAATTGGAATCGCGTTCCACCAAATCTGAAAGAGCTATTCCGACTAGACCTGTGAGGATATGCAACATTTGCAAAAGGGATAATCACCCGACCGAAGCTTGTCGATTTGCGACTCTAATTTGCCAAATTTGTAAAATCCATGGCCACAGTGCTAACGAATGTCGAAAATCTGCTAACGATCACGGGCCCGTCACGTGCCAAATTTGTAAAAAAAATAGGTCACTCCGCGGACAAATGTTTCCACAGTCAAAGGTCCTACACAATTACTTGCCAATTGTGTAAAAAACCAGGGCACTCGGCTAGCGAGTGTATCTCGCGTAAAGAGCCACAGTATTTTCCGAATGATCGTCCTCGCCCCTCATCTGTTCCTCAGTGCCAATACTGCTATAATCGCGGGCACACTGCGGACAAATGCTTTAAAATTCCGAATAACATGCCGCAAAATGGTACACCGACTTGCCGATATTGCAAAAAATTCGGCCATACATTAGAAAATTGCCGCATACTTGAATATAATAAGTCCCAAAATCAGTCGGGAAACGGGAAGATCGCCCCTCGGACGGACGCGCCGAGCGGTACCCCGATCCCCACGCGTCCAGCAAATTTGGCCACGCAAGAGGCTCAAGCCGACGATACCCGACCTACACAGTAAACGCAGAAAACTTCAATAAGCTACCCTCGGTGTGTATCGGAGTACTACCGGAAAAGGGTCGCACGGTAATGCTATTAGACACCGGAGCTATTCCCAACCTCATAAAGAAAGAATACACAAGAAATATGGTCGGTATCGATGAATCAGACATTATAAAATTAAAAGGTATATCAGAGCTACCAGTTTACGCGTTAGGGAGCCTAATAATTCAAGTATTCGGGTTTAATGCCCTATTTCACATAATTCCAGATTCGATACCGCTCCCCTATCCTGGATTATTAGGGTCGAATTTCTTTTTTGAAACTAAAGCAAAAATTAATTATGAAACAGAACGTTTTGAATTCGGAACAGGATCTCGGCCATTTGAAAAATCAGGCGAACCCGACGAGGTGATAGAAATCCCCGCGCGTTCGGAAACTTCCTTTCATGTAAAAGTGGAGGATAACACGATAAAGGAGGGTTATCTCTCGCCTTTAAAAATCCGCAATGGTGTATATGCCGGCGACTGTCTGGTAACAAACATCCGCGGTAAGGCTCATTTGAAGGTTTACAATACCACAAATGATGCCATACGACTGCTCGTGCCAGTCGTAAAACTGCAAGAATTCGACACGATCGGAGACTTAGCAGAAAATAAAACAAATCAAGATTGCATGACAATTTTAAACTCCAGTTCGATCCCTCGTGACTCTTCTATTTCAAGCGACGATTGCAAGACAATCGCGTATATTCAGGGTCCAAAAGAGGCCAATTTTAAAAATCGACGAAAAATGTCGAATTAAAAACCTGGCATCGCCCCAAAGAGAGCGATGATCAAGGAAAATTTAGAAAAATTTACGGTAGCGAGGAAAGAACTGGAACTGAGATCAATCAATCAAATAAAAATAATAATAAAATCTCGAGCCACGAATCAAGATCGAATAAAATTGAAAAATCGAAAGTAAAAATAAAAGAAAGGCCAATGAGCAAAAAAAATTCAAAATCAAAAGCAAATCAAAATTCAAATCGGAAAGAAATTCAAAACGTAAATTGTGTTTCCCTCTCTGACCCAACATCGGGAAATATCAAAAATCTCTCGGAGCGCATGGAGACAATAAGAGGGCTCCTGCGACTCGATTACCTAGCCAAAGATGAGCTAGACCGTGTAGAAAAAATGATCGAAAAATACCCAGATAGGTTTCACATAAAAGGCGAACCTCTGGAGTCTACATCTGTGCTGCGGCATAAGATCCCCACGGTCGATGACCTCCCGATCAATACAAAACAATACAGGTTTCTTCAGGCTCTTAAGGGCGAAGTCCAGCGTCAGACGAGCTACTGGACTCGAGGATTATCAACCATTCTCAATCCCCAAACAACAGTCCTGTTTGGATCGTACCAAAGAAACCAGACTCCAATGGCAATAAGCGTTGGAGAATGGTAATTGATTTTGGGGCCCTTAACGAAAAGGCAATCGCTGATTCTTATCCGTTGCCTAACATCACAGACACACTGGATCAATTAGGCAAAGCGAATTCGATCTCTCCGTATTCGATCTAGCGTCCGGATTCCATCAGATAGAAATGAATCCCGAAGATAAGCCGAAAACTGCTTTCTCTACTCCGTATGGGCACTATGAATTTTCGAGAATGCCTTTTGGGCTTAAAAATGCCCCGGCGACTTTCCAGCGCTTGATGGACGTCGTGTTGAGTGGACTCCAAGGAGTATCCCTCTTCGTTTATCTCGACGACATCGTCATTTACGCCAAGGATTTAGAGGAGCACGGTAAAAAAACCGAGGAACTGATGGAAAGGTTGCGTAGAGCCAACCTACAATTGCAACCGGACAAATGCGAATTTCTCAGGCCAGAAGTTAATTACCTAGGGCATATAATCGGGAAGGACGGGTTAAGACCGGATCCCAATAAATTATCAGCGGTAAGGGAATTCCCAGTTCCCAAAACTGTTAAAAATATTCGGCAATTTTTAGGCCTAACAGGTTACTACCGTAGGTTCATTAAAGATTTTTCGAAGATCGCGAAACCATTGACGCGACTTTTAGAAGATAAGGTCGATTTCGAATGGACCGAAGAACCACAAGGCTTTCGAAATACTCAAGGATAAGCTCTGTGAAGCTCCCATCTTGCAGTATCCAGACTTTGAAAAACCGTTCATAATAACAACGGATGCTTCCGGCTACGCCTTAGGCGGAGTATTATCACAAGGTGAAATAGGGAAAGATAAACCGATTGCTTATACATCGTGCGTACTGCGCGGGGCAGCCCTTCGGTACGACACATATGAAAAAGAGGCAATGGCAATTATTCACAGCGTTAAAGCGTTTAGGCCTTATATTTACGGTAGGAAATTCACGCTTGTGACCGATCATAAACCCCTGGTCTGGTTTAAAACAGCCAAAGACGCGAACGCACGCGTCCTGAAATGGCGACTTAAACTTTCGGAATACGACTACGACGTCGTGTACAAGCCAGGGAAATTAAATTCAAATGCCGACGTCTTATCGCGTAACCCAATTGAAAAATTCGAGGATGTCAAAGCCATCCCTCATTGCGAACAGAAGAACGATGAAAATCTAGATAAAATAGTACAAGATGTACTCCGCGAATTAAGAGAGAATAGTGTTAGCGAAAACGAAGGACCCATAAGCTTTACAACCCAGGCAGAAATCCACGAAATTCCAAAAATAAAAGAAATACATGTCGTCACCCGCTTGCAAGCGAAAAACGATGCAGGTCAGGTGTTAAAGAAAACGAAACAACAGGTCAAGGAAAACCTCGTTAACGACGCATCGGGAAAGGTTGACGTACCTGCCTCTAAGGGGAAAGACATGCGCTCCAAGTCCCGGCGCCATGCGCTCCGAAATCGTAGGGCCATAAACTACGAGGAGAGTAGCAGCGAGGAGACACAAGCCGAGATAACAAGGCCCGCGCGTGTTAGGCGACCCCGAAAGGGCACTGACCCCGGATCAGCTGAGAGGCCTAACCTGCGCAAAGCACCTCAAATTCCCAACTCCAAAAGCTCCACTGACCTAGATTCCGACTCCACCAACGCAGTTGACTCAATATCCTCTGAAGACAAAGAAATCCCACTCCGGGAAGATAGAACCTCTGAATTTAAAATCGCAAATTGCGTAACAACCAAAGAATTATTTCACTATCGAAACGATAATTTGGTATATTTTGTCGACTCAATTGGAAAACCTTGCGACTCTGGATCACAAAAATTACTCGAAGTCAATAAGCTTCCCCTCTGGAAGAATTTAACAGAAGGTCGTGCCTACAGTAAACAGGTTGGAAAAAAATATCACATTGCCCTAGTCATCAAAGGCGAGTATTCTGGTTCATTATCCTTCGTATTAGAAAATATTAAAGAAAGCGTAAGAGAATTAAAAGATCTTTGCGAAAATCTCAAGCTCCAATCAGTGAGTATTTGCCACAGTAAACACGTCGAGCGCCTAATATGGGCTGACGTCTTGAACATAATAAAAGAAACATTCAAGTCCAGTGAAACAAGAGTAATCATCTGCTGAGGGACACTACGCTATGTGCCAACTGAAAAACGAGATTCCATTTTCTACGAGATGCACAAGTCCCCTATAGGAGGACACAAAGGCGTCTCCAAGACATATAACAGAATTAAAAGAGAGTATTTTTGGGAAGACTTGAAATCGGACATTCAGAGAAGAATTCAACAATGCTTAGATTGCCAATTAAGGAAACTGGTTAGAGTCAAAACAAAACAGCCAATGATCATAACGGATACACCGGGCACGGTTTTTGAAAAAATATCGATGGACATAGTAGGTCCAATGCAACGTACGTCCAATCAGAACGAATACATTCTGACTATCCAAGACAACCTTTCAAAATTTTGTGTCGCTATTCCACTCCCAAATGCACTAGCGACAACGGTCGCCGATGCATTTATAAAGAAATTTATATGCGTTTTTGGTGCACCCAAGGCGCTATTAACAGATCAAGGAAGTAATTTTCTAAGTGGCCCCATGAAACGAATCGCTAAACGATTTCGAATCAAGCGATGTCGGACAACGGCATGTCATCCTCAATCTAACGGATCCCTTGAGAGATCTCATCATGTATTGGCTGAATTTTTGAAACAATATGCAGATAAGGATAATGAATAGGATCAATGGCTAGAATTAGCGACTCTTTCATATAATACCAGCGTTCATGAGAGTACAAAGTATACTCCATATGAAGTAGTTTTTGGCAAACTTCGCTAGTTTGGCAAACTTCGCTAGTTCCATCAAGCGAACCACTTAGAGAATCCGATCAGTTGCCCACCAATCGCGGGTATTTAATCGAATTAATTACGAGAATAAATGGAATCAGGAACCTCGCCTATGAAAACCTAGTCTCGTCCAAACATCGTTCGAAGAAATATTATGATAAAAATGCTAATCTAAAGAGTTTTAAGGTTGGAGATTTTGTCTATCTCCAAAAGGGTCCCAAACCAGGTAAACTTGGAGACCATTATACTGGACCACATAAGGTGCTAGAAAAACTGGACAAGGGTAACGTGAAAATCCAATATTACAACAAAGCACGCATTGTTCACGAGAACAGGTTACGCTATTCGCATATTAACATAGAAACCAAGTCCAAAAGGAAATCCAAGCCGAACAAGGTTAACGGCTCTGACTTCTAATTTTATTAATCGCACTAATCTCATCATTACATTATTTACAGATGATCATAATCCATTTAATATGGATCCTATATTTTACCAATCCTATCAGTGGTATAGTTGGATACGATTGTGGATCGAGCGCATCAAATATAACCACACTATTGCTGTTGGATGTTGAACCTTGCGAGAAACCCGCGCCCGAAAAAATTACGACAAATCAATACATCCAACTACTACAACTGAACGACTACTCGGAAACAATAGTGAAACAATGTAAGGTCGAAATTTTCAGGTCGATATACTATTGTGGAATGTCATCGCATGTGTCCATCGTCAGCAATGGACAAATAGAGTATCTTGAAACGACTAGTAGAGATGCATGCGACGATATGCATAAACACGGAACCACACGGGTCAGTTATACCATAATTAGCGGATTAAAAGATAATCAAACAACCACGAGTAGTATTACCCTCGCCGGCCATGTTAAAGATAACGGAGAGTGCCATGGCGCTTCATACTCAGACCCGTATGGTACCTGGGACAATGTTATAGTCCAAGGCATTGTAAAAATATCTTTAAGAAGCTACACCGCGCAAATCATTTTAAATTCAAACCAAATCCATCTACGATCAGGAACAGTATGTCCCTTGCTCTCAGGCTCATGTGTCGACCCCGATGGGGGATATACCTTTTGGGAACCGAGACCTCGAGAAAATTGCGGTCTCGACAAATACGGCATCCTTTACGAAGGTCTGTTGGTAAAGATTAGCGAAGTCAAATCCGAAAACCCGAATACAGTCTACTCCGTAACATCCGGCGATATTACATTTGCGCTAGCCGCCAAAGAAACTGACCAGATTTGCGGTTATAGCATCCTCAGCACAGAGCACCCTAAATTGTTTATATTTGAAACTACCCGTAGTATCTCTTTTACGATCCGAGGAAGGTTCCCGGTCGCGAACCTTGACATATTTGCCTACGTTAACTCTAAGTTTATATATGTAGAACGGCACATACGCCAACAAATGAAATCATTGTATCAAAATATGCTCGAGCAACAATGCGATAGAGAACGCCAAATATTACGAAATAGCTTAACCTTAGCGACACAAGCGCCAGACGAATTTGCATATAACTTAATGAAAGGACCTGGCGACATGGCAGTCCTAGCCGGCGAAGTAGTACACGTAATTAAATGTATACCTATAGACGTAAGTTTAATCAGGTTGCAAGAATGTTATAATCAACTACCTGTCACTCGTGGGAACAACACATATTTCCTAACCCCTAGAACTCACATCTTATTAAAAAAGGGAACCCAAACCACATGCAATACCCTCCTTCCTCCATACTACCACTTCGGGGACACGTGGTACAAGTTCATGCCCATACCAGTAGAAGCTGTGCCACCTGCGAGCATGAAACCCATGACGAAGGCTACCTGGAAATATACTAACCCGTCTTCGCTGGCATCAAGTGGAATCTACTCGAAGGAAGACATTGAGAGCCTCCGGGAACGCATAATGTTCCCGGTGGAAAAGCCCGCTGTCCTGAATCACATGGCGCGGGGAATCAGTGGACAAGACACCGCAAATCAAGGGATGCAGTTGCTCAATCTTCGGGACAATCACAGTATGCAACATCTCGCGGAATCTATCTGGAATCGTACATGGGGGAAGTTCATCCAATTCGGAACGGCAAGCGCTGGTGTCATCGGCATATTGCTGATCGCGCGAGCAATTAAACTCCTCGTGGACACGGTAATCCATGCCTACAGCCTGCATACCGTATATGGAAGGTCGATATACCTCATCGGCGCAGTTTGGGACTCACAAGGAACATCCCTCAGGTGTCCGCCTCCGATTTTGTTGAAACTCATATATGTGATAGAGCATCGAAAACTTTGAGACACGTATTTTTTTTATCGGCGGAAAAACGGATTTTAGGGGCGAAACCGGGCCTCAAAAAAAGGCGTGTCGAGGGGTGATTTTGCAGTTTCACCCAGAAGCAATCCACCGATCTGAATGAAACAAAAACGAAAATTCTTCTAATGAAAAGCGATGAAAAATCCACTATGAAAATGTTGAGAAAAAATTTAATTAGGGGGTAAACCACCCCTCAATTTGCCTTTTTTTCACCCCACACTTAAGAGGGTTGTATGCAAATTAATAAAACAGGTATCATTTTGAAGGGCAATTAAAATTAAAGTTGACGGGTTTTTGCGTTTTGGCGGCATAGCAAATTTAAGGGGGTAAACCACCCCTAACATAAAATTATTTATCATGGTCGTTTTTTCTGTGTTTAAAGTATATCGGCTGATTTTAAATATTTCTATAAGCCACAATTCAATGTTTTATCATATTTTAAAATTGTTACATTCGTCTTAAGGGGTAACTACCCCTCTGACGAGAAACATCATTGAAGTATCCGCTTTCGATTTCGTTGAAACTCATATATGTGGTAAAGCATTGCAAACTATTAAACATGTTTTCTTTGTATCGGCAGAAAAACGGCGTTAGGGGATGAAACCACCCCTCAAAGTTTCTCCCACAAGCAGTCCACCGATCTGAATGAAACAAAATCGAAAATTCCTCTAAAATTAAGCGATGAAAAATCCACTACAAGAGTGTTGATTAGAAATATAATTAAGGGGTAAACCATCCCTCCATTTGCCGTTTTTCACCCCACGCTTAAGAGGGCTGTATCAAAATTAATAAAACAGGTATCATTTTGAAGGGGAATCAAAATTCAAGTTGACGCGTTTTTGCGTTTTAGCAGGACACCAAATTTAAGGCGTTAAACCACCCCTAACATAAATTTGTTTGTTTCCATTCATTTAAAAAAACCAGAGGATTTTGAAAATCCTGTTACCTTTGGTTTTGGTGAATCGAACACACATTGTGGAATACCCGGTTGCAATAATTTGGCCATTATCAGATGTGCGTGGTGCAAAAAGTCGTTGTGTTTAAAGCATTTTTTTGACGATTATCATTATTGCAGGAATTATGAGCCATGATTGTTGATGGTTGATAGTTGATAGACTAGAAAAAAAAGTATATATCACAAGAAAATGATTTGACGGCATATGACTGCGATACTTTTCACAAGTACTACTAATTAAATCAGCTGATATGATTCCCAAATGAAATATGTCAAAATAAATTAAAAACATGTTCGTTAACCTACTGTAAAACCCTCAGTTTCATTAATATGTTTAATTAAATAAAGGGTAAAATAATAAATATATACATTCCTCCACAAAACTACGTCGCTGGCTAAATTATCGCTTGATCCAGGCGCATCATCGTTCCGAAATATAAGAAGTCAGCCTTATAACTTATTCTGGAAATTATTATAATTAATGATATAGTAAAAGTGTATGTTTATTCCTATGGAGATGCTTAATGGACGTGCATATTAAGATCGGAAGCGTTTCGACACGAAAATATGAGTCTTATGAGTAAGGGGTAGCCCCACGTCCCCACTCTTGAAGTACCGCTCCTAAAGCTCAAGACGAATATGCCTGCACACACAAAAATAAAATTGATATTACCGATGAAATGAAAACAGTTTTAACGAAATTCGTGAAACCTTTCGCGAAACTACAAACGAAAAGCAATTAGAGGGGGTAGTTTACCCTTAAAATGTAAAAATTTAAAAACGTAATAATTTAAAAACGCGGGAGAATATTTTGAATCCGCGGAGACATGTTAAACACAGAAAACACTACGGTGATGGACAAATCTATGTTAGGGGTGGTTTACCCCCTTAAATTTGCTGTCCCGCTGAAACGCAAAAACGCGTCAACTTGAATTTTGATTCCCTTTCAAAATGATACCTGTTTTATTAATTTTCATATAACCCTCTTAAGCGTGGGGTGAAAAACGGCAAATGGAGGGATGGTTTACCCCTTAATTATAATTATAATCAACACTCTTGTAGTGGATTTTTCATCGCTTAATTTTAGAGGAATTTTCGATTTTGTTTCATTCAGATCGGTGGACTGCTTGTGGGAGAAACTTTGAGGGGTGGTTTCATCCCCTAACACCGTTTTTCTGCCGATACAAAAAAAACATGTTTAATAGTTTGCAATGCTTTACCACATATATGAGTTTCAACGAAATCGAAAGCGGATACTTCAATGATGTTTCTCGTCAGAGGGGTAGTTACCCCTTAAGACGAATGTAACAATTTTAAAATATGATAAAACATTGAATTGTAGCTTATAGAAATATTTCAAATCAGCGGATATACTTTAAACACAGAAAAAACGACCATAATAAATAAATTTATGTTACGGGTGGTTTACCCCCTTAAATTTGCTATGCCGCCAAAGCGCAAAAACCCGTCAACTTTAATTTTAATTACCCTTCAAAATGATACCTGTTTTATTAATTTGCATACAACCCTCTTAAGTTTGGGGTGAAAAAAAGGCAAATTGAGGGGTGGTTTACCCCCTAATTTAATTTTTTCTCAACATTTTCATAGTGGATTTTTCATCGCTTTTCATTAGAAGAATTTTCGTTTTTGTTTCATTCAGATCGGTGGAATGCTTCTGGGTGAAACTGCAAAATCACCCCTCGACACGCCTTTCTTTGAGGGGCGGTTTCGCCCCTTAAATCCGTTTTTCCGCCGATAAAAAAAATACGTTTCTCAAAGTTTTTGATGCTCTATCACATATATGAGTTTCAACAAAATCGGAGGCGGACACCTGAGGGATGTTCCTTGTAAGTCTAGGCTGTGTGTAGAGTTAGGTTTAGACCTAAAGGACGCGAAAGAGCAAATTTTGGACGGTTTGTGGTCGTGAGAGTTGTGCGTGTCGTTGCTGTCGCGTACGCATTATACCATGGACGAATTGGTGCATGATTTAATAGCCAACGATCGCGCGTTATCATCACGGTCAGCGCGAGTGCGAACAGGTCGGGACCAAGACATTCGCGAGCGGCCCCGACCGTCGAGATTCGTGGGCACGGCGCGACCAGTCGACCCCGATCCCGCCAGGTCAGTAAACCGAAATGTATTAAGTGCGTCGAGGCCGCAGGAAGTACTCCGAGCAGGCCGCCTGCCGATGCGTAACGCAGAAGGCGAGCCGCGGTGCTTCAACTGCGAGGGGCACGGACATCTCGCGCGGGATTGCCCTAAACCGCGAAAGATAGAGAAGTGCGCTAGGTGCGAGGCTGCGGGACATACCCCAAAGCATTGTAATATAGGGCCCCGAGTGGCGCAAGTGCGTTCCCTGGCTGAGGAAGCTGGAGGAGGAACGATAGACAAATATATAAAAGAAGTGCGAATCGGCTCGAGTGCGGTCCGAGCCTTAATAGACACAGGTAGTTCAGAGTGCACATTAAAGGCCTCCCGGGTGTTGGAGGATGGCCACACTCTGATAAGAAAATTGAACTATTTAAAAGCATTCGGGCCAGCTCACTACCAGGTAACGTCGCCGGGGATGGTCCGCGCAGTCGTCGCGGTAGATGGTGTACTGGTGCCGGATATATTGTTGCGTGTCGTCCCTGACGATACGCAACAGTACGACTCGATAGTGGGTCGCTCGTTCACGGAGCAGCCATATGTCGAGTACGCGAAAAGCGGGAACGAGCTGCGGTTCTGGCGGCGCGAGGGAGTCGAGCCGGCTGGACCCTTGCCGGACGCAGTCCCAAGCCGGTCAGGACTTCGCGCCAGCGAAGAAAATATGATCCTGCCCGCGCAGATACAGCTAATCGACGTTCACGACGGGACTTCAGAGCGACAAGTCGCCGTCCACAACGCGGGTCCAGGGGGGCAAACGGTAGATGCTGGAAGCCAACTCCAGCGCGGTGAGATAAGCCCCGTACCGTGGGTCAGGAGTCAAATCACCGCGAGGGCCATAACGCAGACGGACCTCGACGTAGGAGCGGAACAGCCAAACGAGGTAAAAGCTGAGTTAATTCAAATTGTAAATGCGCATCGGGACACGGTAGCCCTGGACATGTCGGAATTAGGCCAGGCTACCGGTGTCAAGATGGACATACAAGAAAAACCCGGCTCCAGGCCGGTCAGTTCGAAGCCGTACCGTGCAAGCGAGCAGGAACGGGCTGAACTGAGAAGGATTTTGGCCGAGTGGTGCGAGGCAGGCCTTGTAAGGGATACGGAGTCGCCTTACGCCAGCCCGGTGCTCCTAGTGAAGAAGAGAGATGGCTCGTCGCGGATGGTAGTGGACTTCCGCAAGCTCAATCGACAGACGGAGCGGGTCCACTTCCCGCTGCCAAACATGGACGACCACCTCGCACTCATTCGGGAAGCCCGGCTGTACATCACCTTGGACTTGGCCAATGGGTACCTCCAAATAGCATTGACAAAGAGTGCCTGTCACAAAACTGCGATAATCACTCCGGATGAAACGGCGGAATTTTCACGAATGATTTTCGGTCTAATGAACGGGCCGGCATACTTTTCGAAAGCTATGCACCGAGCGCTCGGCCCGTTACGCGACAGCGTTGTATTATTTTATTTGGACGATATCCTGATTCCAGGCCGGGACTGGGAGAACCTTAAAGACCGACTGGTGAAGACCCTGCGAGCGCTGCGGGAGGCGGGTCTGACCATCAACCTGCGAAAGTGTCAATTCCTGAAAACAAAAATAACTTACCTGGGCTTCGAAATCAGCGAACGTGGGATAGAGCCAGCCCCATCGACGGTACGCGCCATCGACGAGTATCCCGTTCCGAAGACGGCCATTCCTGGGGATGGCCACTTTCTTCCGCAAATTCGTGCCGCGATTTGCGAAAATGGCAGCCCCCTTCACTCGCTATTGAAGGCGAACGCGCACTTCACCTGGGACGAGGAGCCACAGTGGTCCTTCCAGGCGATCAAGGGCGCTTTGACCTCCAGGCCGGCGCTGTGTCCGTTCGATCCGGCCAAGGAAACACAGCTGCACACTGACGCGAGTGCTGAGGGCTTGGGCGCCCTACTGCTGCAGCGGAACGCGGAGGTTCACTGGCAGCTGGTCTACGCAATAAGCCGAAGAGCCAGCGAAACGGAGCGGAATTACCACTCCAACAAATTGGAGCTCCTCGCGATCGTCTGGGCGCTGGGCCATCTAAGACCATTATTATTAAATATCAGATTTCAGATCGTCACGGATTGCCAAGCGTTGGTGCACCTCAGTACGGCGAGGACAACCAACCCGCAATTGATTCGCTGGATCAGCGCGCTATCGGAATACGACTTCGAGATTCAGACAGGCCGGGCGAACGCCTCGCGCACGCGGACGCGCTGAGCCGGGCCCCGGTCCCCGAGGTGCCGACCATCGATGCAGCTTCGTTCGCTCCCGGCGTATTCGTCGTGATGTCCGAGGCGGACGAAGTAGCCCAACTCCAACACGCGGACCGCAACATGCGGAGTCGGAGGAGCATCTTAGCCAAGCCCGAGGAAAATCGAACTGCGGAAGAAAAAGCAAAGGTGCGGGGGTACGAGCTCTCAGAGGGGCTCTTCTACAAGCGACGAGGGGAGCTCCTCGTCTTCGCCGCGCCGAGGGCTATGCGGAAGGGCCTGCTCGTCCGCTACCATGACCTCAGAAGCCATCCCGGGGTAGAGAGGACCTGCGCAATCCTCTCCAGGGATTTCCATTTTCCGGCGATGAAAAGATACGTGCGAGGACACGTGCGGTCCTGCATTATTTGCGCACTCGTCAAGGGCAAGAGAGGGCGTCCCGCTGGAGAGCTCCATCCGATACCACCAGGCAATCGGCCATTCTCGGTCACCCATGTGGACCACATGAGACCGCTGATGACCTCGAAGTCGGGCAACAAATACATTTTCGTCATTATCGACAACCTTACGAAATACATAATATTGCAGGCCACTCGAGCCACCTCCACGCGAGGGGTCATCCGTTCCCTAGGACAGCTGGTTGAGAACTTCGGAGCGCCGGGGCGGATCATCGGCGACCGGGGAACGTGTTTCACCGCAGGGAAGTTCGCGGAATTCTGCGAGAAGCACGGGATCCGCCATGTGCTGACTTCGCCGCGACATCCACAGGCCAACGGGCAAGTGGAGCGAGTCAACAGCACGCTCGCTGAGGCTCTGATTGCGAGCCTCCAAGACAACGAGGGCAGAGACTGGGACCGTCGCCTGGCCAAGGTCCAAAGGGACCTAAACAATCTGCCGAATGCGACAACCGGGAAGAGCCCTTTCGAGTTGCTGTTCGGGTACATCCCGCGGAGAGACGATGGGAAGCTACGGACGCTGGTGGAACCGGCGAAACAATACACGCCACCAGCCGAACTCCAGGAAGGCGACCGAGGAATAATAGAAAGACGTCAGCAAGAAATGAAGAGGCGCCACGACCGAGGGTGAGTCAAAAACCCCGAATATGCCGTGGGGGACATAGTCTACATGAGCGCGGCGCCCGACGTAACCGGGGAGAGTCGGAAGCTCCAACGACGCTACAGGGGGCCCCTCACCATCACCCAGCGACTGCCAGCGGACACTTACCGCGTGACCGACCTCAGGCCCCGCGAGGGGCGCCGTTACGCCACAACTGCGCACGCGTCTCAGTTAATGGGGTGGGAGCCCCATTGCGACGACATCGGAGAAGAAAGCGGCAGCGAGAGCAGCGAGGACAAGAACACGGAGAGCGCGGAGGCCGAGTCCCCGTCGGGGGCAACGGGCGGAGTGCCGCCAACCCAACGTCCGCAGCGAGCAAGGCGCGCCCCGCCCCATCTCAAGGAATACATCACGACGCCTACGCTCGAGGACGAGCTTTCATCAGGATGACCGAGTGTTATAACTCCGGCGCTTGCCGTTGCGATAACGTCGGGGAAATGGAGTAGAAAAAGGGGGTGAGAGAAGGAGTAGGAAAATGGAGCAGGAAAGGACCCCAGGGAGGGGGTGGAGGATATATTAGGGGGTGGAGAGAGTCGCCTTCCTTCTTCTCCTGCAGAAACCGAGAGCAATTAGAGCCGATTACCGCGAATTTGTGAAAGTATTGAGTGTCGAGTCGGAAAGGCGAGTCCGGTCGATCCTCGGGGGCCGCGTGCGCGAGAGCCCCGAGAGTGCAAGCTAAAAACGCTGAAAGGGAAAACGAACCCGGACGACCGCGAGTCCCGGTGCTGCGAGGAAACTGTACCTCCGCCCGTGCGTGTACGGAGCGGAGCATATCGAGTCACGTTTTAAATAAAACCAAGAAAAGTCATTGCGGTTACTGAGGCACCTTATCCCGCCATTCCTCCCGCCTCGTCGCCCGAGCATAACGGAAGGAACCGCTCTACGTTGTAATATTCGCGTGCCGTCGTCGTCGCGTCGAAGCGACACTTAGCATCGTCGTCGGTAAGAACAAAAAAGAAACACTTTTCGAGTCTCACTTTCACCGTGGGCAAACTTACACGTTAATTTTCGTCAATGTTGCTCTTCGGAGAAGTTGAGAAACTTCAAGTGTAGAAGAACGATGTAAATCAATCTAACGCGAAAAACCGCTGAGGTTCCGATCCACGCAGGCCCCTGACACTGCAGACCATGGAGCCTAGATACCAGGAGGTTCAGCGGCAATGCAAAGGCGCTGAAAAAAGCGTCCCCGAAAATGTGTCGAAGTGATGGCGCTCGGGCGCAGCGGCACCTACATATATGGTAATATATTGGTCAACGAGGTAAAAGTGTTCGGATGAGTTTCTAACCTCACGACAGACCGATCGTGATATCAAACGTCGAAATATCCGCCGATTCATAATTTCCTCATGACGGTTCCTTGAAAAATGCAAAAGCGAGAAAAGATCTCAAACTCAAAATGGCGGCGCATCTAGACAAACGTGTTTTTTTTTACAAATAGCTTCACGGGAGAACGATTTTCTCGTAGAATATAAGACCTGAAACAAAAACCAAAAAAATGATAACTTATGTATTATTAGTTATAAGACTACCTAGAAATTTGCTTTCAAATTTTGAAAAAATAGCGCACTTTGAAGGAAATAAATCGATTATTTGCCAAAAAAGCAGTAAATTGTAAATAAAAAAAAGTTTACATTTAATCAAAAAACGGCTACGGACTCCCATAGAGAATGTAATTGTCAAGCTGCTTTCAAAATTTCAAATCGATGCATGGAAAAGTGGTCGAGTTATCCGTCTTCCGAGATTGAAAAAAGTGGGTTCGAGAAAAACGCGTTTAAAATTGTGCGAGCAACTCAGCACGCGCTCCGAGGTGCTGCGGCCAAATCGATAGTTGTACCTTTAAATAAAAAAAATCGCTACAGGACCAATTGCATATTGTTTTTATGACACCAAAGTATTTTTAGGCAAGAAAACGTCGTTCCAAAATCCTAGAGTGGTGTTTTCCCTTAACACGAATGAGGGTTAGGTACATCATCTGTGATCTGTCTTAGATCGCACCCATGTTTAGCGTATATCTATATACATATAGGTGCCGGAGCACCCCAGCGCCATCATTTCTCGTTCTCGTTTTGGGGACGAGTTGAAAGGCTCCGCTGAACCTCCTGGTACAGAGATTAGTAGGGAGATGTACAACGCTCCCCTGTTCGGCGTGCCTCGGAAATGGCGCTAAATCGCGGGGGCGAGTTCGGGAATATGATTTTGTGTGCATGGCCTCTGTCGAGGTTGCAGATTCCCTTGTAGCCGCGCGAGTCGTGAGCACCGCTCAAGTCGACATCGCAGTCAGCGTGCACACGAATGAGTAGCTCGGTGGGGGAAAAGTCTGCCCCTCGCTCACTCGACAGGCGAACGGAGCGAGGTTTTCCGTCCGATCGAGCTCGACATATGTGTGGCCGTACTGCGGATTGGAATATGCATTCAATGAATTTCAAAGGGAAAAACATGTATCCAGAAAATTGTTTTCTCTCGGTTGGCCGTTTATGCCGAGAATGCGGGTTAAAAAAATTAACGACGAACCGCGTTGAAAAATAAAACGCCGAAACGACCGTGGAAGGTTCACAAAGAAATCTTCGGCCTATGCCGCGGGCGTAACGGCGTTTTTTTAAACACCCACATTATGAATAAGCGTGTATCATAAATGTTTTTCTATCCTCAATGAGCGCCGTGGCTGAATTGGCAGCGTGACCGATTGACGATGCTTGCGGTCCGGGTTCGATCCCTGGTTAATCGACGTTTTTAATGTAATTTTTTTTTCTTCATTTTATATTCAAAAAATTTCGAAATTACTCTCGCTTTAGCTATTCTCGCATGTCCGGGCATTATTTATGATATTTAATTAATATATGTTTAATTTAAAAAAAGACATTGGCTACCGGGGATCGAACCCGCGTCGTCTGCACTCAGAGCCCGCACGCTGATATATCAACCGCGAGGCTCTTGTGACTGCAAACCTGCCTTACGTATGCACACTTATCCAACCTTAAAAAAAAATCGCTGCATACCAATTGCATGTTGTTTTTATGACCCCAAAGTATTATTGAAGACAAATGAAAACGATTTTTCCAAATTCCTAGAGCGGTATTATCCCTTAAAGAATAGAAATTGATTTTTTGATCGTTGTAAATGTATATCCCCTTTTAAAGACTTTAAGGCGTCTGGCCACCTTGGCCGATCGAAAAATGGGTATATTAAAAAAAATAATAATAAACTCGAAAGTATGGGCCGGAATATTTTTATTTTTTTACACAACGTCAGAAAGGGCTTTAAGAATAACGTTAATAAATTTCCATTCAAAATGTTAAAAAATGGCGCCGTTATGCACATTGCCGCGGAGGCCCGCCGCACGATACGCGCGGTCGTTGTCCCAGCTGTTACCCGGTCATGTCACATCTGCAAAAAAAAACCAGCTCATTCGTGAGTAGTGTCGCTACAATGTAACGTAGCGGTTTTTTCTCGACCATTGAAAAAATTATGGTGAGCCGAAGAAAAAAAAATTGTATTTTTCACCGAAATTATGGCTCACCATAATTTTTTTAACGGTCGAAAAAAAACCGCCACGCTACATTGTAGCGACACTACTCACGAATGAGCTGATTGTTTTTTTTCAGATGTCACATGACGGCGTAACAGCTGGGACAACGACCGCGCGTATCGTGCACTTTTCTTCAAAACTCATTTCCGTATTGGGGGAAACATTTATTTTTTTGTCATATTTTCCAATACTGTTTGCACCATAATTTGGAACGCCCGCTCATTTTGAGCAACTTCAACATGCGTCGGGTGGGGCGAACGACTGCGTGTTCGGTCGCGTCGACGATACTCGCGGCGTCCTTACTGCGGCCGCTCCCCGCGCTCGTGCCGATGTTCTTTCGATGGCCTGCCCTTCTCGCGCCCTTGGGCTGCCTCGGGTCGCTCTTGCCGCTACGGCTGCTGCTGACGACCACTTTTCTTTTTGTTGCGGCGCCAAAATTTCTTCTTTGTAACTGTGAACAATAAATAATAAAATGTACAAATAAAATACATTACTCACACAAATGAAGGGATATTTAAAAAATTCAGAATTTTTGGCTGATTTTCAACAAGGGATAACTCGGAGTAAAAATGGTCGTACAGAAAATGAAAAAGAGGAAATTATAGCTTCAAGTATCTAGTTGTCAGATCTGGACTGTAACATTTTTTAGCGTCGGTGGTTTTCTTGTAATCATCCGAAAAGCAACGAAATTTTTTTTCCAAATTTTTGCTCGTCTTTAAAATGGTCTGTTGACTTCAAATATTTTTTTTTATCATACGATTATAAAAGTCTTTTGGACAATTTAATCAGCTTTAATTTGACCTTTTAACGAGCTCCGTACGATAATTTGGCGCGGAGTAATCGTCGATCAAAGCAAAAAAAGTCCATTTTAACTTTGACAATCAATTACTCGAGAATTAATGATCGTACAGAAAATAAAAGTAGGGTTTTGGAAACGACAAAACATTCTCTATGACATGCAATTAGCGGCTGTTGATAAAACATGTTTTTTCAGAGTAATGATGTTGACTGAAAAAAAGTTGAAAATTTGCCAATTTAAGGATATTTGGAAAATTTGGTATAACTTTGGATATAATGCATCAACGACGGATATCGTCGGTAATGTTTTAACCTCGAAGTGTCCCCAAAAAACTCTCAAAGTTGCAAAGCGCTGCGATTTATTTTTTCTTAGTGCCCCGAAGGTTCAAATTTATCGTTTCTGTCAAAAATCACCGTAACAAGCAATTTTTCGATTTTTATTTTTTTTTCATCTTTAAAATGTTTTTTTAGCAGTAATGCGCAATTTATTTATTCAAAGACATCAATTTACAAGAAAAAATTTCAAAAGAAATTTCAAAAAAAAATCAAATTTTTAGGGTAGTTTTGAAAAAAACTGTTTTTCGTGTTAATTAAGAAAGTGTATTTCAACGATTGAAGCTGAAAAAAAATTAAAAGTTCGAGATTTGTGTGAAGAGAATCAGTCGACAGAAGGGGGGTATATCAGCAAAGGTGGTTTAGACTGGTAAAAAAAATCGACCAAATTTTTTTTTACTAGAGGAGATCATCGTTAACACGTGAAAAAAATTGAATTTTTTTTATTTGAAAAAAAAATGTTTATTTAAAAAAAAAATTTCCCGTGTTAACGATAACTGGTAAAAAAAATTTATCGTTATCGTTCACGTGTTAACGATAACTGGTTAACGATAACTGGTAAAAAAAATCGACCAAATTTTTTTTACTAGAGGAGATCATCGTTAACACGTGAAAAAAAATTGATTTTTTTTTTAATTTGAAAACACAAAATGTTTATTTCAAAAAAAAAAATTCACGTGTTAACGATAATCTCCTCTTGTCAAAAAAAATTTGATCGATTTTTTTTTACCAGTCTAACCACCTTTGTTGTTGAATACCCCCCTACTGTCGACTGATTTTGTTCACACAAATCTTGAACTTTTGATTTTTTCGCAGCTTCAATCGTTAAAGTACACTTTCTTAACAAACACAAAAAACAGTTTTTTTCAAAACGACCCTAAAAATTCGAATTTTTTAATTTAATTTTATTTTATCGATTTTTTTTCTTGGTAATTGTTGTCTTTGAATGAATAAAGTACGCAATATTGCTAAATAAAACACATTTGAAGAGGTATAAATGAATAAAAATCGAAAAATTGCTTGTTACGGTGATTTTTGACAGAAACGATGAATTTAATCCTTCGGGGCACTAAGAAAAAAAATCGCAGCACTTTGCAACTTTGAGGGTTTTTTGGAGACACTTCGAGGTTAAAACATTACCGACGATATCCTTCGTTCATGCATTATATCCAAAGTTATACCAAATTTTCCAAATATCCTTAAATTGGCAAAATTTCAACTTTTTTTCAGTCAACATCACTCCGAAAAAAAATGTTTGATCAACAGCCCCTAATTGCATGTCATCGAGAATATTTTGCAGTTTCCAAAACCCTACTTTTATTTTCTGTACGATTATTAGTTCTCGAGTAATTGATTGTCAAAGTTAAAATGGTCAAAAGTAAAAAAATTTGGAAAAAAAATTTCGTTGGTTTTCTGATGATTACAAGAAAACCGCGCACGCTAACAAATTTTACAGTCCATATCTGAAAACTAGATTCTTGAAGCTATAATTTCCTTTTTTTATTTTCTGTACGACCATTTTTCTTCGAGTTATTCTATGTTGAAAATCAGCCAAAAATTTGGAATTTTTTTAATACCCCTTATTTTGTGTGAGTAGTGGATTTTATTTGTACATTTTATTATTTATTTTTTACAGTTACAAAGAAGAAATTTTGGCGCCGCAACAAAAAGAAAAGTGGTCGTCAGCAGCAGCCGCAGCAGCAAGAGGCACCCGAGGGAGCCCAAGGGCGCGAGAAGGGCAGGCCATCGAAAGAACAGTGGCGGGAGCGAGGGGAGCGGCCGCAGCAAGGACGCCGCGGGTATCGTCGACGCGATCGAACCGGCAGTCGTTCACCCCGCCGGACGCATGTTGAAGTTGCTCAAAACAAGCGGGCGTTCCAAATTTTGGTGCAAACAGTATTGAAAAATATGACAAAAAAATTAATGTTTCCCCCAATACGTAAATGAGTTTTTATTTTTCCCCTTAGAAAATTAATTTAAAAAATTGTTGAAGAAAAGTGCCGAAACGATCGAGAAAGGCTCGAAGACAACTTTGCGTATTTCTCGATCGGCATTTTTTTCAAAACACATTTCACATTGGATAAGTGTGTTTCGGCATTTTTTACAACACATTTCACATTGGGATGGGGGTCAAAACTTTGAAAAGCCAAATATAGAACGACAAAGATTTCGAAATGACAGAATTATAATCTCAATGTAACGAACTGTAAATTATTCAAAATGTTATCCTTCGACCGATGACGAAATTGAAGAACTATTACACCAAAGGATCATTTATTCGGGAGCTCATTTATTCGAGAACGTGTATTCAGATTGGCTGCAGTTTGAGTCATACAAATACAAATTCAAACAATCTAGAACATCCATATCTCTGAAATGGAAAGACGTGAGTATCTAATATTGGTAATACCATCTATAGGAAAAAGACATATATATCGAGGATACAAACTTCGAAAGTGTAGATCTCAGATAGGCAAACGAGCGATGGTCCAAAATAGCGAACATCAAAGAAGTGGAGGATTCTTTTAAGGCGTCTGACCACCTTGGCCGATCGAAAAATGGGTATATTAAAAAAAAATAATAAACTCGAAAGTATGGGCCGGAATATTTTTATTTTTTTACATAACGTCAGCAAGAGCTTTAAGAATAACGTTAATAAATTTCCGTTCAAAATATTTAAAAAATCAGCTCATTCGTGAGTAGAGTCGCTACAATGTAACGTAGCGGTTTTTTTTTCGACCATTAAAAAAATTATAGTGAGCCATAATTTCGGTGAAAAATAATTTTTTTTTCTTTCGGCTCACCATATTTTTTTTAATGGTCGAAAAAAAACCGCTACGCTACATTGTAGCGACACTACTCACGAATGAGCTGATTTTTTTTTGCACATGTGACATGACCGGGTAACAGCTGGTACAACGACCGCGCGTATCGTGCGGAGGGCCTCCGCGGCAATGTGCATAACGGCGCCATTTTAAAATATTTTGAACGGAAATTTATTACCGTTATTCTTAAAGCCCTTTCTGACGTTGTGTAAAAAAATAAAAATATTCCGGCCCATACTTTCGACTTTATTATTTTTTTTAAACATACCCATTTTTCGATCGGCCAAGGTGGCCAGACGCCTTAAAGTCTTTAAGAAGGGATACACATTTACAACGATCAAAAAATCAATTTCTTTTCTTTAAGGGATAATACCACTCTAGGAATTTGGAAAAATCGTTTTCATTTGTCTTCAATAACACTTTGGGGTCATAAAAACAATATGCAAATGGTATGCAGCGATTTTTTTTTAAGGTTGGATAAGTGTGTATACGTAAGGCAGGTTTGCAGTCACATGAGCCTCGCGGTTGATATATCAGCGTGCGGGCTTTGAGTGCAGACGACACGGGTTCGATCCCTGGTAGCCAATGTCTTTTATTAAATTAAACATATATGAATTAAATATCATAAATAATGCCTGGACATGCGAGAATATCTAAAGCGAGAGTAAGTTCGCAATTTGTTGAATATAAAATGAAGAAAAAAAATAGATTAAAAAAAGTCGATTAACCAGGGATCGAACCCGGATCGCAAGCATCGTCAATCCGTCGCGCTGCCAACTCAGCCACGACGCTCATTGAGGATAGAAAAACATTTATGATACACGCTTATTCATAATGTTTACTGTTAAAAAAAACGCCGTAACGACCGCGGCAAAGGCTCAAGATTTCTTTTTGAACCTTCCACGGTCGTTTCGGCGTTTTATTTTTCAACGCGGTTCGTCGTTAATTTTTTTAACCCGCATTCTCGGCATAAACGGCCAACCGAGAGAAAACAATTTTCTCGATACATGTTTTTCTCTTTGAAATTCATTAAATGCATATTCCAATCCGCAGCACGGTCACACATATGTCGAGCTCGATCGGACGGAAGACCTCGCTCCGTTCGCCTGTCGAGTGAGCGAGGGGCAGAGACTATTCCCCCACCAAGTTACTCATTCGTGTGCACGCTGACTGCGATATCGACTTGAGCGGTGCTCACGACTCGCGCGGCTACAAGGGAATCTGCAACCTCGACAGAGGCGATGCACACAAAATCATATTCCCGAACTCGCCGCCGCGATTTAGCGCCATTTCCGAGGCACGGCGAAAAGGGGAGCGTTGTACATCTCTCTACTAATCTCTGCCTGGTATGTAGGCTCCATGCTGCAGACCTTTCCCATGGTAAGAAAGTGATCACGCTCTGGCCCCAGCGTTGTCGCTCGAGTTTAAATATATTGTGTGGCACTAGTAGTCGAGTGCCCGGTTGACTATATATATATATGTCGGTCGTAGAGCATATTGTTCGCATCGTTCCCATCCATCCATTCGCAATTATTCGCATCTCGCATTGTTCGGAAGTTATGTCATTAAAACATATTAAAATTATTTAGTGTACTAGGTGTGCTATTACAACTATTGTTGCTATTCAATAACGCAATATGCCTACGTGCGCTGCGAGCGAGCCGGGCACATGACTCCCAGCGCCTCTAACGGCGATCTACATTTCACGGTCCACCGAAACTGCTCCGTGTCAGGGCAGCCCCCTGACACTGGTAGATAAATACTGTTCGCAAAATGTCCTAGCCGCACTGTGGCGCTAGTAGTCGTGTGACAGGCATGCACATGAATGTATGTTGCGCCGTGTGTTTCGAATTTCTTACAAGAATAAAAATCTATTGATATATTTGGAATGATTTTTCGTTCTAATGATTTTCCATTTGAACACAATAAATAACCTCGCCATAACGATAACAGGCGAAAGCCACGAAAGTATCGAATCGTTCAGCTGATCAAAGTATTTAGAGCCGAAGGCTGTCACACAACAGCCAACGCTAGGCAGTGGTGATTTCAAGAACTAAAAATCCGGGACAAATCGCATTTTCGTTTGTCGTATAGGAATAGTAAGCCAGTGTGAGGGGACTGTGTCAGGGACAGGGGGCTGGCATTTTTCAGAATTAAGAGACGCGGCAGCATCTTGACGCCAAGTAATAAGGAAAAAAATCGACGCCACTGATCGATGCCACTGATCTCGACGCCACTGACCGACTGACGGACACGCCGCGACTCTTTATACGGTATGATGGGCTTTAGCAGACGACGTTCTAACTTTGATTCGATATTACGCGAAAACGCGGCGACTAAAAAAAATTATGTCATTTGACCAATGAAATATCTTTTTCTATCGATTTTGTTTGGGTCATTTTCCGATCCGTCTACTCAATCATGAGATCTCATAAAATTCAACCGAATTTCGGAATGATTTTTTTACCACGAAAATTATTCGACAGTCGTCAATTTTAAAATATACACTACATCGAATCGAATACGCCGTGTGTGAAAGACCCTGACACGTAGTGCCTCCCGTTTCTTGTACCGCCGGGCAGTTGCGTGGATCGGAACCCCGGTGTTTTGTCGCGTTAGATTGATTACATCGTTTTTCTACACTTGAAGTTTCTCGGCGTCTCCGAAGAGCAACATTGACGAAAATTAATGAGTGAGTTTGCTTACGGTGAAAGTGAGACTCAAAAAGTGTTTTTCTTTTGTTTTTACCGACGATGATGCTGTGTCGTTTCGACGCGACAACGGCAGCACGCGAAGTTCACGAATTCTTCAATATCGACGCAATTTTCCCGTACCCGCGATCATATGGATATTATCGTGTATCTTCGAATTTTGATAGCACGATCGTATCGCTGGAATTTATATTGACGTAAGACTAAAAAATATGGCCTGTCTCATAACCTCAGTTTCCGTACTTTGTCATTTGCCACGATCTTCTCTCGCATTGCTTTCCCGCCCGCCGATGTGTCAAACAGCCAACGGTTCCGATGCAAGAAACTCAAGATTATTTGCTCTTCGCACGGATACCTCGGTATTTATTCGTGAATAAATCGCAGATGGCATATTTTCCGATGATGCGTAGCCATTGTCAATACCCCTCAAAATCCTCGATTTCCTGAACAGTGTGCGACCAAAATGAGGGACGAAACTTCAACACCGTCTGCCTACGAACGCTAACTGTCACGACTCAAACACGGATGATTTGTGGACCTGTGGCGATTTCTCGATAGCTTCACCCTGACGACCAAGCGTACTACTAGTATGGCGTACAGAGATCGTACCCTACAGTGTACCTGTAAGGTAGTACACCGCTACACGCAAATGTACGTGTTACTAGCATGGTACCGGTACACTGTACAATACTAATATACCGTTTCTGTATTCTCATCATACTAATACCGGTAGTTGGATTTACCATTTAGATAGACCATCGGATTTATCCAGGGCAGCAAGTACGTACTGCTGAGGATGAAAAAAGGGCATCAATCGTTGCGCCCCCAGTATACAGTCCCAGTGTCGTGAGGATATCACCGCTGTCTCCAATCTCTTCGAGAGCATCAGCGAGGCTGACCTCAAGGAACTCGTCGAACCCTTTGGCTTCGTTCAAAAACAATATCTCGCCAAGGATTGCACCACCAATCTGTGCAAGACCTTTCGTTTACGTATGGACGATTCAAAACTAAGGCCAAAGATGCTAGAGCCTTCTTGCATCTGAATGGTTACAGCTACCATCATCTCATAGTCAGCGTTGACTGGTCCAAACCTCCAGTCCAACAGAATTGAATGGTCAACGGTTGAAACGCGTTAAGGTAGAACGAGCGTGCACTGGTGATTTCAATAGATTTTGTTCATATTTTTTCACCAGACCCGGTAGATTCAGAGATAATGGGTTCTAAAATTGCATCTTTTGATACTGTAGGATCTGCATTGAAATTTAGACAGAGTAAGTGTCCGTAAAAATATTTGTCCCCTATCAGAAGACACATGGCAATTACATAATTAATGTCAAACTATTAAGGTTTATAACGCAAATATTTTTTTACGTTAAAAGGTTTTAACTTTAGGAACACGATAATTTTTTTTCGAAATATTGAACAATATTGTTCCGCGGTGTTGCATAATGTCTTCTTATTACCGGGGACAGATATTTTTTATCGAGAGTTATTCTGTCGTTACTAAACGTTTTTAGCAAGACTTAATAGTAAAGAGAATCGAAACTTTTTTCACTTGTTCCCTAAAAATTTTTCTACTGAAGCATAATTTTTTTTCAACATGAATAAACACAATAGAATGGTACGACGAATTATGTGACCTGACTTTCGGTCAATGCAAACCCTGCGGTGTTAAAAATTGCTATTGTAAAACCCATCATCTCCCAATCTAAATAGTCAACTGTAGCGAAACTTCACTCAAACATGTATAATGATATGAACAATGTCTAGTTAAAATGTGAACAAAATCAATACAAATCAAGAGCGCGCGCTCGTTTTACCTTAAGTGCTTAACACCACTGTGAACGTCCAAAATTGAGTGATATTACGCGATTTTTTTTGGTAGGAGGACAAATAAAAGAATAATAATATTCAAGGATGTTATTAGTCATATTTTCAAGTGAACAAAAATAAATTTATATTTAAAAATTATACCAAATGGTGATGCTGGAGCCATTCTGGCGAGGCATGTTGAATTTGTGACGCTCTGCGGCATGCTGTATGGCTGACGCAAATTTGATTTTAGAAAATAATTAAAAAATTTCTATTAATTACCAGAGTATAGCTAAAGAAATACGTAGAGGATTGTGAAAATATTATTTTTTGTGTAATTGGTAAGCGTTAAACTAAAAACTTAATTTTCGATAGAAAAAAGACACTCATTTGTTAATAACTAATGTTATAATCAACTCATGGAAAATCCCGTACGTATTTTCCTTCGGAATGTTATTTTAAATATGTATTCAAAATTTGGAGTGAAAAGAATGAAAATTATTCGAGTTATGCTGCGTGCCGTTTTAAAAAACTGTGTTTCGAGGAAAACGGTCGATGTTTCGCACACGGGCCAGCCACTGCCACCGCAGACCCACACGGGCCTGCGTACCTTATTTTACAGGTACAAAACTTTTCTCCCCTTATTCTAGATGGATCAAAGCATCTTTAAAGTCAAGTAAAAAAATTCTACAGTAGTGTGACCCCTTAGATCGAAGTACACGTTGACGATTGTTCGTCGCGTCTCATTGAACGCGCCCCCCACCCCTCTTTGTACTACGCAAGGTTCGTCCGCTCGCTGCTCCGAGATTGAATCTCCTATTCGTCAATAAAATTCAAAAAGAGGACAAGACAATGATTGCCAAAGGATTGAGTGGTTTTTATTCGAACCAAATAATCCTATTATTTTTTCTGATCTACCTGCGGACATTCGGATGAACTTCCAAAATTGAAACACGTCATGTATTGCTAACTCATGTCGAAGATTATTTGAAAAAGCAAAAAAAAAAACGTCAAGCAATAAAAAATTCTTCCGAAAATATCGCTTGTTTTACCATGCTGAAAAGTCTGATTTATCTTAGAATATTTTTCATTTTTATTTAAACAGTGGTTTTATTACATATTTTCAATTGAAATGTACAAAAAAGTGAAGTAATTTTTGATAAAATACCCAGGCAAGTTTACTAAAAAATTTGTAAACAAAATTATTAAACCTTAGGAATGATATTTTGCGTATTATTTCATTTTTATTTTAAAAAATCACCTTACTCCTGTAACATGAGATTGGTGTCAACATTATACATTAGGAGTACAAATAAGTCTCCGCCGTTTGACAAAATATGGCCCCACTAAGAGGTTATGGTTGAAATTGTCAGATGTGAAACGTCATATCGTAAGGTTGGACATCTGGCAAGACCATAACCTTGAAATATTAGCGATTTTGTATCATTTGTTTCGTGCGAAAATGTTGAATTTTGAGCCGAATACGCGTCATTTACGGGAACTCTTGCGTTTGGCACGAATATCCCTCCAATAATGCTTCTAATTTCGCGTCTTCGTGCACTTTCAGCCTTCCGCTACATTATTTGTCTTCGACGTCAACCTCACCGTTCTTAAATGGTCGAAACCACTCATGACAACTTCTCTCACTTAAGGTAGTACGAGCGCGCATTCTTGATTTCTATAGAATTTGTTTAAATTTTAACCAGACATTGTTCATGTCATTATGCATGTTTGAGTGAATTTTCCGAACAGTCGACTATTTAGATTGGGAGATAATGGGTTTTAAAAGTGCAACTTTTAACACTGCAGGGTCTGTATTGAAATTTAGACAGAAAAATTGTCCGTAAAAAAGATTTCTCCCCTATAATAAGAAGACATATGGCAACGTGGCATAGGGAAAATCGCTAATATTTCAAGGTTATGGTCTTGCCAGATGTCCAACCTTACGATATGACGTTTTCGACTAACAATTTCAACCATAACCTCCTGGTGGGGCCATCTTTTGGCAAACGGCGGAGATATATTTGTACTCCCAGTAAAAGTACAATGTAAGTACCACACAAGTATACTGGAAATGCTGCGCAACGACTTACGTGCGAAGAGAAGCTCCAGTGGCGGACTAAGGGAGGGGGTGGAGGGGGGCCGTCCGCCCCGGGCCTCTGGTCGTCGGGGGCCTCAACACCTCGAGCAGTGATTTCTAGTCAAATTCCAACCAAGGCCGAAATATGTTCAGTAAGGGGCAGTTTGAGGTTGGAGGCCCCGTACGGATGCAAAATATAAACATAGATAGGTAGGTACTAATTCACCTGTTATCAGGTCATGATATCAATTGTCAATATAGCATAATGCTCTACCTACTTATAGCCAGCGCCATTGCGAAAATTGTGCGCCCCGCGCGGTGGTCCCCGCTTACTCTATGGTGGCTTTGGCGTGAAACATAAATAATAGATCCGAACGATAGAGAAATTTCGTAAAAAATATTATATACAGACCTACTAAAGAAATGACATACATACGTGCTAAAGAATAACAACAGGGGAAATCAACCAATCTGAACCTTACTGTCGTGAAATTACATTATAACTTGTAACTTGTTAGAAGCCAAAATAAAGATAGTACCCGCCGCTGTTGGCTACTTATTTTGTTAGACCCATCATAAGCGGTTCTTCAAACCACCAGAAAACCTCTAATACCGCCTGGTGTTACCGCTTACTGTCTAGTAAGTAAGCAACTACATATGATGCACTCGCATAAAAAAATTATTAAGGGACAACAACACTGTGACGGCTTCAAAAAATCGATTTTTTGAAAACCATCTAGAAAAATCTAAAATACATTTAAGATTAAGATGCCGTTGGACCCAGGTCGACAAAATAATTATTTTCGGAGATATTGAATATTTTGTGGAGCGGTGCAGCGCTCCGTGACGCTCGGGGTCCCGCGCAGCTGCGCGCCTCAGCGTCGGCAGGTATACCGGGCCTTTCCCAGGTCCTGCGGGTCTTTCCCAGGTATTCTTTTGTCTCCCTTCACAAAAACCGGCTATTGTTATAAATATAGTTTCGAAAAAAAGCCATAGGTGGCGATAATTGAAAAATTTTCAAGGCAGGTATAGGGATAGCGTCATAGCGTCAGTTTGCGAATAGACGAGTAGCGACGCTACTCGTGTCTAAACGCTCCGAATCGTTTCGTTTATAAATATCGAACGCTCAGAATTATTCTTTGCACATCGAAATGGATAATCCGAAAGTGTACGCGGGGAAAAAGGGAACAAAACGGAGCTATGTGACGAGGAGTCGAACGAAAATTTCGAATCGAAAACCTCCGAACCGTTATAGCTCCGAAAATAGTTCTGCAGAGTATGTGAGCACGTCGGCGAAAAAGTTAAAATCGTCGGACGATTAAGAGGTCGGTGTTACTAACGATTTCGGTTATCGTATAGTACACCTCGTCAATGCATTGAACATTATATCGACGTTAGTGAAGTGCAAAGTGTGTGATCGCGATATAAAGTTTACTGAAAAAAGTTTGCACGGACTCGGATTCAAAATCGAGGTCGATTGCGGCCATTGTGAAAAAGTGCAAATCAATTCGTGTCCTATGATTGACAATGCATACGAAATAAATCGTCGGATCGTATTCAGTATGCGTCTTCTTGGCGTCGGTTTGAATGGCCTGATGAAGTTTTGTGCATTTATGGACCTACCGCGCCCCATATTTCAGTCTTTCTACGATCGAATCTTAAATTCGATTTCGATTGCCACTAAAGCTGTGAGCACAGTGAGCAAACAAAAGGCTGCACTTGAGGAGGAGACAATTTCGTTGGAAAATGGGGTGGAGGATGGAATTATCGTTTCAGGCGACGGATCGTGGCGTAAGCGCGGTTTCAGCTCGCTTTTCGGCATAACATCGCTAATCGGCTGGTACACTAAAAAAGTGATCGACGTTATGGTGAAATCGAAATATTGCAAAGCTTGCGAGCATTGGGAAAAAAAGAAAGCACCGCGGAGTACTGGGAATGAAAAAGTACCCACGACGATGAGTGCCAGGCGAACCATAGCGGCTCCTCCGGAAAAATGGAAGTCGACTCAGCTGTCGAAATTTTTCAACGGTCTGAAGAGCTCTATGGCATAAAATACAAATATTATATTCGTAACGGCGATTCTAAAACGTTTCGGGGCATATCGAATAGCGATCCATACGACGGTTTCGAGATAAAAAAAAGAGTGCATCGATCATGTCCAAAAATGTATGGGGACGCGCCTCCGCGAAATCGTGAAAAAACAAAAAGGATTGTCTGGCAGAGGAAAGCTCACCGGAAAATTGATTGACGAGTTGAGCACATATTACGGCTTGGCTATTCGGAGGAACAGCGATGATGTTGAAAAAATGAGGAAGGCAATTTGGGCAACTATCAAACATAAAGTATCCACAGATAGTGAGCCACAACATGACGATTGCCCAGAGGGAGCCGAGTCGTGGTGTTCGTGGCAGCGAGCGGTCGCAAGCGGCAATATTTCTGAATATCACCATAAGCCGCCTCTTCCTGAGAAAGTATTGGAGGCAATTACGCCAGTCTTCGAAAATTTGAGCAGAGACGATTTGCTGCAGCGTTGTTTGGGCGGCTTCACGCAAAACAACAACGAAAGCTACAACAAATCAGTTTGGGCAATAGCCCCCAAGTGTCAGTCCGGGAGCAAAAAAATCGTCGATATTGCAGCTGATATCGCGGTATTATTATTCAATGATGACCTGAGAAGCCTCATGAAAGTTTTGGAGACGTTGGGGATGGCTATCGGCCCAAATTGTGTCAATTTTTGCGTTGAAACCGACGCAGCGCGGATCGAGCTGGCGGAGTGCTCGCTCACAGACGCTGCAAAAGTGGCAAGAAGAGCCTCTACAAGTTCGAGAAAAGATGCTAGGGACAATGATTTGCTTCTTGAAGGCCAACTATATGGTGCCGGCATCGCTGATTAAAGGTAAATTTTTTTTTTCCAATTTATCGCATAAATTAACAAACCTAAAACTTTGAACGCGTTTTTCTCAAAACCACTTTTTTGAGTGCGGCACGCAGCAGAACTCGAGCAATTTGTATCCGATCGACTTCAAATTTGGACTGCATCAATAAAACTAGATTATCTAAAGAAGTACATAGGATTTTTTCGATATCTCAATAATAAAAAAAGTTATAGCCTATTTTCGACGAGAAATTTTGCTCGAAAATCGTCCTTTAATTTCAAAAGCGTGCCTATTTTTTAAAAATCAATATTTTTTCATATCCCTGTGTACTTCTCTTCAAAATATCATATTATTAACGAAAACACTCGGTATTTTTTTTCAGATCTACTTTGAAGAGAGTTCTGCTGCGTGCCGCGAACCACTGCAGAGGCAACAGTACCTGACGCGGGAGCTTCCCCAGCGACAACATGGGGCGTGAAAAATTTGAAATTTTTTCTTATGTATCTTCAATAAACAACGAACAAAAC
This sequence comes from Ophion slaviceki, assembly GCA_944452715.1. Classification (NCBI taxonomy): domain Eukaryota; kingdom Metazoa; phylum Arthropoda; class Insecta; order Hymenoptera; family Ichneumonidae; genus Ophion; species Ophion slaviceki. The sequence continues at coordinate 41,344,441 of OX101785.1, read as the reverse complement.
AAAAAAAAATTTCGAATATCTCTTTTTTCCCACAAAAAAAAATTCTTGAAAAATGGCAAAAAACAGGGGGTCACAGTGGTGTTCTGCCTTAAGTATTTCAGAACATACTTTTTCAAGCAAATTGAACTCGATTCAATTAGCCTGTGGTCTATATTCATTTAAATCTATATACATCCAAAACATTATTCAAGGCATCCCCATCGCACTGGCAGGTATTTAGAAAATTGTAGTGTTGCCTACACCATAGAAGTTGTCACACTTTGTGTCAAAGGGCCTTGTCATAGCAAAATATAATGTACTATAAATTTGTTTACACGTTAGTGGTTGAATATCGTGCTCACCACTAACAAAAATCACCAGCCACTAAAAACAAATTTTATCCACTAAAAGGGATGTCTAAACCGACAGTTTACGTGGAAAATCCACTAAGTTGGCAACACTGTTAGCCGCTGCGGGACTTTCCTGACCCACGGTCTTACATACAGGTCTGGTGTCACGCTGCGACCAAATGCGCACAATGTATTTCTTTTTCTTGCTTTCTCGTATCTTCTTGAGCTCCGGCGAAGACGCAGGGCCGACGCGATTTCCCATGGAAATAGTGCATGACCACATACGCGCGATAGCGGCATTCTCATTCTGCGAAGAATATTTATATTTTTCTTTAAGCTTACAAGGGGACAGTACGGCAGTCGGATTTTTGTAATTTTTCGTACTCATGGTACGTGAAGTTCAGAGCTCGAATATTAATATCCCAAAGCAGTTCGACGCCATATTCAGAAATTTTCGAGAAAATTTATTTTGAAGTTTTCGAGCGCACTCTTATCCCACAAAGATGCAACGATATTCGAACCGGGCTCGTGGCGTACCCGGTAGTCCTCGAGTCTAGTAATTGCGGGATCGCTGGTTCAAGTCTCAGTTCGAATTTTTTTTTTTTTTTTTTTCATTTTTTTTTAATTCGCATACCTCCGTCATTTAAATATCCCGATAAATTTTTGTTGTATATAATCACATATTATTATATATAATGAATATAATATATCTATATATGTTTAGATATGGACCAAATCCATATATAGTTATTTATGTACAAAATTCATTATAGTTATACATAATTATATATTTTCTCATATATGATCATATATTATTTATATATAACAATAGGTGATTATTTATAAAAAAATAAATAAATAATCCCGGGATAAAAATCATAAAATCTATGCTAATTCACATATATGTAATTATAATTGTCAATGATAAATGCCAGTCTTATTTTTGATTATCTCTTGCTTGAAATTGCGAATAGGCGACGTAAAAATATCCAGTAATAATATTTACATAAACTCCCTTGTAGATTAATAGGAATATAAATAGAAGAATAAATGTTGAAATATGTGAATATAACTCACACATTTCAACATTTATTCTTCTATTTATATTCCTATTAATCTACAAGGGAGTTTATGTAAATATTATTACTGGATATTTTTACGTCGCCTATTCGCAATTTCAAGAAAGAGATAATCAAAAATAAGACTTGCATTTATCATTGACAATTATAATTACATATATGTGAATTAGCATAGATTTTATGATTTTTATCCCGGGATTATTTATTTTTTTTTTTATAAATAATCACCTATTGTTATATATAAATAATATATGATCATATATGAGAAAATATATAATTATGTATAACTATAATGAATTTTGTACATAAATAACTATATATGGATTTTGTCCATATATAAACTTATATAGATATATTATATTAATTATATATAATAATATGTGATTATATACAACAAAAATTTATCGGGATATTTAAATGACGGAGGTATGCGAATTAAAAAAAAATGAAAAAAAAAAAAAAAAAAATTCGAAGTGAGACTCGAACCAGCGATCCCGCGATTACTAGACTCGAGCGCTACCGGGTACGCCACGAGCCCGGTTCGAATATCGTTGCATCTTTGTGGGATAAGAGTGCGCTCGAAAACTTCAAAGTCAATTTTCTCGAAAATTTCTGAATATGGCGTCGAACTGCTTTGGGATATTAATATTCGAGCTCTGAACTTCACGTACCATGAGTGGGAAAAATTACAAAAATCCGACTGCCGTACTGTCCCCTTGTTAGACCT